>CM052274.1:3288083-3373239 GCA_028455795.1 Lasioglossum marginatum
CATACAAATCTACGACGCGACTAAAATTTTTGAAAAAAATTGCAAGTTGTCGGAATTGCAGAGAAAATACTAAAAGTTGCATTTTACAACTTTTTTATGTGAGCCTATATTGAAAATTTAAAAAATACATTTGTAGATCTGTGTCAATTTATGCACCGTGAAAGTTTCATCGAAATCGGTTGATGCGGGAAAAAACGATAGGTATCGAAAGATGTAAGAATCCTTAGATTTACTGCAGTTATAAGCCGAAAATCGTGAAAATCTGCAATTTTTACCATCTTCAAACGTTTGTAGCTCATTGCAACGTCGATTGATATTACTTTTACACTACACTACAATAAGTACACGACACGGAATTATCAGCGTATAAATTTATCATATCAGTAGACTGCGGATTTATATGCAATTATGGCTTTTGAAAATTTTCTAAAAATGCTAGAATATGAAATACGACAGAATTTAGTACGATTTTAGTTTATTTCAGATCTAAAAAGGCTACTACCACTACATTTTGTTTGATTCGTGTTCCTTAAAATCCGTCTACAAAAAATTGCAAATTGCTTAAACATCCGCAGTCTACTTATCAGTAATACTTCGAAATTCTGTCTGAAACACATTAAACTAGAAGGAAATACAGAAGAAAGATTTTAATTCTTTAAGTCGTTAAACCAGGAACATTCACACACTTTTGTTTAAAATACATACCTAAATTAATATTGTTATATTTATTCGACTCTGTAAATAGATTGGTCATTAAGTGAGAAAAATAACTGAAAAAATTAATAAATGGCATATCTACTTATATAAGATTATGTAACATATAATACCTCTCATTGCATACCCACGATAATTCTGGCGCCATAATTCGTTAAGCACATGATTTGTTCTATTTCCAGTAATAGTTATTGCTAAGCATTGACCATTAAACAGCCATTGTACTGATTATGATTAACATTACTGAACTGACGATGATCTTTCATTAACAAAAAAATGACCGTACAAACGATATGTATTTCGATAAAGTCGAGAAGATGTTTATCGAATGATAATGATTTGTAGCATGGGTGGTGCCAAGGCCACTATTACCTATGTCACAAAGAAACAATGTCGACGATGATCGCGAACAGCAAGAAATAGTAAATGCATCTTCCGTCAATTACGTCGAAGCGAAAGGTGGATGATTTTAATCGAACCTTGAATGTTCACGTGAAGCGATTTTCTCGCGATGCACGCTCGCGTCGCGTACACAAACACGCGCATACACACACTCTGTTGCACAACCTGCCCGGAAATGCTTTATTGGTGGTTAATTATTTGCATTATCTCGCGCCGGCATAACGGTTATGGAAATTTCGCGTTGAAAAAAACATCGAAATCGTCATTCCATGTAAACTAATAACACTGTTCCATTGGAACTACGCCGCGGAAATGCCATTATCTACGTGATTTCGCGAAGTTGTTAATTTTTATCACGTCGATAATAAAAAGCTTCTTGGTTCGCAAGAACAGTTCGACCAAATCAGAGCAAAAAAGGCAAGCACACGCTGTTACCAAAAAGATTCTAGAAAATAAAAACAACTCTGATCTAATATTTTACATTAATCATTTTTTCTTTCATCAGTTTATCCAAAAGTAGAAAGGGTTTTACAGTGCACGCCTCATGGGCACCCTATGATTCATTTACGACGTTATAATTGCGAAATCTTTATGATTCATGTGCGAGAGGATAGGTTTCGCACGATTAATTTTACTTTCAAAACGGTTCTATGCCGAGCTGCATTAATGTTGTCGAGTTAGTTAGCGAAAGACGCTAATAGTATATCGGAGAGCATAAATTGAACGAATGTTGTCGAGCTTAATTCTAATTTTACTATAATTTTATTCGTTTTTATTAAATGTTTATTTTGTTAGATTTTTCTGCCTTTGGCTATTAGCTTTCTTCAGCTATTCATTCTGTTATGATGATCCTTTCATGTGAAAACAAATGCCATGAACAGCAACATAGCACGTATCTGCACACTAAATTTTCCAGTAAGTACTAATTTACTTATTTCCATTTATAATGACTTATTTTTATCGGAAAACATCTCTAATCGATTAACGATATTCCCAGTATGATAATGTTAATAACAGTTGATAATTTGATTTAGCTATTAAATGGCAGTGAGTTATGCATTACAATTACAATGCTGTTTCTGGCACTGACTCACAATTATTACTGAACTCGACGGCACAACACACGTGTGACCTCCAAAGAGAATGGAATCTGTCCATCACCGCTGCTAATCAAAATCAAATTTTCTATGTACAATTCGCAGTTCTATTAGGAAATTATGTTCAATCGACTGGCAATAACTTTGCGATCAAAAAAAGTCTAAACACGATATAAGTCGCACGATAACGTGGAATAGAGTAGTATGTACCGAAAATTTTCGTGGAAGCCATCCAGTCAGCAAAATCTGCTCGAGCAGATTATGACAAAATGTCTGTAATTGTACTTTACGAGCAAAAGGCGTTCATTTCGGTGCCAAACCACGCTTGGAGCAGGATTTGGTCCTTATTTGCTGTGAATCCAAACCATGACCAAAACCTGAAGGCACACTAATCTTGTTCTAAGAATAAAGAGTAAATATCGAGCAAAATTGGAGTGAACATTAAATTTGTTGTTAAAGTTTGTTTTTACATCGACACCTATTCATCGAGAAGAGAAAAAGTTTGGCAGGAAGCATATGTCGTAAACAAATAAATAAACAAAATTTGATTGTGTGGAGTTATACGTATAGACATTACTGTCCACTTGATCGTGTCGATGAGAGAACATAATCGTGTGAGTGCCTCGAGACAGGCGAAATTTAACATCAAATTTAACATTAAACCTACCACCATCGGTCAAATGACCGGTCTTATATTTTTCATTTTATAATTATTGAAATTACGGAGTTGCATACATGGAAATTGATTCGATAAATTTTTTCGTCCGAGCACATATATTGTATTAAAAATTGCGCGAGATCTAAATTAATAGAGCCTTGTCATTTTTATCAGTTGAAATATTTTAAGCGCTTTTAGAGCTCGGTAATTCGCCGCTAGGCCCGTACCAGGTCATTTTGTTTCCCTCCAGTCAATACACTTCCGCTGAATGCGGAAAGCGAAACGTCCATTCTCAGAATTCGATGAAATTTTGAAAATAGGTTCTTTTTTGACTAAAATGACGATTGCCAGAAGGATTTTTCCCGACTCGAAAAAAATTTTTTTATCATTTCAATGTCGCTCTCTATCTTACCGACTTACCGACTTTTATGACAGTTATAATGCAAAGATTATGCGATCAGAGTGAGTTGTGGTTAGGTCGTGGTGGGGGCGGAGAGGGCCACGCATACGAAAATCTAGCAGTAGTCTTTAAAAATTGAAAGTTTACCTTATTTATGTATCACTCTAAATTAAAGAGGATTCGCTTATAGATCATATATGTGAATTTTTATGGCGCTGTGAGGTGACCAGGCTGGTGATGATCCATTTTTAGAATGAATTGAAGATATTCTATATAAAATAGGAAGTCGGTAAGTCGGTAAGGTAGAGAGCGACATTGAAATGATAAAAAAATTTTTTTCGAGTCGGGAAAAATCCTTCTGGCAATCGTCATTTTAGTCAAAAAAGAACCTATTTGCAAAATTTCATCGAATTCTGAGAATGGACGTAAACGGAAACTTCGCCTCAGTTGGTAATACAGGACGTGACACAAAAATGATAATGGGGTTACGTGACCCCACAAAGGTGGGCCACAAAAGTACATTGTATGATGGGTCTATCCTTATATCTAGTCGGTGGTAGAACGTTCATGGTGGTTCGTGGGGAAAATAGCGCGCGAAAATACAAAAGCCAGAAAAGCTTGCGCGACCAGCAAGAAGATAATGACTTTAATTTAATGCGACATGTAAAAACTGTATTAAATTTCTCCTGACAATTGGCAGTTAAAAATTCTAGATTTCAGAACAGTCCTATCATCATAATTAAAAAATACCCCCAAATCTTAAAATCGAAATAGGTAGAGGAAACTATGCAGTACTTAAAAATAAAAATGTAAAGATTCTTTGAATATGAAGAGAAATAGAAATAGAAATACGCACAATACAAGATAGACCTTTGAATCTAATTACAAGCAACTTCTGTAAAATCTATCTCTAATTGAGTAATGACAATGCGTAATGCACTTGCCAATGAAGCTGAATTTAAACTATTGCAGAAATTAGATTTTATAATTTTCATTATTGAAAAATTACTCTCGCATGTATATATGGAGCCACACATGTAAAACATCTTAACCCTTTTCCCTCCGAATTATTTTTCAATTTTGTTGCCAACAGCTCCCTACTATTTTAAATGTTTTATTTGAAATTTACTTCAAAGGACAGTTCCTTGACAGCTACTTATTTTAAACAATATTGTTTACTAACTCTATTAAATATAGCTCTCAGACTTTGTTGTAATTTATATTTGTGGAACTTATTGTTTTTAACACAAACCGCGCGCGTATCGCGATACCGGTCAAATGATCGCTTTCATACTGTTTATTTTTTAATTATTGAAATTATAAAGATGCTTCCATTAGAAATTATTCGATAAATTTCTTTATTCGAGCACGTATTATTGTAAAAATTGTGAAAAATCTAAATAAATTCAGTTTTGTAATTTTTACAAAACAATAAATATATATCCGACACATTTTGTATCCGATACGGTAGCTAGTGTTAACTAAGAGATAAGACAATTAAATGAATAAAATAAGAACCAAATACATATAACAACATTTTCTTTCTCTGAGGTCGAGTCGAAATCGATAAAGGAGTGCGGACACGGGCGGTTGCACCGTTTTACACCCGCGGATAGCACTGTCTTAAATTAATATGAATCTTTTTATTGGTACGGATCAGTACGGATAATATATGTATATTTAAACCTTACAAATATTATTACCTGACATACAGTATATTATCTACTGATAGTGCTAAATAGTAGAAACATAACCTCATATTTTAGGGTTTGCTCATGAACATGCGTAGACATAATATTTAGTAAAATGTCGCAATTTTTTCAAACAAAGATATTCCGATATTTTGTACCATTTATGGTACTTGTTGTAGGAGGGTCGTTTGCACTACGTGAAGTCGCAGAAATAAGGTAATAATATCAAAGTTCGACTCTTATATTCTCTTTATAACAATAAAAAACCGGTTAATTTTTAGATACAAATATCGAAAGACGACCTCGTACGATATTAGAAAAGATGCAGAAAAATTGGGTATCAAAATGAAAAAATCTGCTCCTCTAGAAGAAATATATGAAGATATGAAAAAGGTATTTAATCTTGATTTAACCCTTTGCACTCCTTTGTCGAGTGTGACTCGACATCGGAGAAAGAAAAATGTAAATAAAACGGGTTTTTATATGTATTTGGTTCTTTCTTTATTTCTTTAATTTCTTATTTTTTAGTTAAAACCAAATATAAGTTCTACAAGTACAAATTACAATAAAGTTTGAGAGCTATATTTATTATAATTAGTAAAGATATTGTTTAAAATAAGTAGCTATTAAGGAACTGCTTTTTGATGTAAATATTAAATAAAACGCTTAAAATAGTAGGAAGTTGTTGGCAAAAAATTGAAAAATAATTTGGAGTGTAAAGGGTTAAAATATTAAATCTGTGTACGAGAATGGTTTTACATATATATATATATATATAATATGATTATGATTTGAAAAAATTAACGTAATATTTTTCAGAATGTCGATATTACTAATTGGGAAAATGTTAGAATACCAAGACCATGGGATGAAAAATAAGGACATTAAATCATTTCTAGTTAATTGTAAAGAAACAGAAATTTTGTTTCATTTGTAAGTATGTTTTATAATAGTATGTATGTATATTTGTACAAAATCAGAATACTTAGAACAATGCTGCTCCATATCTTATAGTTAATAAAGTAAAGTTCTGTTGTATCAAATTCGTACTTGTACTTTTATTGTCATATTGTATTAATAAATAATCTCATATTTGTTTAATAAATATAGCATAGCACGCTTTCGTCTATATATAATAATCTCCGTACACAAAATGTTTTTTACAGCAGTCCTATAGATAAATATTTGTTCATAATTCAAAAAACTTCAATGTTACGATATACTATACTTACTTTTTTTCTCGAAACCATACATGCTTAATAAACTTTGTTGTCTCTGTGCTGAATCTCCTAGTGGTTCTATAAATAAATATTTTTTCATAATTCAAATAACTTCATTTTGCAATATACTATACTCACTCTTTTTCAAAACCGTACATACTTAGTAAACTTCGTTGTCTTTGTACTGAACTTGATTGTTGACTTCTGCGTGTCGTATTTGTTTTAGTATTGGAAGTCTAAAATAAATATTTGTTTTATGTATCAGGTATGAACTTTAGAAACGATTCAATATAATCTGATGTGATAGTAGTACTTACTCCAAAATTTGAAGAGCTACTTCTACTGCTACATTGTTTGGCTTTCTCATTTGTATTAGAAAATTTAAATAAATTGCTACTTATGGTATTTATATCTTCTCGTGGAATTAAGAAGTCAGAGTCCTCGATAGGTGATGCAAACGAATCAGTGACAGCATCGGAATGATTGCTATCTTTACTTAAAACAAATTCGGTCGTTTGAATATCTAAATATGATTTTCTTAAATCATAATTAGAGAAACTATTGGAGGGAACATTGCACTGATTTGATATGAACGATGCATTATATTCTTCATCTATATCCATGGAACTTGATTCTGTTTCCATTTCGTCAGTTACCATTAAAGTTTGAACATTAATGTTATTAGTAACGTTCATTACTTCAGTCGTCATATCTTTCTCTTTCTGTAAACTTTCATTTGAATTACCAGATGAACACGATGCATCATCTTCCGTTACGATATTACCATTATTTTGTACACTCTTGTTAGCAAAGAATTTACTTTCGGTAATAATGTTTTCATTTATAATTGTTCTTCTAAAACGCGTCCTACTTCGTCCTTTTATATGACTTCTGCCTTTAGACAGAAGGCTCGGAGAAGTTTTGTTAGTAGACATCTGTGTGGAAAATGGATTTGCTCGTCTAGTTAAAATAGGAGACGTTTTGTCTTCGCTAAGAGAGGATAAGTTTGCTTCTAAATCATTTTCCATTTCAGTATCCTTAGGTTCATACATATTTAAAAGCTCATTTTGATTCAGTTCTGTATACTCTGTAAAAATTTTTATATGGGTATATTTAACTATATTTTATCAATATTTACTTGGAAAAAAGTTAAACTGCAATACCAGTATTATCTTGCTGCTTTTCTAAAATAGCCCTTTTTAAGTGATTTGTTTTGAGGATCATCTTATTTCCGATAGTCTTTCGCTGAGACATTATGTCCTTCTTGGGAGGAGATTTTTTAATTACGTTATTTTCCAATTGATACTGTTTTGACCAAATACTGGTATGTTTAATTTTAGTTGGTTTTTGACTCCACGCATTAGACTCGTGTATCTTAATTTAGACAAGCGGCATTCAGTATTGGAATAAAATCTAAGTAAATGTAGATACAAGTAATATATTTAGATACACATTGATATTTACCTTCATTGTATCGGGATCAAAATTGTGAAGCATTTCTAAAGAATCAGGATGACAATTTCCTAACGCAAGTTGAAATGCAATATCTGAATTTGTTTCTACGCCAGCATAATATAATTGTTCCTCTGACACGTCAGACGAAGGTGGGCTTAAGCGAACTTGTTTTTTTTTGCAAAGGGCAAAATACTAATTGATGTTTGAAAGTAATAACTGCTAATATAAACGCATCTCTGTATTCTTTTGTTACAACTAACGACTTCATGTTCAAGCAAGATGCCAAACGAGTTAAAGCCTATAAAAATAATAATTGATTCATTATAATTCATTGATTCTATTATATAATAGGGCTGTGCTTAGATTAGATCCTTAGATTTATTGCAGTTAGAGGCCGAAAATCGTGAAAAACTGCAATTTTTATCATATTTAAACGTTTGTAGCTCATTGCAACGTCGACCGATTTTGATGAAATTTCCAGAATATATTTAACTGATACAGATCTACGAAACGTGTTTTCTCAATTTTCCAGCAACTCCGGCAACTTGCAATTTTTTTCAAAAATTCCAATATTAAAAAAGTTGTCGTCTTTTTAACAGTGTCCGAATATTAGCGGGAGTCACTGTACACGATAATAAAATTTGATACAACTTACCCTGTGTATATCACAGTCTGTATTTACAGTAATAAATTTTTTAGCTTTCTGCAATCCAATACCAGGGAGAGAAGGCAAATAATCACAGCCTGATAAAATACACATATAACGAAAACTGTCCATATTAAAATGTTCTGCCTGCAGACCCATAGCAAGATGTAAACCTTTTTGGTCTACCAGAAGACCATCGCCATTTACATCCATTTTAAAAAATACCTACAATATTATTATATGTAAATAATCGAATTACTTATAAACTTAATAAATCATGAAAACACTTGAATTATAAGAAAATAATATGAACCTTCTTACAACCAAACAATGTTAAATCACTATCTTCTGTAATAACAACGTCAGCAATCCCACTAATGTTTAAATATGCCAATTGCGCGTCTGCCTCATACGGTGCTACAATGCAATCGACATTCAGTGTTTGGCATTTTTTAATTAATTCTAAAGCCATTTCATGTGTAACATTTATAGATCTTCTTAACAATTTCTTTCCTTCAGCATGTTGTCCCATTTTAATTAACTCGATAGCTTTGTTACGGTTCCTTTGCCTGCCTCTAAATGAAATAAATAATGTAAGATTTTAATGTTAGTAATGCTAGATCTACTTCATTCGATCGAATGTTTATTTATTCATACGTACGTTTATTATAAGACATATAATATAAAATAACAACTTTTTAATATCAATTAACAAATCATTTTTTTAAATTCTAAACAAAAATACGAACAAAATATGGCCCAAAATGAAAAATATAATGTATGATTTTCAAAAGTATTGTGTTTCATTCGATCGAATGTTTATTCATTTATATGTACGTTTATTATAGGACAGATATAGTATAAAATAACAACTTCTAAATATTAATTGACAAATTATTTTCTTAAATTCTAGACAAAAATACGAACATAAAATATCGCCTATTCAGTAGATATTAGAAAATAAAATTTGATTTTACATACTCTCGTCGCTTCACTTCTGTTTGGGCTTTCGCAGGCAAATGTCGTCCATCGAACACAAGAATTGGTTTAATGTTAATATCAAGTAGCATGTGTATGTATCTCATACAATAATTAACATATCTGAAAGAAAATGATTATTATTCGATATATCGCTTTCATAAATAATAGTTAAACAATGGCAAATGTCCTTACTCAGTTGTCGGTTTTCCCATAGCTAATTTGTCACCGCAACAAAAGACACCTTTGTGTAACCAACAATAAGTGTCGATAGCAACAGTACCACCTGTAAACTGATCGATATTTGTTCTCTTTGAAGATTTTTCTAAAAATGGAAGTAAACCCGTAATACCCATATTTAATTTTTAATAAGAACACCGAGTAGTCATTCAAGCATCTGAGGCACAGTACCGTTATTCACATTACCGCCAAATTATATTCAATGATCATAAAATCATTAGAGATGTTCCGTCTTCATCGAAGACTTTGTGTATACAGGGCAATACAGGGTGAGTCGGGAGGAACGGACCAAACTCCAAGAGCGAATTGTACACAAGAAAATAATATAAAAATCTCATATGTTCTTATCCGATTTTCATTTGTTTTCATTTTATAGCGTGATTACAATTAAACAAAATTTCATACATTAACATTTCGGTTATCATAGTCTGATTTTAGTAAATGTTCGAAAATACCGCCATTGACTTCTAAACATTCTTTTTTTTTTTCTAATCCGATTGTCATTTGTTTAAAATCTGTTGTAAACAAATTGTTTACAATTTAAATTGTAATACATAATAAATTGCTGTACTTTGAAAACAAATGACAATCGGATAAGAACATATGGGTTTTTTTTACATTATTTTCCTATGTACAATCAGAGAGGAAATGAGAGTGCTCATGCCCAGGTTTTGACCGTGCCCAATATAGTGCTGCCCCCACACAAAATCCTAGCCTGGATCAGCTCCTAGAACGGCGGTAGAGCGGACGCTTAGCTGTTCTGTTTCATGCTAAAACTGGTGTGCTCTCTGTTACGTGGTAAAAGTGAGCTCTACCGCCGGTGTAGGAGCTGTTCCGTGCTAAGCGTGAGCGTGCCAAACAGTGGAGTCAAGTTCAGAGGTTCAGAGATAGACGTGAGCCTTAGACCATATATACCTATAGACCCGGCATAGGTATAGTATGTGTATAGGAAAACCGAGAATGCAGCTCGGCAAAGATAAAGTACACTGTGACGTCAAAAGATAAATCTTAAGATAATTTCAAAATGGCTGACACGGCAACCTTAGACCATATATACTACTGTAATACCTTAATAAAACATATAGAATAAACATCTGTATCTCAAATACAGTTTATAATTGATTATTTCATGATACAATGCTAAATTCTTTGAAATTATCCTGTCCATTCTTTCCGTATACTGTGTACCGCGCATGTGCACCCGCTGATCCCCCTCGCCCCTCTATAAGACAAGCTGAGGCACTGTCGATGAGCATAGCTTATACGAAAATGAAAATGTGACGTCACAGTGTACTTTCTCTTTGCCGAGGGGAAAATTATCTGTGCCGGGTCTATAGATATATATGGTCTAAGGCGTGAGCACTCTCATTTCCTCTCTGGTACAATCCACTCCTGGAATTTGGTCCGTTCCTTCCGACTCACCCTGTATTGCCCTGTATACACAAAGTCTTCGATGAAGACGGAACATCTCTAATGATTTTATGATCATTGAATATAGTTTGGCGGTAATGTGAATAACGGTAAGAATTTTAGTGATGTTGTGTTGTACTTTCTTGAAAAAGGTGATTCCTGAGGTCATTTGAAGTACCTATGTAGCTTTTTTTATTTACGAAAATGTTCTCCGCGGAGTTATTTACGAAAAACGCGGACGAATCAGAGCGCGGCAACAGCGAGCGAATTTCGACTCGGCAACGCCACTCTCAGTGAGACATGTCGTCTGATTGATTCCCCGCAAAGAACATTTTCGCGAATGAAAAGAAAGTTCAAATAATCTCAGGAATCACCCCTTTCAAAGAAGTACGACATTTTTGGAACACCCTGTATATATATGGCTAGACCATGAAGTAAGAGTACTCTTACTTCATGGGCTAGACACAGCTGCAAATTAAAAGGAATACATATTGTATATATATTTATAAATACAATACAGATGATAAATACATGCTTGTAATCGGTAAAAGATTTTAAAAATTCAAGAGTCGATATGTTATGCCTGCTTTTCACAATCAATGCAAAACATTTTTATTTTATATAAAGATCCGCAGTCTAGCAATATTATAATAGATATTTTGGCTTATGGATCAGTGTCGATCCAAGGCCTACTCTCATCTTCTCAATAATAGGATATGTACAATAATAGGATATGTACTTTTAATAAATCTATCATAAAGAGATGCTCGATTTAACTTGTATATTTTATTTAATGTTTGTTCACTGGCTCGATGACATGCCAAGAGAAGTTTTATTGAATATCCATACAATTTAGATTTTTTCTTTAATTCATAATTGAAACGTATTATTACGTCGAACTCTTTCTTCGACTGGAACAATTTTCAAGTCTCTTCTCAAGAAAATAACTTTCAATTTAAAGCTACATTAATGAATGTAAATTAAATTAGTATTGTTAATTAAATCTAGTAATTAGCGATGTATAAATATGAAAAAAACAGTTATTTATATAAGATATACTCTCGATTATTTCTTCTCCGATCTCTATTATGCGATGGACTCCAATTTATTCGACTCATTTGTTCCTCGATCAAGTTGATTCGTAAAAGACCAATTATGTTAATTGCGACATTATAAATTAGATAAATACATGGTTTTTTCATGAATCGTAAATGTTTAAGCGTGTTTGATGTAATAAAGAATATATATGTATAAGTAATAGCAGAGAGAAAATTTCCTGTAATCCGTTATTTAAAGGAATTCGAGATTTTGAAAAGTTTGTGTATGTATAGGCAGTTGTAGGACATTTATACGCCATCTGCCGTTATTCATTGTGATTTAATAGATTTAAATTATGTTTATTTTTTTTATAATCGTATGACACGAGTAAACGTTTCGAACTTTCTGCGAAACGGTTAGGTCAAGTGATAATAGTCAGTTTTTCAACAATATAAGCGTGGAAACTATTATGAGGTGGCATATTCGTTCAGTTGTAGAACAGTTCTTGTAAAGTGTGTATATACCATGTAGACGTATATGTACGTACTCGCGTGAAACGAACTTTATAATTGAAAGGTAGGTTATATTCATTTTACAATGCGTATAGCTCGTCTTTCATTGAAAAGAAAATTGTTGCAATGAATTTGATTAGAAAAGACTGCTATCTCTTTCATTTGTAATCTCTAGCTACGTAAAACAATGCTAACTACTAAAATTCTTCTATCGGTAATTAAAGTTATTTTGTAACATAGTTTATTACGCAATCTAAATATAACGGATATTCAATTAGACAATCTCCCTTTAAAAAAAGCAATTCATTTGTTTGAACGATTATCAACGTGCACACATTTATATTGTTAACTTTCGTTCTGCTTTTGTACTTTCCATATAATCACACATGATTCTTAGGTTAATATATTATAACATTGGATAAAATATATTTGAATATTATAGAATTTGTATTATACGTAGAAAATTGAATTGATCTAATTAATAATTAAATATAGAAAATATGTATGAACGCTTATTTGATTTGATATAGTAATTGTAACTATTATAAAATGGACTCCAAATTTTGCTTGTGTGAATTATTCATGTTTCTATTACTAATTGTTATTGCATCGTACATTAACGCGTGTAGAAATAATTATATATATTTTTTAAGATTTATATGCTAACATGTAAGCACAAATTATTGTACACTTTACATGAAGCTTATCGGGAATATATAAAATAACTAACTACGGTATAATAGTTTTAATAAATGTGTATTCTATGCAGAAGTAAAAGGAAGTAATTTTATAACTTTTAATATAGTTCATAACTGCAATTGTGTTTTCATATAGTTCTGTTAAATAACATAAAATGTATTAGTAAAAATAAATGAAATTATATATCTTCAACTATCCGTGTCTAATTTTTGAATTAGTATAAAGTTTTCATATATAGTTGTAAAGCCTTCTGTATAGTTTATCGTGTTGATATGTATAGTATTATGAAATTGAAATTATACTCTTTTTAACCTTAAAGATATTGTCTATAATAAATTTGATTTTGATCTACGAATTGTTTTTCTAGATTTATTATACTTTGCAACGTCCAAAATACAAACAATGAAAGGATGCCATGGATGAACATAACAATGATCCTTACGAACAGCAACTTTACGCTGTCTTTCAAAGTTGCTTAACAAAAGGAGAAACTGAACTGCAAGAGGAGAATTGGCTTACTTTGTGCCATAAATTACATCTTACGGAACAGAGCGAGGAGTTGAAATCTTGTATTAGGAACCATACACAGGAGAAGCATTCTATATCGTTCAAAGAATTTCGAACAGCTCTATTGGCTTTGCTAGGCAAAACACAGGAATTAGTTACTCATGCAGATAAGGATTCTGTGGCGGAGTCACAAAGCAACCTAAACTCACCAATTGTAGATAGTAAAATATGTAGTTCATTATTACCTACGAATTCCAGATCTACTGTAGATATTCTTAATGTAAAAACAGGTGATTAAGCTTTATAAGAATTAATACATATTTCAAAATATTAGATGATTGCATAAGTTCGTGCCCAATTTTCACAAACGTCGCAAACTGTACTGCACAGTGGAGTTAGAAAAAAGAATTATATAGTCACCATTTTTTTCTAATTGTAGAAAAGAATGGGTGCGGGATTCGTGTTCTTATTTCTTGATAATACGGTTTCGGCATGGAACGTGTTAAAAAGAAAAAGAAATTCATAGAGAAATGTAAAATATTGTTTTCCAGATGCAACATTGGATGAAAGTAGACTAAAATGTTTATGGGAAAAAATAGATAGCTGCATTAAGGAAAATGTAGATTGCGCAACAATGTATTTTATATCAAATTGTTTAGGAATCCCGGCTCTTCCGAAACAAGTAATTATAAAATATAATTTCTTTCTTGAAATGGAGTAAATTCTCTAATTTAATAAAAGTTTTGTAGTGAAGGTGAATAAGTTAGTGGTTTGTACGTTTATATATTTTTGATTATTTTCTTTTATTTAGAATAGATCTGAAAGTGTTATTTGTAGCCTTCGAAATTAATAGAATAATTTTCTGTGCAGATCATACAATGCATCTTCGAACGACTTGACCAAAATTGTGATGGATTAATCAGTTTGGATGAATTCTTCGTTATATTTCAAAACAGGACGACTATGGAAGAGCAATTAATACTGGATAAGAATAATGAATCTATAAGAGAATCGATTAAATCAGATTTTAGGAAACGTACCTTTGACTTACACACACCTCGCAAGGCTAGGTATGAAAATGTGAAAATTATCAAGTATTTTGTTCTTGATATTTGTGATTATTACACTTCTTTTTCTTCTGTTCATGAAATAACAGTTTTACAAGAAATAACACGTACCTGGACACATGGAAACTTTCTGGTCACACAAACACATCTTTATTAACGGATAGAAGTATCAAAACTTCAGAAGTTTGTCTATCCGATTTAACAACTACTCTCTGCGAAGAATTGAAAAATTTCAACGATTCATTGGATCATTCTACAATTCGATCGCATGTTACGCTGTTACGAGATGTCTTGATACTGTATCAAGAAGAATTGCACAGTCTGAAGTGTGTAAAACATTTATTAACTAAACTTTCGTAGTTCGAAGGAGTTTGTAGAATTTTTAATAATAACTTTTTTAACTTCTAGCCTTATGATAGAGAATAAAAATAGTGAAAAGGAGAAATTACGTACAGATGTCGTAGAAGCTAATGAACGTGCGAATGCTCTTGCTCAAGAAATTGACGAGCAACATACGCAACAAGAGGTAGTGTTACAAAACTTACGAAAACAGCTGGAACAACGTCACGCAGAGGTTGTACAAGACCTTACCAGTCAGCTTAATTCTGAACGAGAAATACATTCACGAGCGCTCAAGGCGAAGGATGATCAACTGCAAACATTGCAGAAAGAGAATCATGAAGTTCGAAATAAATTTGTAAATACATTGCAAGAAAATCAAATTTTAGAAGCAGAGAACGAGACTCTCCGTAGTAAAATAGAAAAATTAAAACAATCGAACAATGAGCTACAAAGTTTAACGAAAGAGTTATCGTTAGAATACGATGAGGTATTTTAAAATGCTATTTTCCAACAAATGGTTTGTCTTTATTTACAAATGGTTTGTCTTTATAATTGTTTGCGTTCTATTTAGAGTCAAGATATAGAAGTGAAGCATCAACAGGAAGTTATATTCTTAGTTGATCGTATTAAACATTTACAATCGGAGACTGTTTCTTTACGAGATCAAAATGACGAACTTACTATACAATTGGAGACATTAAAAGTACAACAGAACCATATTAAAGATTCACGGTAATGTATATAACATACAAATATTTTATTAACAACATTCTTGCTGTAAGAAATGAATTTAACTTTATAATTTTGTCGTTACAGACAGAATAATTTAGAAGCTGATTACACACCTACGAACGTACAATTAGATGAGACTGAAGGTAATAGGCAAAATTATTTATTCAATCTATATACATTTACGTTTTATTCATGTAATAACAATGTTCAATATTTTTCATTAGGCAAAGCAGCATTTACAGCGGACGTAGAAGATGATTTAGATGTACTTTCCAAACATTCCACACATGTAAGTGATATTTAGTAAATGTTTTGTTTATTTATTCTCGAAGTATAATATATGATTTTAATATACCGCATATATATATATATATATATATACATTTTAGAATACGAGAAACTGTAAAAAGACAGATTTAAAAAGTTTTAAAGACTTGGTTATAAAACAATTAAAGAGTCTATTAGCAAATAACAACGCATGCACGCTGGAGGATTGTATGTTTAGAACTGAAATCTCAGGAATGGTTGCAAAACTGCAATCAAATTCGACTACACAAACATCGAATGAAACAGATAGTGCGAAAAGTATCGCATCTGAAATGAAAACGGAATGCGAAGAACGAACAAGCGAATCGTTACGAGATTTTGTTGTTCCGAAACATAAAAATTCTCTTTCTGTTAAGCGAATTACAGTAACAAACAATAATGATAATAATTTCAATATTGATGATAACTTTAACAATCCAGATATTAAAAATGTATCGCAAAATAAGGTTCCAAGTCTTAGAGATTATCCTCCTCGTAAAGAAGAACATACGGCTGTTGATCATTCGAAAGCAAATAAGGAAAAAGATTTCACACTTCATCATTTAAAAATAAGCAACGACGTGAAATCCAACTCAGGTTTAGTGAATCATGAATCAATAGAAAATGTCCATTTTCTAAAAGTAAGAATACAAGAACTGGAAACTACACATGTCACAGAGAAGAAACAGTTAACTGAACAGTGTGCAGAATTGGAAAGAAGTCTTGAGTTATTGAAAATTGCGTACGAAGAATGCGAAGACTATTGGACTGCTAAATTGGAAGAAGAAAGACAACTTTTCGAGCAAGAACAAAAAATCAGTGATGAAAAGTTTTCAGAACTTATAGCAAAAATGGAAGAATACGAAGAATTAATTTGTCCAACAGATAAAATAAAAAATAATGGCCGTTTGTCTCCGATTGAAGAAAAATTTAATCTAGAACAGCAGGTAAGATATTAATTTTACCGTTTCTAATCGTGCTTATAAATAATCTCGTTTCATTATATAAAATCGATACATGATTTTCACTATAAAAAGTGTTATAATCAATCTTTCTTGTCGAAATTATTTCATATATTATGAGAATTGTTTTTGGGAAATCAATTTTTTTAATTTTCATATAGTACTTACTTTATACAGTACATTTGTAATGCATGCAGGATGTTGAACAAAAAAATCCTTGAAACGAACAATCAAACAAACAGATCTTAAACATAAAAATTGTAAAAATGTAATTTTTTTTACACAAAATCAAGGTCACGTGCATTTTTTAAAATGAGTGTCTGAAAAATCGTGGCGACCGTTACACTAAACACCTTGTGTAGGGTGTTCTCATAATATAATTTTAATGTTTTGACTTACAATTACTATATATTATAAAATTAATTAAAATATTCATTGTTTACAGTATTTAGATCTCGTAGAGGAGTTTGAGAAATGGAAAGCCCAAATGGAAGACGAAAAGTCTCAGAAAGACAAAGAGATCGATGAATTACGTGAAATGAAGTCTGTAGAACGACCAGCAATGACTGATATATCTGTCCAAGTGACAGGCGACCTGATACCGTTTTCTCCGTTAATGCAATCGAATTATGTTCCTAATAATTTGTTCAATATTCAACCGTCCACAGAATTTACATCAAAGTTCACTCAATGCAGTGACAATATTAGCAAATTACCAGAGGAGTTTAAATTCAATCGAATTTTAGAATCTTCAGCCTTAGCAAGTGACTTTATTCCCAGAGTGAAAAAGGAACAGATTGGCCTTAATGACTGTAATCCGCGTCGAATGCATACAGAATATTCTGTGGCAGGTTTAAGTGGTACATGTAAGATTGAAAAACCTGGACCCCAATGGAAGGTGGCAGACGTTGGCAGAAGGGTATCAAGAGGAGAATACGTACATAATTTGGAATACGATTTCATGTCAGATCCATTTAAATCGCAAAATTTCAAAGCAGCGACGAGTGGCCAATGTATGACAACTGATACACAACCACAAGTGTGTAGTGTAAGTCTAAATGTACTGCAGAGCTTAAGTATGAAACTTCAAGCACAAGAGCATAAAAAGCTTCAGTTGCAAGAATGTTTCAAACAACAGAAATATCATATTGAACGTGTATTACAACGTAAGCTTTCCATAATTTTATATAAAACAAAATTACTAATATTTGAAAACAATACTAATTTCAATAATATCTAATAACATTATTTCAGATATAATATCACAGCATCAATTAGAAGTTACACAATTACAGTATCTGCTTCGTAGTGCTCAAGACCGACTACAAATAGAATCACAAACAAATGCGGAACAGGTACGTGTGGTTTCTTAGCTGCCACGTTTATACATTTAAATCATTCATTCAGAAGCGATCTTATAATTTGTTAGTTCGTGTTATCAAAGTATTGTATTCAGTGCATTCGGACTTTTTGAAACATCCTAGTCACGTTAATCTTTTGATAATTCTGCACAATTTTTTATAGGCTGAACGACTGATACGGACTGATATATTAGTGAAAGATTTGTATGTAGAAAATGCATATTTATCGGCCAACCTGAAACGTTTACAACAACACTATAACATATTGAAAGGACTAAATGCTGAATCTACTTCGATATGATACAAACAATGACGATACAAATATGTTCAAACAATTACTTGTACTACAGACTTAAATGTTACGGAGTCTGCCTACTTTAATATCGCGGAATTATGCCTAAAAGATTCTGGAATTGTTCACTATATAACAAATAATGCTCCACTAATATTAATGGAATACTAATAACAACGTTCACAACATTTTAATATCAAAGTGTGATTCAGGGACAAATGTAATTTAGATCTAGGTAGGTATATATGCTATTCATTTCAGCCAGCATTCTTCCTTTTTCAAGAGAATGTCTAATCGATAAGATTGTTAGTTCGGTTCTTTCAGAGTTGGTTATCAATATTAATTGAATGTCAGGTCATATATTTTTTCATTTAGAGTGTATAGATTATTCATTCTTGTTGCTTTCAGCATCTCTATGTATATGTACATATTATGCAATGTCTAACGGTTTCCTATATAGAGACTATTTATTTATATTGCTTTAATATTCAATGTAATTTGTTGTTATATATTATATGATCTATAGAGTACAGATTTTTATGGAAATATTGATTTTTGTAGATTATAAATATCAAAATAAAAAAAGATAGATTTCGTCTCAAGAATACAAGGAACATGATTAATCATTGTTATGTATATTGTTCCACTATTTTACATTTGTATCGGTCATAAATGCATAAAGATCTGTAGTTTAGCAATCAACGAATTGTATTATATTCTTCGATATGGAGAGAAACAAAATTTTAGATTAACTTTTGTTGATTTAGATTTTCTTTCTTTTTGTTTGTGAAAAACAATGTTAGAAGTCTAGTGTTTACTGGCGAGTTGCTTCACGATGTTAACGGTTATGAATAGAAATTTATAACCTGTTTTATAATTTATAAGTTGCAACTACATACAAATGTAACGCGTTTGAGAATCCCAACGAATTTATATTGTCAAGTTAACAAAAGACCAAACAGCTTTTTGAATTTATCTGCTAATGGTGCAAACCTGTACATGTTAGCTAGTATAAAAAGTGTATAATTATTATCCTTTAGCTTCGATTTCTTAAGTTATCGTATACAATATTCAGGCACTTTGTAACTGTTCGTATAGATATCTTAGTGTAAATGCCAAAGATTGGAAATAGTGTATAAAGCATGTACGCTGATAATAATGCTTGTTGTTTGTTACGCATAAGTGATTGTTTTTTACCTGTGTCATTTACTTTGCTAATTCTTATGATGCTGCTTAAAGCATCGTGTTCTATTGAGATTCTATGCGACAACAGTAAAAATAGTACACTTATGCGGAACAAATTCAGTTCATAGCAAATACAAAAATTCATCGATTTAATCACATTAGTAAAAGAAATTGCTTCCGATTTTTCGCTGTCTCCCGATTCTAATGACAGATAACGATAATTTAATAAGTGTAGTTATTGAAATATAAAAAGAGAAAACAAATGATTATGAGGATGTATTATGTTTGGATGGGAGGGAGACAATACGCGCGTTTATTATTATTTAAGATCAATAGTAAATTAGTCCCCCGACATGGCTTTATTACGGTAATACTGGCAAATGGGGTTGCTTGATTTACCTCTTCGATTTTTATGATACATATATATATAAAATTATATTCTACAGCTGTAAAGATGTAATTTTCTTATTCTAGTGTTTCGTCTTATTTTGAGCCATAAAATCTCCATGCTCTCATGACTTGCTTTGTATGTATATTGTATCATAATCGAAGAGGGCATCTGGATAATACCACTTCTAAATAATAGTTACCAGTATTTTGTAAGTGAACTATGAACCTTCGTGCAAATTTTCATTCTCGTACATTTATTTTTATAACGGTCAGGTTTCATCAAACACAAGATAGATAACTTTATGATAAAAATAGAAAAGAGATGTCATTAATGTTATATTTTTGAAAAAATCATAAAGACAAAAGTTGTAGCAGCAATTATACTATGTACAGCTTAAATGCTCGACCGTGATTCATACGTTCCTTGTTAACTATGCAGGCTGCTATGTTTCGTTTGTTAAGCTGTTATATTTCGTTAAAGTTGAAACACTAAGTATGAAATCTGATTGAAACGAAGTACATAGAATCCTACTCATTTAACCCTGGCACTCCCCCCCCCCCAGGGGTGAGGGGGCGTTTTCTCGAGTCCACAGCAATTTAGGACTATTTTTCTTGGGTGTTAAATTCTCAAAAAATTATTTATTGTCCTTTGTACATTCAAGTTTAATATGCAAAAGTTCCAGTTGCTATAGGGAAAAAATTATAGTGCATAGAAGGAAAAACCTTTTATCTCAAAAGAATAACATATAATTCCAGGACTACGAGTCGAATCATATGCAAAAAGAATTCTGTAAATATTGTACCCTGTCATTCATGTTTGTCATCAGAAGAATCAAGTTCAGACTAGAGTCATGTTAATATTATATATATATATATACCTTATCTTATATTGTATTTTATAAATATACACTTATAAATAGTGTAAAATGTTCATAAAGTATTACACGCTTAAATATTGCAAAACTTTTTTTAAAAAACAACTCTTTTTAGGAGAAATGAGTAAAGAAAAGACTCGAGGCTTGGGAGTACTAGGGTTAATATGATAATGATTGAAGGAGATGAGAGAGAAACTATAACTTCTGTAGCAAAATATTGTTCTGTACCAAAAGTGGTTGACTTAAATAAATGGCAGTTTATTAAAATTCTTCAGCCTGAATTTTTAGATTCATTATTAAGAGTTAAAGGAAGTAGGTCTGCATTACATTTTCAAAAATAAACAATACTATTTAATAACTTTATTAATTCTATATTGTATATTAGTAGATGCACATGTAAATCATTCAACATTAAGTATTCAATCAGGTGTGTATGAAGGGTTGTACAATATAAAGTGTAATAATTAACTTCTTCAAACTTTGTTGAATGTAACAGTAGTATATTATATGTATATACATATATGTACACTTATTCACTTTATGTATTATATATATAAGTGTTTTACTTCAGACGTTTCTGATTTTGAAAATGCATTGCTACTATATAAAATATTTTGTACATGATATTTATATAAATATTTGTATACTTCCATGTTGCAGCGAAATATGTTTCTCCATATTTGCCTTAATATTTATTAAGATTATACACTGGACATTCTTCTATGTATTGTCACTAGTGAAGTATATTGCCTTCAAACACTATGTAGTTATTCAAAAAAATGTGGCATTTGTCAACGGTAATACTTATGGCAATCTACTAATAAGTAATTCGTATAAATCAAGCGGTAATTTTTAAAAATTACAGGAACATAATATAGTTCTATATATATATAATAATAAAATAAAATTGTACAAAATGTATTAATAAGAAAAGGGTATGAAAAAAGAATAATTTAAAATGAGATATCTATTTTTATTTCCATCTAAATAATAGTTCTCGTTGTTGAGGCTTTCGGGTGTAAGTTGTGTACTTTTGGAATTATTTTTCAAACAAGACTTTTTAATTAATCAAATTCGGCGAAGCCACAATTGGGCGATACGTAGCATCTCGCAACAATATATAATTTAATCTAAATAAATAAATAATTAATTTTCAATATTCTTAATGGGTGAAATTCTGATTTGCAAAAGGGTGAATTTGGAGTGCAAAACCTATACAAGCTTGGATCAATACAAAGAATATTACCTACACAAGATTTTGCGATTAACTTTTCTGACCTATGTATTCTATATTTAATAAAACAAAAGGATCATTCAAGTTTTATAAATCAAAGTATTTATTGGTAATATATTTATAAACATTATTCATACTACAATATCATTCTCTAAAAGTAAAATATTTCTTGTTTATCTAAAAATGTTGATTATAAACTATGAAGTAAAAAAGTCTTCTTAATAACATAAACATCTAAATATGTTGGTTAAACTATGAGATAAAAAAGCCATTAAATTTTTAAATTTAAATTTTTAAATTCATTTAAAAAAAAGACAGTAACGGAACTTAAAAAATTTTCAAAAATATTTTTTGTTAACAAACAAAACACTTTTTCTTCAACACGTACTATTATGTATACAGAATGATAGATGAGAGCAAGTACAAATGCCAAGATCTCTCGACTGCTTGTGTTTAGTAATTGGAACAAAATAATAATAATAATTATAAATTCAGTATTAATTTCTGTAATGAAAATTTTTTAAATACTGCACTTGCAACCGAATATGTTTTGGTTCATTCTTGGCCCAATGAATTAGTTGCTCAAACATTGTCTCTACATTTGCTTCTTCCAAGAATGAATCGTTTTTACAAGGAAGCTGAGAACTTCCTTCTCCTTCCATATTTTCTTCATTATCTTCATCAGTTTCTTCTTCCATCTCTGCACATGTGGACAACCACTCTTTAACTTCGCTGAGGGCAATGTTGCTTTCTATTCTTGCTCGAATGGTTTCTTGTAATTTGTGATTACTCGATTGCTCTGCATTATTTACATTAGACAAAAAAAGCAACAATTTGTTCCATGCATTTTTAATACTACATGGTGTAATACCTGCCCATGTTTCGTTCAGAAGTTCATAAGCTTCTCTCAAATTGTATTCAACCAAAAATTGATTAACTCCTCCAGGACAACACAAAAGTAATTGCAACATTTTTTGTCGAAAGCTATATTTTGTATATTCGATTATCCCCTGGTTCATAGGTTGTATAAGCGATGACATATTTGATGGTAAGAAAAGAACGTTAAATCTATCATCTTTTAAAATCTGTGGTGGTAAGTTGTGCACTTTAGAATCAACCACGATTAAAAGTACTGCGCCGCATGTACCATTTTCTAATTGATGTTTTTTAACTGATGTTTTAAAATCGTTCACATACCAATCAAAAAATAGCTTTTTATTCATACAGGCAGTTTGTTGAGCTTTGAAGACAACTGGCAGACGGTCTTTGCAATTTTTCAGTGCTCTTAGAGCTACATGTTTATTAATTATTAGCAGAGGAAGTTTATGACTACTAGTGGCATTGGAACAAAGTCCAAACGTAAAACGAAATTTTTTCAGTAATTTGCCATCAATTTTGTTTCTATTCAAAAAATCTAATGTCGTTTGAGGAAGACCACTTTGAAGGAAGTGCCACGACAATCCTGTTTCATCCATATTATATAAATTATCTAGGTCAATGTCTTGCTCATACATAATATTCTTTAAATCCTCTAAAAATTTTAAAACCGCTGCTTCATCATTTCTGTCCTCTTGAGTATCTATATTATTAATATTATAACGAAGTTTGAATCGTGATAACCAGCCTAAGCTAGCTGTAAATGATAATGGACCTCCCAATTCCTTATTTATGTTTGTCGCTTCTTCGCGGATCAAACGATTACTAATATAATCGCCTACTGTTCTTCTTTCCAGAAACCAAGCGTACAATCGACGTACTAATTCCTCATTCATTGGTCTTCGCATCTTTTTCATATCGGAAGATCCTGCTTGTTCCACGTAGCGACGTAATTGTATTGCATTATGTTGAAGTTTACGAACTGTGGCTTTACGTAGATTATAAAAAGAAGAAATTTGCTGTGCTGTAGCACCTTCCTCCAATCGTTTCAGGATCTCGAGTCGCTGTCTCAGTGTGAGCATATGCCGCTTACTACCTGACATTTTTGTTTCTGTTTATAGTGTCATGCAAAATGTTGTATTATTTTCTTACTTTTTCAGTTGCTTTTCTTGTTTAGTTCTTTTTTAAGTTTTCAAGATTTAGCAACTGAATTTATTCCCTTCAGTTGGCGATTTCTTCTATTTTATTTTATGTTTCTATGGCGGTTAGATCATTTTACACTGAAACTCTTTTGTATTTTAACTTCCACAGGCTCGTTAATTGGTAGGGTTACATTGTAATAACAAACAACTTATTTATACGCTCCCAACTCATATTGCTATTCCTTATCATAAGGCTAGTGCAGACACAACAAAACCACGTGACATTTTAAAAAGTATATAGATATAGCAATAGCACCACAGACGATAGCACGATCACGGCAAAGAGTAGGGATACAACCACCGACTAGGTATAAGGATAGACCGATGATCCAATGACTTTTTACGGCCCACTTTTCGGTGGCCACCACCACGTAATCCTATTACCATTTTCATTTCACGCGATTTAGACAATTTAGACGAATTTATGCATATTGAGTATTGAGTCCTATGTTTCCTTTGCAGTAATGATACCGTTCACGTGTATATAAATAAATCTAAATAAATAAATAATTAATTTTCAATATTCATGGGTGAAATTGATTTGCAGAATGGTGTTTTTCGAGTGCAAAACTTATACAAGCTTGAATTAATATAAAGAATATTATATACATACACAAGATTTTGCAATTAACTTTTCTTATCTATGTATTTTATATTTAATAAAACAAAGGATCATTCAAGTTCTATAAATCAAAGTATACTTTGATTTTACCAGTAAATATATTTACTACAAACATTATTTATTACAATATCATTCTCTAAAAGTAAAATATATTTTCTGTTTATATAAAAATGTTGATTAAACTATAAAGTAAAAAAGTCTGCTCTAATAAATTGCTTTCTATTTAAACTTATTTAAAAGAAAAAGAAAGTAACGGAAATTAAAAATTTTTTCAAAAATATTTTTTGTTAACAAAAAAAATACTTTCTCGTCAACGCATACTATTATGTATACAGAATGATAGATGAGAGCAAGTATAAATGCCAAGATCTCTCGACTGCTTATGTTTAGCAATTGGAACAAAATAATAATAATGATTATAAATTAGATATTAAGTTTTGTAATGAAAATTTTTTAAATACTGCACTTGCAACTGAATATGTTTTGGTTCATTCTTGGCCCAAAGAATTAGTTGTTCAAACATTGTTTCTACATTTTCTTCCTCTAAGAATGAATCATTTTTACAAGGAAGCTGTGAACTTCCTTCTTCTTCCATATTTTCTTCATTATCTTCAACAGTTTCTTCTTCCATCTCTGCACATGTGGACAACCACTCTTTAACTTCGCTGAGGGCAATGTTGCTATCTATTATTGCTTGAATGCTTTCTTGTAATTTATGATTACTCGATTGCTTTGCATTATTTACATTAGACAAAACAAGCAACAATTTGTTCCATGCATTTTTAATACTACATGGTGTAATACTTGCCCATGCTTCGTTCAGAAGTTCATAAGTATCCATCAAATTCTGTTCAACAAAAAATTGTTTAACTCCTCTAGGACAACACAAAAGTAATTGCAACATTTTATGTCGAAAGCTATATTTTGTATTTTCGATTATCCCCTGGTTCATAGGTTGTATAAGCGATGTTATATTTGATGGTAAGAAAAGAACGTTAAATCTCTCATCCTTTAAAATCTGTGGCGGTAATCTGTGCACTCTAGAGTCAGCTACAATTAAAAGTATTGCGCCGCATGTACCATTTTCTAATTGATGTTTTTCAACTGTTGTTTTAAAATCATTCACATACCAATCCAAAAACAGTTTCTTACTCATAAGGGCAGTTTGTTGAGTTTTGAAGACAACTGGCAGACGGTCTTTGCAATTAATCAGTGCTCTTAGAGCTACGTGTTTATTAATTATTAGCAGAGGAAGTTTATGACTACCAGTGGCATTGGAACAAAGTCCAAACGTAAAAGTAAATTTTTTCAATAATTTGCCATCACTCAAATCAGCTTTGTTTCTTCTCAAAAAATCTAATGACGTTTGAGGAAGACCTCTTTTAAGGAAATGCCACGACAATCGTGTTTCATCCATATTATATAAATTATCCAGGTCAATGTCTTGCTCGTACATTATATTCATCAAATCCTCTAAAAATTTTGAAATTGCTGCTTCATCATTTCTGTCCTCGCGAGGATCCATATTCTTAATTTTATAACGAATTTTGAATTGTGATAACCAGGTTTCGCTAGCTCTAAATGATAATGGACCTCCCAATTCCTTATTTATGTTTTTTGCTTCTTCGCGGAGCAACCGATCATTATTACAATCGCCTACTTTTCGTCTTTCCGAAAACCAAGTATACAATCGACGTACTAATTCCTCATTCATCGGTCTTCGTTTCCTTTTCATATCGGATGATCCTGCCTGTTCCGTGTAGCGACGTAAATGTATTGCATTGTATTGAACTTTACGAACTCTGGCTATACGTAGATTATAAAAAGAAGAAATTTGCTGTGCTGTAGCACCTTCCTCCAATTGTTTCAGGATCTCGAGTCGCTGTCTCAGTGTCAGCATACGCCGCTTATTACCTGACATTTTTGTTTCTGTTTATAGTATCATGCAAAATGTTGTGTTATTTTCTTACTTTTTCAGTGTTTAGTTCTTTTGAAGGTTTTCAAGATTTAGTAACTTAATCTGCATTGAATTTATTCCCCTCAGTTGGCGATTTCTTCTATTTTATTTTATGTTTCTATGGCGGTTAGATCAATTTGCACTGAAACTCTTTTGTATTTTAACTTCCACAGGCTCGTTAATTGTAAAAAATGGTAGGTTTACATTGTAATAACAAACAACTTATACGATTCCAACTCATATTGATATTCAACGCTTATCATAAGGCTAGTGCAAACACAACAAAACTGAACAAAACCACGTGACATTTTAAAAAGTATATACATATAGATATAGCAGCAGAGACGATAGCACGATCACGGCAAAGAGTAGGGATACAACCACCGACTAGGTATAAGGAATGAGGATACACCTATACATATATCATCCAATGTACATATTTTTACGGCTCGCTTTTCGGGGCCACGTTACCCATTACCATTTTCATTTCACGCGATTTAAACGAATTTATGCATATTGAGTATTGAGTCCTATGAGTTTCCCTTGCAGTAATGACCCCGTTCACGTGTGTTTAAATAAATCTAAATAAATAAATAATTAATTTTCAATATTGTGAAATTGATTTACAAAAGAGTGAATTTGGAGTACAAAAACTATACAAGCTTGAATTAAAAAGAATATTACATACAAGATTCTCCAATTAATTTTTCTGACCTATGTATTTTATATTCAATAAAACAAAGGCTCATTCAAGTTTTATAAATCAAAGTATTTACTGGTAATATATTTACAAATATTATTTACTACAATATAATTCTCTAAAAGTAAAATATATTTTCTGTTTATCTAAAAATGTTGATTAAACTATAAAGTAAAACAGTCTTCTCTAATAAATAGCTTTCTATTTAAACTTATTAAAAAAAAAGACAGTAACGGAATTTAAAAATTTTTTCAAAAATATTTTTTGTTAACAAGAAAATAGTTTTTCTTCAACGCGTACTATTATGTATACAGAATGATAGATGAAAGCAAGTGCAAATGCCAAGCTCTCTCGGCTGCTTGTGTTTAGCAATTGGAACAAAATATTAATAATAATAATTATAAATTAGTATAAATTAGGTATCAATTTTTGTAATGAACATTTTTCAAATACTGCACTTGCATCCGAATATGTTTTGGTTCATTCTTGGCCCAAAGAATTAGTTGCTCAAACATTGTCTCTACATTTTCTTCCTCCAAGAATGAATCATTTTTACAAGGAAGCTGAGAACTTCCTCCTTCTTCGATATTTTCTTCATTATCTTCAACAGTTTCTTCTTCCATCTCTGCACATGTGGACAACCACTCTTCAACTTCGCTGAGGGCAATGTTGCTGTCTATTATTGCTTGAATGGTTTCTTGTAATTTATAATTACTCGATTGCTCTGCATCATTTACATCAGACATTGAATCATTCTCAGGAACTTGTTGCAACAATTTGTTCCATGCATTTTTAATACTACATGGTGTAATACCTGCCCATGTTTCGTTCAGAAGTTCAATACCTTCTTTCAAATCGTATTCAACAAAAAATTGATGAATTCCTCCAGGACAACACAAAATTAATTGCAACATTTTATGTCGAAAGCTATTTTTTGTATTTTCGATTATCCCCTGGTTCATAGGTTGTATAAGCGATGATGTATTTGGTGGTAAGAAAAGAACATTAAATCTCTCATCCTTTAAAATCTGTGGCGATAAGCTGTGCACTTTAGAGTCAGCTACAATTAAAAGTACTGCGCCGCATGTACCATTTTGTAATTGATGTTTCTTAACTGATGTTTTAAAATCGTTCACATACCAATCCAAAAACAGTTTTTTAGTCATACAGGCATTTTGTTGAGCTTTGAAGACAACTGGTAGACGGTCTTTGCAATTTTTCAGTGCTCTTGGAGATGCATATTTATTAATTATTAGCAGAGGAAGTTTATGACTACCACTGGCATTGGAACAAAGTCCAACCGTGAAACGAAACTTTTTCAGTAATTTGCCATCAACTTTTTTTCTATTCAAAAGATCTAATGTCTTTTGAGGAAGTGCCTTCCACGCCAATCCTGTTTCGTCCATATTATATAAATTATCCAAGTCAATGTCTTGCTCGTACATAATATTCTTTAAATCGCCTAAAAATTTTGAAATTGCTGCTTCATCATTTTTGTCCTCGTGGGTATGTATATTATTAATTTTATAACGAATTTTGAATCGTGATAACCAGCCTTCGCTAGCTCTGAACGATAATGGACCTCCCAATTCCTTATTTATGTTTGTCGCCTCTTCGCGGAGCAACCGATTACTAATACAATCGCCTACTGTTCTTCTTTCCAAAAACCAAGTGTACAATCGACCTTCTAATTCCTCATTCATCGGTCTTCGCATCCTTTTCTTATCCGAGGATCCTGCTTGTTCCGCGTAGCGACGTAATTGTATTGCATTGTGTTTAATTTTACGAACCGTGGCTATATGTAGATTATAAAAAGAAGAAATTTGCTGTGCTGTAGCACCTTCCTCCAATCGTTTCAGGATCTCGAGTCGCTGTCTCAGAGTGAGCATATGCCGCTTGCTACCCGGCATTTTTGTTTCTGTTTATAGTATCACGTAAAATGTTGGGTTATTTTCTTACTTTTTCAGTTGTTTTTCTTGTTTCTTTGAAGGTTTTCAAGATTTAGTATCTTTATCTGCATTGTATTTGTTCTTCTCTCAGTTGGCGATTTCTTCTATTTTATTTTATGTTTCTATTGCAGTTAGATCAATTTACAGAGCTCTTTTGTATTTTAATTTCCACAGGCTCGTTAATTGGTAGAGTTACATTATAATAACAAATAACTTATATGCTCCCAACTCATATTGCTATTCAACGTTTATCATAAGGCTAGTGCAAACCAATGCAAACACAACAAAACCACGTGACATTTTAAAAAGTATATAGATAATGCACCACAGACGATAGCACGGCAAAGAATAGGGATACAACCACCGACTAGGTATAAAGGTAGACCTATCATCCAATGGATTTTTACGGCCCACTTTGCGGGGGCCACGTAACCCTATTATCATTTTCATTTCACGCGATTTAGACGAATTTATGCCAGAATCTTCATGCCACAAATAAATAAGTTAGTCTATTTTTGTTCTGAACCGTTGTTTCGCGTGCTAAATCGCTTCATTTGCATGCAAATAGGCGAAATGAAAATGCTAATGGGGTTACGTGACGCCACAAAAGTGGGCCGCAAAATTATCCTTATCTTATCCTTATACCTGAATACACCTCGTCGATGATACGACAAGAGGCGACACTCTGGGCAGTGCTTCGATTCGGGGCACTATTTTTCGCGCATGCGCGGCCAAAACAGTAACGCATCTATAATGAGGTAGCAGAGCGGCCCAGCGGCCAGAGCCCTGTGGCAGTTATATTGGCGGGAATGTACCGGTATTATTGACGAGACGAGTGATAGTCATAGATAGTCATAGAAGAATAAGTTTGAATTATATTAAATTTCAATATTTCGTATGTATATTACTAATAAGTTTTTAAAATTCTGCGGGGTACTGAAGGTACCCGATTTTGTACGCTACTGAGGCTGTCTGAGGCTAAAATCGCCGCGCATGCGCGAAAAATAGTGCCCCGAATCGAAGCACTGACTCTGGGTCGTTCGACTCACTGTCGGTTGCATAGACACGCGGGAAATTTGAATGAATTGGATTTATTATGCCTAGTTCGCGGCAATATCTAATAATTGTCTGTTTACTTTAATTTAGAATGTAATATTTATTAACATTGGTTTTCGAAGTATTCATGTTAATTTGACAAGATTGAAAAGATGAATTGTAATAAAATGATAACTAGAAAATCTATTTTAAGAATATGCATTACGGAGACATTGCAAAAATGTTTATTACAAGTATTCATGTTAATTTGACAAGATTGAAAAGTTGAGAAAGATGAAATATAATAAAATGACAACTGTAGAATATATATTTTAACAATATGCATTACGAAGATATTGCAGGAATGTTTATTACAAATAAATTATCATAGTATACACTGGAAACATATTACTTACAAACAATATGAATTTATACATATATACGCTGTATATAATTGTATCAATGTGTTTTTTCCCGCAATTCCTCGTTATCGTCTGTGATGCGTACGATGATCGATGCGATCTACTAAGCATGTCTAGTCTAAACGTGCGCGAAAATCTAGTTTTCCCAAGTGTCAGTAAAATTTTGACAATATAATTAAAAACTATTTTCCAAATTTATTTTCTCGAAATTATCATATGTGATGCAGTGGAATAGGCCTACAGAGGTTAGCACTGACAAATAAATACTGTGCGCATAAGACTGCGCACGACCGAAGTGAAAACTTCTACGGCGAGTGTAATCGATTCTAAGTAATATATTTACTCTCTGGTAATTATATATCTCTGGTAATATATATGAATATACTTATTCAAGTTGAGGGATATCAGTTCGAGCACCTATACTAGTTTCCAGGTAATAGCTATTATATGTACATATGGAAAATTAACATTTTTTTTGTACAACAAATAACGAGTTATTTGAGATCGTTACGCTACGAGATTCACTCATCTGTATATAAAAGCTATGTGTACGTTTATTGAAAGAAACGTCGTGAATGAGGAACACTCGGGCCAAAAACAGAAAACAACGGTGATAGAAGATCCCATGTCGGGGACAATATATAGAATTGTACATTAATGTACACACACATATATACAGGTCAAGAGCCGATTCAATCGATCCTTCCTTCTAAAGAACTAATAGATTGATTTTGTCCTTTATTTATGAGATAAATTCCAATATATGCTTCGAATAAAAAATGTATTCTTATTCGTTGGATAATAAATTCTCGTAGAATGAAATTATTTATTCAATACTCGTCGAATAAAGATACTTTTTTATTCGAATCTTCGAATAAAGAATAAAAATTTGTTTACCTTTTATTCGTTATTCGTATCAATAGGTTTCCGCATCACCCATGAGGTACTATTGTCAATGCGTTTTTTTTGTCAGTGGTATCCCCTGTAGGCCTAATCCACTATGTCGCACGACGATTACGGAAAATAAATTTGAAAACTAAATTTGAAAAATAGCTTTTAATTTCACTGTCACAATTCTAATCGGATTTACTTTCGCAAATCACGATTTTCGCGCACGTTTAGGAATACTTGGTAAATCGGAAATGTCAATTGGTACACTGGATGTCGCTGTTCGTATCGCAGACAATAGCGAAGCATCGGTCAACAATGTGCGCTGGTCTGTCTTAATGTCACGTATTTTCGAGGTCGAACACTCGAAAAAATGAGTCGACCCGAACATCGAGAAAATTCGGATCGCGAAGTTTCTAAGAACAGGATATGACGATTCTTCCAATGTTTTGAAGAATTCCGCTCCTTTCCCTTCTTTCGTTTTCAACGAAATATCGTGCTGAAGATCGCACAGTTCTTCTCGATACTCGGGGGCTTGTTCTTCGATTTTGGCGGTGAGGGGATTGTCGAAAAGAATCAGATCATTTCTAACCGAATCGAAATCGGCGAAACACTTATCGAACTGCTCTATCGCCGAACGAAGAATGCGAAGGTGACTATCAAAATCGCACTTGGCGCCGAATTCTTCGAAAATTAACTTACAAGAGGGAAAAAAGAAGAAATTTTTTTTCTCTTCGTTTAAATGATTTTGAAAAAGTATCAGCCTCCTACGGAAAGAATCCACGTGGCTGCATAACTTGGAAATACTTTGGCTGGGTTTTTGCAATTTTAAATTTAAGGTATTTAAATGGGTAGTTAGATCAATTATAAACGAGATTTCGCAGAGGAAACTGACGTCTGTTAGCAAAGAGGAATATTCATCCGAATTTAAATTTGGCTTGTCTTGCAAGAAGAGCATGATCTCTTTTCTTATCGCAAAAAATTGAGTTAAACATTTTGCTACGCTGAACCAGCGTACTTCATAATGTAAAGGGACATCGGTATTAGCAGCGTTATGCGTTTCAAGTAATTCCGTAAATTTCTTGTGAGATAAAAATTTTTTTCCGCCTCTGATGGCATTGATTAACTTGGTTAGTTTTCGCATAGCGCAAGATAATTTTGTATCTGTCCCGCATAACGCCTCCTGGTGGATTATACAATTTATCATTGGAAATTTTAAACCACGACTTTTAAACTCCACATACAGTCCTGTTATGGTACCTGTCATGGCGTTTGCGCCGTCGGTGAGCACGGCAGAGCATTTGGAAAAATTAGTTTGAAATCTTTTAAGAGTGTTCTCGACAGCATTAAAAATGTCTACTCCTGTCGTTGTGTCGTCCAAAGCCACGAAGTCCAAAAGCTCCTCGACGTATGAAAAGTCCTTCTGTACAATCCGAGCGTAAATGCTCAGCTGACTCGATTGCCGGGGATCGGCGTTTTCGGTCAGACATAGTGAGAAATAATGGCATGAGTGTAAAAGAGCAGTCAACTTTTCTTCGATAGATGCACCTATATCCAAAATTCGGGATTTGACGGTTTTATCGCTAAGTGGTATGCTCGTAGCTTCTTCAAGCGTTAAAGTATTCCCAAACGATTTAACCGCTTCAATAAGACATTTTTTAATGAAATTTCCCTCCGTGAACGGTTTGCTTTTCTTTGCTATTAAAAGCGCAATAGCGTAAGAAGCTTTGCGAGCTTTCTCTGACGAAGATGCCTCAGAATCCATAGGAATAAACGCACGAGATTCCTTATACACTAATTTGAGCCCTTCCATCAACTCCGATCTTTCAGAGTCATCATACGAATCATACTGGCGCGAGTGACGACTTGCATAATGCCGTTCGATGTTCCATTTTTTGATCGACGTAGGCTCAAATCCGCAAATAAGGCATACCGTACGGTTACCAATATGAGAGAAATAAAACATTTCCCAATCCGGGTCAAAATTTTGAAAATACGTCTGCTCTCGAGACATACTGCTCACTATTTAATAAACAAGTAACAGATTACAGCAAAATTTACTGCACGCACTACACTAGTATTAGTGATGGGATTTGACACACTTCGAATCACTTCGAATCTGATTCGAAACTGAAAACTCTTAAAGTTCTTGCTAATCTTGAAAGTCTTGAGAGCCTTGACTGTTTGGAAATCCTGAAAGTCTTGATCGTCTTGATAGTCTTGAACTTGAAAGTTTTGTTCGTCTTTACAGTCTTGGTCGTCTTGATAATCTTGAAATTCTTGAAAGTCTTGATCGTCTTGAAACGCATCGACACGCGGCGAGAGCAGTGAGGGGATACTGCAAGCTTGGGAATTAACTGCTCGATTCGAAGCATTTTCGAAGGATACGCCCCCTTGACCCGGCCGCGCGTCTCGCTCCCCCTGACGGTCATAGTTCTCGAAACACCTCAGGCCCGTACCATATAAACTGCTGCGCATGGCGCATTAGCACGACTCTCGTTCAGGGTTACCACCTCTCCGGTTTCCGCCCGGAGACTTCGGGTTTTGAAACAAATTTCCGGGCTCCGGTTTTATTGGAAAATCTCCAGTACTGTTCTCATATTTTTAAGAGTGTTTCATACAGCGACATCGATCACTTAAAAAATAAATAATTTGAAAGATTCCTTCAAGTTATGAAATTTTGTAAACTAGCCTGCTTTGTTTGTTGTAGCTTTATGATTATATCTTTTACCAGAGAGTAAATCTTTTACATACGATGAAGGTTCTTAGTTTTAAAAACTGATATTTTCAACTTTTCGATTGTTTATGTTTAACCCTTGTGTAGCCAACCGGGTATCCGGGTACCCATTTACTGCATTTCTTTCTGTTCCTCTAAAAATATTACAAAATTTCTCTGTATGTCCATTCTTTGCTCGCTAATATATTAATCTATATATGTAATGAGAATTTGTATACAAAAGAATCTCCGGGTTCGAATGTGTGTCACTCCGGTAGTTACATGATGAAAAGGTGGCAACGCTGCTCTCGTATCGATAGGTTTCCACGTCACCAATGAGGCCTTACATAGGTGGCTCGAGAACTAGGACCGTTACGGGAAGTGAGACGCGCGGTCGGTTTTAGGGAGCGTAGCCTTCGAAAATATCTCGGATCGAGCATCGAGCAGTTAATTCCAGAGGCGGATTAAGCCAGCGCGGAAAAAAATTTGAAGCTAATAGGTGCTCGAAATGATATCCCTCAACTTGAATAAGTATACATATGGAAAATTATTTCGATAATACCTCGTTAACTATTAGATTTATGATATACGAAGGTCAATACTTTTCTACGCAGAATTTTGTGCTTCATCCGAGTTCGAGCAAAAATATTGGGCATTCTATTTAAAAAACTGAAGGTGACCTTCATATCTTGACAAAAAATCGAAGTAACAAAAATCAGATTGCAGCACTGTATGTCCCCCCTAGGAACCATGCAACATTTGTTTAAACATTTTTTTTGTTATTTGAGATCGTCACGTTACGAGACTCACCCTGTAGATACGTTACTGTTTTGGAGTACTGGTGGGGTAGCGATATTGGCGGGAGAGTACCGAAACAATCTGTTCCGAACTATCCAGAACTATCCGAACAAAGATGAGACTCCAGGACGAGAGACGCGGAAAGACACGAAATGAGACGAGTGTCCTATGAGTTACAGAATATACACAAATACATGTTATACATTCATTTCTCATAATCAAATCATAACAATTTTTAAAAATGTTACAGGGTGATCAAGGTATCCTATTTTATCGAGAATTTTATTTTACCGATACTAAAATCGCCGCGCATGCGCGAGAAAACTTGGCCAATATCTCAGCACTGACAATTAATGGGGGATGTTCAGATGAAACCAATCCAATATCCTAACAATAAGTAGCTAGTTTTCGCTAATATCTTGGATTCATTTGATTTCTTGAATTCTAGATCATCATGAATGGCGAGGAGCTTGATAAGCAGAAGAGAGAACTCTTACAATCATCACACAATACGCTTGGGTATCTTCCCAAACTGTACGCAGCTCCCGTTCTTAAGGGATGGAGTGACAGAAAACTCAGAACTACGTTGTCCTTCCCGAAATCAGCCTATTTCGGGGAAAATCTTCGATTAATTTTAATGCGTTTCTACAAATTGTACTTTGACGGTATAATCCTTAAGGGAGATAACATTGTTGCGGTTGTGTTTGATGCGATTGCGATAGCGAAAACAGAGAAAGGGAGGATCTGGAGAACTCCGGTGGACGAGAACACCGGCTTCTATAAACCTAATGAATCTCTGATAAATCATTTGGAGTACTCGACTGGTTTTCGGGGCCATGTTCAACGATTGATCCACGATATGTTTCCAATGCAAGTAAACAGCATCGCGGAGGAACAGTTAATAATGCTTACTGCCTTTTTAGCTCTAAGCTTATTAAGGAGTGCCACGAAAAATAGCACACAAATGACGAACGCTTTCCAGAAGACCCAGTACAAAAACAATCTGTCGAGGGTTGCTCTGTGGCCAGAGAAAAATCCATGGTCTCCGCCTTGCACACAATGCTTAGCGCTGTGCGAGGAAGATCTACATAAACAATTGAAAACCACATCACAAATTTTCACAATACTTGCTCATGAGTTTGTACTGTCTCACCAGGATGGATACGAAAATACTTCTGTACAAGCTTTCCTCTTAGCATCAGTCCCACAGCGAGGAATGGGTTAGGAATTATACAGATGGTGGATTTGGTCTGCCAGATCACAGGATTAACATGGCAGAGACTTAGTAAGATGTCGTATTGGAATGGCACTGCTTCTTCATGGGATGTGATAGCAGACTTTTATAATATATACTGCGTTGTGGGGAGAGCAGAACATGGATATAACTGGGCAAGAATTATAAATCACGGATATCTCCGAGGTCTGACCCCCAAAGAGAACATATACCTCGCAACCGTCCTTATAGCAGTTATTGAAAAACAACAAGGAGAAGGGGTATGGTCCGCAGAATGGGCGAAAGGAGGAGCATCAAACATTGATGATGCCAAACTTTTAGGGCAAGTCCTCTACGAGCAGGCCAAACAGCTGAAGGTCAAACGCCAAGATGAAAATGGGACCATTGATCGGGCGGCAGCCTCATCATGGAATTAAGGATTTAGACAAATACATTTCGTGTTTAACATGCCAAAACGAATATTATGACATATCACTTATCGAAAGGGGAGGGGGGGTGTAAAATTTTACCATGAAATCATGTGATTATGACAATAGCAACTTCTTCCCCTTTCAAACTGAATTTTCTCGAAAACGAAACGTCAACCGAAAAAATGATATTCATATTTGTTTACTTATTTTTGCCCACTTTGTACAATCCGGTCTGAGATGTATAAAGTTAGGCAGGAGATTTATCAACACTTCAGAAATATCTGTTATTGATTAATTAGTATTAACACAGTTCAATAAAAAATGTTCCAATCTACCAAGATTTGTTAACGTATACAGTAATAATACTATTACAAAAGAGCTATATGTGTACTATTAAATAAGAAATGTTTAGAAGCTTATTCTTATACAAAAGAGTTTATTTATAAATTGATAATTTAACAAAATATACACATATAAACTTCTAAGTAGAATATAAAACAAATGTGTCAATCTTTCGTACAAAATCGTCGCCAATTAAATCTGATGAATGTGCTAACAAATTCAGGCGTAAACTTACACGGTCATGTATATTTTCGAGTTGTTTACTTTTAAGTACCATTGGTAAATAAACCTGTTAGTATCATAAGTTGTAGCCATGTTAATTATTGTCAACTTTCTCTTTACCATGTAAAAAGCATATCATTAAAAATAATGACCAATTATATTTTTGTATACAGATGTAAAATTTAACGTATCATTATCACTCAGAATTGTAATACATTGGTCCTCACTTATACTTTAAGTGTGTCATTCTATGCATTAAAACGAAGTCTCTTGAAACGTATCTTTTACTTTTATCGAATTTAGTGTTGATTCGCTCAATTGTTTGTGTTTAAACCCTTGTCCTCGTATGCTTTTGATTGTTCTGCTTTCCTTGATCGATCGTTTGGAATCATTACGCTGTAAACTCGTTGCTCGTTTCCTTGGCGAATTTCCAATTTCATCATTCTTTTCTGAGGAATTACTTGCACTATTAGTGCTTCCAGATGCAATACCAGACGTGTCGGATTCTGGAGTATTTCCGTTCAAGTAGCAAAGTAGACTATCGGTAAGGCCATCGTCGTTTAAAATGTTTGCATCGGACTCTGATTGTTCAAAATCTCCTGTGCGCGAAGTGAAACTGAGATCAACGGGAGTAGCGGTTAAAATACTTCTGGATAACAAATACTCCCTAAACGTACTCGTTATAGACATTGTACTTTGTTGAGCATAAGAATCGTCAACAGATGTAAAATACTTCTCTTTCCTCTCGATATTTTTACCAAAATTTTCTTTATCTTCCAAGTCGATACTTTCTCCATAAATAATTTCACTGTCTACACTATTAGGTCTGCGAGATTCTTCCAAAATTGAAGTACAATTTATTGATTCAATCATATCAAGGTTCGAACTACGTACATTATTAGATAAATTATTTTGATTCCAACTATTATTAACGGTGGCAAGATTACAGAGATTGGAGCCTGAAACCATCATTACTGGTTTTCTAGACCGTGGTGTCATCATTGTTTCCTACAATTATCGTGAAAAATATTTTTAATCTCTCCAATATCATTTTTCACATATAAAATATTATATTATCGTTTATACAGGCTAGTTCACCAGATATTACCACCTCAATTTTCGTCATTATTATTATTCGTAGAGAAGAATGTTTATATAAGGCTGAATAATCAGTATCATCAGTATTTTTTTAATGGGATCGTATGTTTTTTCCTACACCAATCGATGAAGCTTCATATTCTCTATAAAAAAGTATTCACCTATTAATATCGAAAAACCATTAGTTAAGGAGATATTTTAATTTTAGTATTGTTATGAAATCACGACTCTCTCTTAATGATATTGTAATGATTTCATTCACAGAAAAGGTTCAATGTGACGACCGTTTACATCGCGACATTTTCTGAATCGAGAAAGTAATGATTGTTTTACACTATGTAATAAAACTTGTGGTATGTTATTGCATTCAGTGATGATACGATCTTTCATATCAGCAATTGTAGTCGGAGGCTCGGTGTATACTTTATTTTTCAAGAAACCCCATAAGAAAAAGTCGAGGGGTGTTGAATCAGGTGATCTTGTCGGAAAATGATAGGGACCACGTCATCATATCCATTCGGAAATATTTGATTTAATGCATTTCTTGTTATTCTTTCATAATGTGAGGGACAACCATCCTGTTGGAGTCACATTGTTTATCGAATATGCAATGACAAATCATGTAAAAATGACCACAAGGTATTTAAATTCATAACATTATCAAGAGAGTTGTGATTTCGTAACAACACTAAAATTAAAATATCTCCTTAACTAATGGTTTTTCGATATTAATAGCTTAATACCTTTTTTTAGAGAATATGAAGCTTCATCGATTGGTGCAGGGAAGAACATACGAACATTCAAAAAAATACTGATGACCTTCATATCTTTCCTACGCGTCCACCTACAAAAAAACTCACAACACCAAATAAACATCTCTCGAAACCATGCAACCTTATATAAACATTCTTCGCTATGAATAATAATGACTAAAATCGAGGTGGTAATATCTGATGAACCACCTTGTATAACAAAAAAAAATATTCTACAAGAACTATAAAATTATCTACATACACTATAATACATACCTGCATAGCTTTTGTCATTTTAGTGGCACTTTGTGTAATTGGACTCATGCTTTTGTCATTGTTAGTAATAGGAGTTAACATATCATTAGTGACCAGACTTTTACGCAGAAAATTCGACGGTGTTGATGTATGAGCACCGTATACATTCCAAAGTCTATTTTTAATTATAGGCGAGAAATGAATGCATGCGTTATCAGGATGCAATTCCATTTTTGAATGTTCTAGTGGCTTTTTGTTGTCCTTGGAACACTTACAAGAAATCACATCTACATTAGTCGTCTTAGACATTGATAATGTAGGTTCTGAATTTTGTCTTAGTAATTCACTTTCTCTAGTTTCATGTAGAATACTTTGAGAAGAATACATGTCTGGTGGTTCGCTTAGTTTTCTAGATAATCTAATAATATTAGATAGAGTATTACTATCGCTTCTTGAATTGCCAATTTTGCATTGCTCTTCATGCAAAGATATGCTTCTATCACCCATATTGGAAAAAACAGAATCATTCGCATAAGAATCTCCTTCGTATTCTTTAACTGAATTATTTAGACACCAATTCTGATACTTTTCATCTGATTTCTCCTCTTTTATATCTGAGAATTGTATAAACATAGCCTTTCTCTTGTCCTTGTAATTTCTCAATGTAGGAGTATTAAGGCTACCAGTACTATTACTAATACGTTTAGAATGGAGAAGGCTACTGTCACTATTCATGTCAGAGTTGTCCATGCTAAGTTCATCGTCTGATTTACTGAAGAGAACCTTTCTCTCAACTATTGATTTTTCTACATTCTATATAAGGACAAGTATGCAAATAAAATTATGTTAGTTGAAATGTGTGGTCGTAAGCATAATCATGCTGTTAAAAATGTAGTCAACATTCATTGTAAAAAGTATTAGTTTCAATCTTACCGATGATAACATATTTTCTTCACTACTAGATCTAGTGATATTGCAACCTATATTAAGATCAATAAATTTCTTATGTCCCAAAATCTTCTTCTGAAAAATATGTTTCTTGATCGAGTCCCCAAGACTCTTAGTTCTATAATTTTTAACTTGTCTCGGTGTACCTTGACCATTCTCTTTGTTAAATTGCTTTACCAGTCTGCGTTTCTTAGCCGATTCTGGCATAGCTTGTATATGAGCATAAAGCTGTGCTAAAGCTGCCTGAGTATCTTGCGTAGAATTTGCTTTCGCTGTTAACTTATGATCTACAAAACTAAATACAGTATGAGCTGTACCTGTTGTATCCGGTATAGATTCGTTTAACTGCAATCATACATCAATAAATTACACTGAAATACTTTAAAATAATAATTGTGATTAGTTAACTCAGAAAATATCACTCACATCTGCGTTTTTAGGACTCAATAATTTTCTTTCCTGCTCTACCCAATATGCTCTAATGTCTGTAGCTAGCTTCGGTGGAATTTCAAATAATTCAATTCCTTTCTTAATTATAAAGGCAACTAAGCATGACAAATTTTGAGAATTAATATGCAAAGCCTCTGGAGATAGCTTTCTCGGGCACATTAAGTGCGGAGTGAAAAGCGTAGCCAGAGTGTCGCAATTCATTTTATTATTACACTCGAAACTAGCTGTTTTGTTAAGAAGTGTTAAAACACATTTGAGTAACACTCTGTTCATACATGGTAGAAGTAACAAAAGCAATTGAAGAGACCTTAATAATCTTGCATCATTGCTTCTTGTATCAGAACCGTACAGTTCTAAAATACAAACAAGTATAAGTTAATTTTAAAAGCGCTAATGAAAAGAATTATGTCTTATTATTAGACAGCGGATCTTCATAATAAAGATTTTGCAAAATAAAGATTTTGTACCTGAATTGCAACAAACTGGAGTGAAACAAAAATTTATTTTCTTAATATGTTTAATTCGTTGAAAATAATATAATAGTATTTTAAAATTCTTCTAACGTTTTTACTATTTTAAATTACACCTACTCATTTTTGTCATAAATGCATAAAATCCGCTGTCTACTTATTATAAACATCATATGTAGAAAAGAGTGTGCAACTATGTGATCTTATAAATATTTTACCAGCAATTTGACAGTATGCAGGATAATGCAAATCTGACAGCAAAGGTTCTGGTAATTCTGCTAAAAATCCTTTCAACACAGACGCGCAATCATGAACACTATATTGGCCATCGTTGAGATTTAACGAAATGCCCTGATACATTGTGTTCTTCAAATCTTGTTGCCTTGTTAGTTTACCAGTGCGCCGAAATATGCCTTCTTGTATAATATCTTTAAAGACATGCATGAATATAATCAACGTATAAAACTGTTACTTTAATAAATATAAGTAATAATTTTACAAGTTTATAGAAATTGATAAGATCTGTACTTACTTTGTCCTTTGGATAAATATTCTATTAATTGTTTTACTTGATTAATTCCATCCTCGGTTAAACTGGCACCTTCTACACCCTTTTGTAAATTAATTGTTGACTTGGGTTTCTTTGCAAAACCCAAGAGACCCCATTTTTTTAATTTTGCCTTTTCATTGATACAGTCATTGCTATACAATTTAACAATTGATTTTGTACTTTAAAATTCTGGTTTTATAGAGAATAAATCAAATTACAAACTAACGTTGTATATAAAATTATAGTGAAAGTTTATCAACATACTCTTCTGTATTGAGATCCAATTCAAAAGATAGATGCATCTTGACAAGTGTGTGAAATTGTTCTGGATTGACTTTTCGCATTCTAAAAGCCAATTTACCGTCCACATTGTCATTAAAATCTTCCATTGTTAAATGAGTGTAACGACAATTTAAACACGTTCTGACATATTTGAATCTCACACGCACGCTCGTTACCGTTTTGTCAACGGCGGTTATTTACACTTTGTCTGTACAATTTCACTATTACCGTGACTATTCCATTCATGAAGCCGCAAATATACTTCATTCTGTACGTAGTATTAAAAATAATCTGGCAATGTACGACACAAATTGTGACAATACTATTTTCATTCATTCGTAATTGATCAACATGATCGTTCAACCAACCGAACTGTCCGATACTTACCACCAAATATTAACGACATTATAAGTCATGGAATGTATGGTCCACATAGCGTGTAAACTTCAGTTAGGGATGTGCAGGGACGTGTTAGGGACACAGAGCCAATGGTGAAATATTGTGCAAGATTTCTTGTCCGAAACGTATCCGCTTCGATTCGGGGCACTATTTTTCGCGCATGCGCCGCGATTTTAGCCTCAGACAGCCTCAGTAGCGTACAAAATCAGGTACCTTCAGCACCCCGCAGAATTTTAAATACTTATTAGTAATATACATACGAAATATTGAAATTTAATATAATTCAAACTTATTCTTCTATGACTATCTATGACTATCACTCGTCTCGTCAATAATACCGGTACATTCCCGCCAATATAACTGCCACAGGGCTCTGGCCGCTGGGCCGCTCTGCTACCTCATTATAGATGCGTTACTGTTTTGGCCGCGCATGCGCGAAAAATAGTGCCCCGAATCGAAGCACTGAACGTATCTAAAGTATCTATATCAGAGAGTATCCTCTCTGATATTATATAAGTACTTGCTCTGCACAATTGAAAAGAATGCGGGCCTGATTGGGTGTTATAACTTCTTAGATACACGTATTCTCATTGAGCGGAATAATAATGTTTACCAATCAAATTATGCAACAGACAGAGACTCCTCTTGCTTCCTTATCGCGTTGCGAGATTTCTATTTAGCAACGGACAGTATTGTATTACACGTATTGTATTACACGTGACATGGTAAAAATAATTTCTGAGTAATATTCAGTCCATGAAATTGTGTATATTCGTTGAATATCAATTTTTCTATATTACATTTCAAATAATGCCGCGCTTTCCAAATTTCCAATGTCTCGCATGTGTTCTCCCCTTTCATTCAATGGTCTAGGACTAGGACTAGAGAAGTGAATGGAAATATCAACCAGATTATCAACTAAAGAAACAGCAACATTTATATGTGGTACGTCGAGGTTACCTAAATAATTTGAAGAGGTTTCAATAGAAATTTCGTCTTTGCAACAATGTTTTATGTCGTTACTGAATCACCAGACAATAAGAAAGAAGTTTTTTATGATTCGTCAAATCACGTGATATTATTGAGAAAATATGTATACTTTTTACGACTAGAATAATAATAATAAAAATTTTAAAATCGTAATGTTCATGGACAACAATAAATTGTGTAGAGCAGAAGCGTCACTATCTTGGACAACATTTGAAGTATTACAAATTGATAGTAACTGGTAATTGATAGTAACTGTAAAATTCGTTTAGTCATTAGAAAAATGATTGATATTACAATAAATGTACGCGTCTATAGGTACACGTGTAATTTGGCATAAAAAGGATATTATTTATGGACAAGAGAATAATTACTAAAATAATTATTACTTGATAAATGAATTTTAATCAACTATATAAATCTACTATAAATTTCAAATCTGTTACATTATTTTAAAGAATAATGAAACACGAAGTATGAGTGATTATCGTCAGTTTTTAAATAATCAGTTGGCAGCAGTTCAACTGCATGTTATATTTAAATGGAACGTAAACATAGCGAAGAATGACAGTCCCATTTTTAAATAACTAAGGTACAGGCGTGACATAATTTTTGCTTGACAACCATTGACAACTGACTGGGTGATATTAAACTATTTCAGTTTTATGAAGGTGAACGCATTCAGTGTTCGGTGCTTCATCGGATTGAGTCGAAACTAACTTATCTCGATTGTCTGAACGATTCTTTATATTTTGGCAATTAGATATCGCGCAGTAACCGCCATCAAAGGATAATAAAAAATATTTGATAAGAGTACTCGTGATAAGAAAAAGTGAGGTTGGCAGACTTAAAACACCTGTGACGATTATTAGTTTAATAGAATGTGGAAGGGATAACATGGCTACCGCCTGGTGACGTTCGTTCGCCGTCGCCGTCGCGAAATCAAATGCTCCCAAAAACATCTGGTGAACATTTATTGGTGTAAGTTCCGTAATTTTCTCGTGGGAAACGCGTATTACGTTTGGTGAAAAGTGTGAATCACGATGATGAACATGTGGAAAGTACGGGAGTTGATGGATAAGGCGTAAGTATGATTAAGTCAGTTACACGCGATCTAACCTTGCTTTTACTTTTTTTCGACGCACTCTACTCTAAGTACTTGCATTGATATGCTGTACGACTCGTCCTCAAATTCTAAGCTCATTGTTACTCATCCCTGTTAAATTATTTAATAAATCGCTTTACGTCTTCGCGGTATCTCATAATCGAAATTTCCTTTTTATATCTAATAAAAATCGAAATTATTCAAGGTTCCTATGGACTTATCTCCATATACAGATTTTCCAGAAGAATTTGTGCAATGCTTGTATAGTCTCATTAGTTGAACAAATTATCGACAGATAATTATTCGATCGAGTATAAGTTTCTGGGTCAAATAACAGGGGACGTCTTTTTATATGCTATCAAACAATGTTGCACTGTTGTTGAAAGATAAAATCATTTTCTTAGCCACTCTCCTTAAATAATTTTGCATCTTTATTACGCTTCCGAAGTTCACGTGTTTGTCGATCATATATTATTAGAGTAAACAGTAGTTTTTCAAAACTTGAAAAAAAATAATACGGTGAAATGTGTTTTTGTCGTATTTATAATAAAAGTGAATTGCTATTTTTAAAATATTTAAAATATTTAAAAATTATAATCACTTTCTTGCTTAAACAAAGCATAATAGCAAGAAATAAGTTGTCTATAACAAAACCTGGAATGAGCAGACAAGCCGTTTAACAAGTTTACAAACAGGTTATTTTCCGAGCTACGTAAGATTGTGCTGATTCATACAACATTACAGATTTAAAAGTAACAGAATAAATTTTATCCATATAATTCAATGATATGATACCAATTTCAATTTTATAAAATATGTTTTCTTTAATAAAAACAGTTTGATGCGATCGTATACATTCGTAACAGAAGACTGAAACTCGTGAAAAATCTCGTAAGCGAATGATATTCTCTTAGAGCAATTACGAAGAAATGCTTGTAGCAATACGTAAAATTTAAAACCATTATTACGTAATATTTCGTAACAAAATCATTGACGAAACCTCGCGCATTTTTGCTTAACTAACTACATACTGTGTTCATATTTTTCAATTTACATATGGAAGGATGTCATGCCATTCTTGCGCTATTTTCACGCTCGCCGCTAAATTATACTTTCACGCAGTTGTGATTTCATAGAGTGCGCGGGAAAAATATTCATGAAAATCGAAAGCGCGAAGAATGTCACGTTTGGATGAACGTTTAGCCTTCCGTTTTTATGCATAATCATGGGGTGTGTTAGTATAGTGACGGCACCGGTTCTTGTATGTACACCGTGTGTATACATGTGTACTTACGTATATACACATGTGTTAAATAGCGGTTATAATAGCGGTTATAATAGCGGTCTATACTGTTCGTTACAATGATTCGCTGGTCTGGTTTTATTAACGTTTATACGATGCTAGAACGTATTTATAAATGATACTGTACTATTTATATATAAATTATTTGTTTAAAGTGGTAGTCACAGGTTCCTTTATAGTACGATCGGAAATGCGAGGTTCTTTGCGATCCGTGGAAACTGAGAAGCGGAAGAACACCATTATCTCAAACAGCGCTTTCTGAATACAAATGCAATCCACAGACGACCATGTGAAGACCCTGATTCAAACCGCGATTGTTCTTTTAACTGATCGTGAGATGTGGTTCCCATGAGCGATATATTTTTAAGCGCTTGCTAATTATTTCATTGCACGTTTTTACCACTAAGAAGCGATTGTAAATAATTTTAATGTCAATTGTACACTCGCACAGTTTTATTTACCGGAAATATAGAGTACAACAATTGCTCGCATAACCTCGTTCTTTTTTTTCAAAATTGATGTATCCGATTTACATACATACCTCAGTAAATATTGATTTAAGCAAGCTCAATAAAGAGTAGATTTATGATAATGTCAGTTTTGTTGGAATAAAATAATTATTTATGCGATGGTAATCAATACATTCGTTTTTATAGAAAAGAAATGTAAATTATGTATATGTAATTATACTTAGTCACAGTTATCATAATAATATCAGTTTAATGATCATTGTTGTTCTGTGTTACGTACGTCAACGTTTAGATTACATTCGTATGTTTTTTTTACACGAAAAAAAGTAAAGATAATCGTTCACTTCGGTTAAATATTTTCAAATGGCGATATATTTGAGAGACGTTGGTTTTTACCTTTACCGGAACGTCTTATTTTGTAACTGTTGTCGAGAATCGATGTCACAATATCGTTTCTTATCAGAAAATTATTCGAAGGAGATAAGTTCGAGGCTCAGATGTGATTCTAAAGCCTTGGATGAATTTCTTGATAAGAGCTTGTAAATATAACCGTGAAACCCTAAGTACTAAAGAACCTATGTATGCGTATATTTTGATTTACCATTGTGCATTATCGTTAGAGGAAGAAAATTAGCAATTGTTCAGCTTATGAAGCATTTCTAATGAAGGCAGGAGCGCATCATAGATCTCGCGGGCTCGTATACTTTTTTAAAAATACACTATCTTACTTCACCAATTCATTTGATCTTTTTTATGTAAAAAAAATGTACATTCGTAAACTCGAATGTGTACTTCATTCTATTTTCTCTTGCTTATCAAGCACTACTAAGAATTTTGATTTCGTATTACAGTTCGTTACAAATACCTAATTTTTGTAGATTCTCAAATTTATTTGTGAGCCCTAAGCCTTTCGTAGGTTCCATGCATTGTGCTCGACATGCCTACTGCATAAGACCTTGAACGTAAGCGGTACGATTCTTTGGAAACTGAAAGAGGAATGTTACCATTCCTTACTTATTCGGCCATGGCCAACCGTTTAAAGTAATTCAGGCATACAAAGCTGTTCGGATTGTACGAAAGTTCTTTTGTGGATAGACTCTACATACATTTTTACAGCAATGTCCATGTTTCGAAAACGAAATAAAAATATTGTTAAATTCTTTCAATATAATATTTGTATTTTTGTATTTTATAAAGCTGATGTGATAAATGCAGAATTTATATAGTCCAGTTCACTCCGGTTACATGTAAATTTGTCCAGCTACATTTGTATATTTTATTATGATTGGTTTCTCGATCATTTGAAGTATAACTTGAACATCTGAAATATGCTAATGGTCATAATAATTGCCCACTTCTCACCTATGCTACTATGACTATGAGCGTATTTCAGATGCTATATTTATTGCATGTGTTTACTTTCTGAAAGCGTTATCCGAAAAAAAAGAAGCGAGTTTTATGTTTTCCACGTTCTCGCTTCGTACCGAAGCGTGACAATTGTAGCTGTTGAACAGAGCGACAGGTGTAGGTAGTGCATAGCACCGTGTCCGGCTACTGTCGCGAATATTTCGATACCTAGATTATGTGATGTTGCTGTGATGCTTCATATGTTTCCTTGTTTTTAAGATCGCTAGACTGCGGATTTTCATGTAAAATAAAAATTGTTCGCATCGATTGCAAGAAACAGGAACTGAATAAACATTTCTTTCCTTCTTTAACCCTTAGCACTCGAGTGGTGACTCAGAGTTGCCATTAAAAATTGTATTAAATATGTTGCTATCTAATCAATTACTAAACATTTAAGTATTGCATATCAATCTCATATCCATAAAATGAAGAAAATCATGTAAAGTGGAATTATTTTAGGTTGGAAGAAATGTTTAATTTTCGTGTTAAAATAGCTCCGTGTGCAAAGGGTTAATCGTTTGAATAATTCGGAAATAATATATCGATGTCTTAAATTTATTACTCTACTGTTTCAAATACCGTTTTTGTAATAAATGGATAAAATCACATTATTCGTAATTTTCCATAAACACGCAAGGCCGCGAGAGTATCCTTCTTACGAATATTAAAAGTTGAACTTTATTAGCATTTTCTTGCAGTTTTGTATTCTGAAGATATAATCTCAATGTACCGTAGACAAATTGTTGCAGGCCTTCAAAAGGGCTACCCCCTCCCCTCCATATTCTTTATAAAACAGTAGAGACACACTAAATGCGTAACACATTAATTTTAAACATGCTTTTCCCGAGATAAGACTGGAAACAGACTACATTTCCACGAGTTCTTCAAACTTTTGTGAAGTCTATTAATATATTTAGCTGCATGTACAGAATTTTCATTCGAATTCTTTAATGGATCTCTCGTAAAAAATATTCAACAAACTTGTCTGTTAGTGAAGTCATTGGAAGGAATACATGACTAACCCCCCTCCTCCTCCATCTATTACAAATATTTACGCTTTGATTAGGCGTATCACTGACCCTTGCAGAAATGATTTGATCTCACACGTGTGGATAGAATATAGTGCTAATCAACCGTATTTGACATTTCATGATTTGTTGTCAATATATAAACAACTCCGAATAAATATCGAATATCGATACAGGTAGCTACTGGTTAGGTTTGCCTTCTCCACTGATAGCCGTATTCAATTTTAGACATTTTCTCCGATGGAATTCTGAAAAAAGATGTAAACGTCGAAATTGCTTTCTCATCAATATGAAATAACAGGTAGTTTAATATAATTTGATCACGTAATGCAGGAATAGTCCGTACGCGGTATAAATATAGCATGTGCAATTTTAATGGAACCAGTGACCGGAATATGGGGGTTTGACCTGTTTCAGATGCGATTTCATATTGGGGATGATTTCTATATGCAGGAATATCGAACAAACTATATTATGGCGATAATAAATGCCACTTTTGTATTAAAACGACGCGATCGAAAAGAAAATCGTATGAAAACAATGTCTATCGAGCGATAATGGAAAATGAACGTATGAAAGTTATTGTGTTCGAGCAGAGGCGTAAAATTATTGCGCAATTAGCAGGTGTTCGTACAGTCTGCACGTAAACAGTGAAAGTAATATTACATCGGACTCATTAGCAGCGGCATATACGTTGTTTCCCATGGCTAAACGTTGAAGCCTGTAATTATTGCAATTTATTAAGGAAATCAAATTTAATTTTACAGGACCAACGTGGTAATGAATTATACGGAAACAGAGGCCAAAGTTCGGGAAGCAACAAACGACGATGCGTGGGGTCCTACCGGTATGAATTTTAATTTCGAAAGGAGAAGATTTTTTTGTGAAAATGTTCTATTCCCTCTAATCTATCAATGTGTAATCATTTGGGTTTATATTTTAATTGAAAAATACGATATACTAGATCAATATAATGTTTATTACACACAGTTTGATTTATGATTTCAACGTGGATAGCGAAAATTGTATTTTGAAATTTCGAACATGTAATTAATCGATAGTCCGTTATCTATGGTATTTTGTAAATAACGTTCTAATCAATCCGTCAAGTTATGGATTTGTCGATTTCTTTTTTTAAAAGCGTCGATAAACTTTCTGTGGCTGAATTCTTTGTATGCATTTATAATGATGGTTGTTTGCATCCTTTTATTCGTCGAAGCTCAACGTATGGCGAAATTAATTGTGCTACTTGCATTACTTCAGGGGCAATGATGCAAGAACTGGCTCAGGCTACATTCACATACGAGCAATTTCCCGATGTAATGTCCATGTTGTGGAAACGGATGTTGCAAGAAAAACGAAATTGGCGTCGGACTTACAAGGTATGCTCGCTTGTACTGTATGTATGTACCTAGTGACTACAGTGCATTGAATATGATACTTGTAAAATGATATATTATATAAAAATTAAATTTTAACCCTTTGCACTCGAGTGGTGACTCGGAGGCGCCACTCATCATTCTTGTACCATCATTCAAAATGTTTGTTGCATTATTAAATTTGTATTCAATAAATTATTAAACGTATTTAATATTTTAATAAACTACTAAAGGTATTGTATGAGGTATTACATCAGTTTTATAACGATTAAATTAAGAAAATCATATACCATTATTCAAAATCTTTGTTGCATTATTAAATTTGTATTCAATAAATTACTAAACGTATTTAATAAACTACTGAAAGTATTGTATGAGGTATTACATCGGTTTTATAACGATCAAATTAAGAAAATCATGTATCATTATTCAAAATGTTTGTTGCATTATTAAATTTGTATTCAATAAATTACTAAAAGTATTTAATATTTTAATAAACAACTGAAAGTATTGTATGAGGTAATGCATCGGCTTTATAACGATCAAATTAAGAAAATCATGTATCATTATTCAAAATCTTTGTTGCATTATTAAATTTGTATTCAATAAATTACTAAACGTATTCAATATTTTAATAAACTACTGAAAGTATTGTATGAGGTATTACATCGGTTTTATAACGATCAAATTAAGAAAATCATGTACCATTATTCAAAATGTTTGTTGCATTATTAGTATTTAATAAATTACTAAACGTATTTAATATTTTAATAAACTACTGGAAGTATTGTATGAGGTATTACATCAGTTTTATAACGATCAAATTAAGAAAATCATGTACCATTATTCAAAATGTTTGTTGCATTATTAGTATTCAATAAATTACTAAACATATTTAATATTTTAATAAACTACTGAAAGTATTGTATGGGGTATTACATCGGCTTTATAACGATCAAATTAAGAAAATCATGTACCATTATTCAAAATGTTTGTTGCATTATTAAATTTGTATTCAATAAATTACTAAACGTATTCAATATTTTAATAAACTACTGAAAGTATTGTATGAGGTAATACATCAGTTTTATAACGATCAAATTAAGAAAATCATGTACCATTATTCAAAATGTTTGTTGCAAGAACTGGCTAAACAACTGAAAGTATTGTACGAGGTATTGCATCAGTTTTATAACGATCAAATTAAGAAAATCATATAAAATGGAAATATTTCAGGCCAGAAGAAAAATTCGGCTTTCGAATTAGAAAAGCTCCGAGTGCAAAGGGTTAATATTTTATACACAGGGCGAACATTGTAATATTATTGAAACAGAGTAAAAAATTCGGTACGAAATGTTGCTATTTGAAGCTTAAAACTTGTTAGAGATTATTCATTTTCATAGTGTCTACCTATATTAGTGTACATACATATAAACATTTATAATGACATGGGTATAATTGTACAACAGATTTATACAGATTACTCATTCGAAAATTGTGCGAAAATTTGCACAGTACTATAAAAACGAACGAACAATCTGCAAAAATCTGATGAATTTTCAAAATTAATTTTTTCGGAAACAAAATCTCGGATAAAAATATTTTTGTATGTACATTCACCTCCGTTCCGAGTGTACTACGATTTTCGCTTTATTTATCCTGTATATTATTCATTTGTCCTTAAATGATTCTTTTCTTTTGCAGTCTCTTTTACTTTTGAATTACCTCGTTCGCAATGGTTCGGAAAGAGTGGTCACATCATCTAGGGAACATATTTACGATCTCAGATCATTAGAAAATTACACATGCATCGATGAGTTTGGAAAGGATCAGGGGATTAACATAAGGCATAAAGTTAGAGAACTAATTGACTTCATCCAGGATGATGACAAACTAAGAGATGAGAGAAAGAAAGCAAAGAAGAATAAGGACAAATATGTGGGACTATCCAGCGAAGCAATGGGAATGCGTTTTGGTGGTGGTGATAGATGGACAGATAGTCCGAAATGGGGAAAAAGTAGTATAGATGCGTACAATGATTGGGATAGAGATAATCGCAGTAAAGGTTTCGAAGATACAAATAACAGGTATACTAGATAAATTAAGAAGATATTAATTATTAGGACCTTCAGATTAATCAACTATTTTTAATATTGTTCGTTTTTCAATGGGCGTTGCCATAGCGATGATGGTGAAAGAGAAGATTCGGATAACGACGTTCATCCAAATCCAAGAAGAGGTGGTAGAGAATACAGAGATACTATGGAAAATTCAGACCATGTTAACAAAATTAGTAATGTATCTGTTGCTTCCACGAATGCTTCGCCAGCACGATTTCCACGAACTATTAAAAAAGTAGATCTAGGTGCTGCTGCAAATTACGGAAGGGAACAATCCAATGTAAGTAAACAATATTAAGGGGGTAGATTCCCGCTTCCAGGATTGCAAGGGTGCGGGATGCGCCTTCTCATTTCTCGATAATGCAAAGATGGGGGTTTTCAGTAGTCAAAAGCGCTAGATAAAAGATCAATCTAGGCCGCGATCGTCTTCAAAAGTCCTATTTTTACGTTTACGAGGCGTAATTTGTATTATTGCGGTAGCGTAATTTGCATTATTCGGAAGCATAAAGCTGCGACAGCTACACGCTGCCGAATAATGCAAATTACGCCTCGTAAACGTAAAAATAGGACTTTTGAGGGCGATCCCAGCCCAGATTGATCGTTTATCTAGCGCTTTTCATTCAATGCGCTCCCTTTTCATTCAATGATCTAGGACTAGGACTAGAGAAGTGAATGGAAATATCAACTAAAGAAACAGAAACACTGTTTGTACGTGGTACGTCGAAGGTTATCTAATTTAAAGAAATAAATATTAAAGGTTTCAATAGAAATTTCGTCAATGCAACAAAGTTTTATGTCGTTACTGAATCACCAGACAATAAGAAATAATGTGCCTCCTTGATAACGTGTTTTTATGATTCATCAAATCACGTGATATTATCGAGGAAATATGTATATTTTTTACAACAGAATAATAATAATAGAAATTTTAAAATCATATTGTTCGTAGACAACAATATATTATGTAGAGTAAGTTGTTTATAGTATGCAGAAGCGTCACTATCTTGGACAACATTTGAATTATTACAAATTGATAGTAACTGTAAAAACATCTATAGGTACACATGTAATTTGGCATAAAAAGGATATTATTTATGGCCAAGAGAATAATTTCTCTTTAAGAGATGTTCGAAGAGAATATCTTTGCATTATCGAGAAATGAGAAGGCACGTTCCGCACCCTTGCAATCCTAGAAACGAGTCTACCGTAGTGTCTGCGGATTTCAACAAATAGGAGAATTTATAAGCTGAATTAAATTTACAGAATGGTGTATCTGGATTACAAAATAGCTCCCTATCTTTGCCTATCAAGCAGAAAAGTAAAAACGATATTTTAAATGATATTTTTGATTCTCAAAATGAGAATAATACTAAACCAACAGTCGATGATGACGAGGATTTTAATCCAAGGGCAACCGCTCAACCTGCTGTACAGAGTCAAAATGCTAACACAGATTTTGGAGATTTCACTAGTGCGTTTGGAAGCCCTACTGTAAAAACGAAAGATAGTAATGATGAATTTGCAGACTTTACGTCTGCGTTTACCTCGTCTGTAACGATATCTAATCCTGCTGTACAATCACAAATGCCACAGGCACAAATCAATGTAATAGGAGCAACAATACCAAATATTAATAATTCAGCTATCAACAACGCCAATAATACCATGTTCATCAATACACAGTCAGCTAGCACACCTTTAACAACTATGAACTCTGCAAATTCAATGTCTCAAAATTCTAATGCGAATAGTAATTTGTTCGATAGTTTAAGTCAACAAGTGCTCAATAATCAGCAGGCACTGAATAATAATGCTGGTATGTTATGGATCATTTCAAATTATTATTTAATTGTTATTTATTTTATAAGATTTATAAGAGACTTGAATGGATGCTAATATAATTCTCTTTGTAGCGCCTTCAAATACAGATCTTTTATCAGATTTAGATACTCTAAATTCAATGTCCAGCATCGATAGGCAAGTAAACAATACCAATAATTCCAACCTTTTCACAAGTGTGGGTTCTCCTGTTGCGGCTAATCAAGGAGGTAAGCACATTAAGATCAGTATATTCAGAACTTTATGATTCCATAATGTTTGTACACATATTTTTTAAGCCTAGTCAAATATTTAGGGCATACCATGTCAAGGCTTACTTTTTACAGTCAATATCAGCGATTTTGTTCAAAATAAAATATAACGTAAATGTAACGTGAAATTATATTATGCTGCCGGATCTCTGATTTATTTATAAAATATTAATAATCTCTTCTTTCTATTGAAACATCAATTTCTTTACAAAGAATCAGACTAGGTTTGAATTATTACTAAATTTGCAAAGAATATGAATTTATTTCTTTAAAATTTTCAGACCAGCGAATTTCAAGATGAAATGTATGAAACAATTATTTGTTTATAATTTTCAATATTATAAAGTTAATTCTTTAATTAACAAAAATTAATTTCACGTATAGTACGTTGTATTCTATTTTTAACAAACTTCCGCGTACCAGCGGTAACAGTTAATTGATTTGGAGATAATAATCGACTTATATAACATACATTCGATACTTCTCGACATTGAAAATCGTACGGATATAAAACATTATTGAATCATGAAGTCAAGAATTTAGAATGTGTTGATTATTGTAAAAAAGCTTTTTGTTATATTTTTCTTTGAAACTTAAAAGAATAGATTATCTTTAAAGATAATATAATGCCCCCAAGAGAAACTTTCATTACAGCTTTCGAGATGGAAGAAAGCACCACTTCAGCTGAAAGTCTTTCAAACCATGCTGCAAACCAACTTTTGGAAGAATTATATCATATGGGTCCAATTAAAAGTCATAATACTTTGGAAAAACTGAAGTCGAATATTTCTGAATATATTAAATTCTTACCGGGCCCACTTACGCCACAAAAATACAGCAATCTTGATGTTGGCAGAAAAATCGATTGTATATTACACGGAAAAATTTTAGGAGAAGTTATTGAAATGTTTGACTCTAATTGGCCATTACAGAATAATACATTAGATCCGTTAATTAAACAATTGATAGTAATCGACGGTGCAACATTACCAATTTTAGCCGAATCTTTATCTATTTTAATCTATGCACTAAAGAAATTCGAAGACGAGAAAAGAATCTGCACTATTTCCATAATTTTGGAATTATTAGTGAAAAGCGACTCTGTGTTCTCTGGAATAATCGATGCATGTAAATGCCGACCAAAAAATATAAGGCAAGAAGAGGAATTAGATCAAACATGGCACGACGTTGTGCAAATTCTAATTTCATTACCTAACCGGGTAGCTAATAAACTGAAGAGTAAAACATTGGATACTTTTCGTCCTCAAACGTATTTTAAAATTATCAATTTTCACATTTCTCGAGTATTATCCTTCATAAATACTGGGTTACAACATAACATTGATGTAGACACTAAACTGCTAACATTGTTGATTAGTAAATTAGTAATTGTTGCAAAATCAGAAAATATGTTGCCTCTTGTCACTATTTTAGCGGAATGGTGTTTCGAAAATAAAAATAATGAACAAACTATAATACAAAATATACTGAAAGAATTAGATACATTAAGTATAGCGCCAATAGCTGTATCATTTTTAATGCATTGCGATGTAAAATTTGGCGTTCTTCCAATTTTCGGAGATGCATTATCGAATTCAAATTGGAAATATACATTGACAACCAAAATTCCATTAATGTGTTATTATAATGATGAAAGGGTAATCATAAATTTGTCTTCATACTTATCTCAATTCCTACATCGAGATCGTACTCTGATTGAATTGCTAATGAAACTTCTGGACATTTGGGGCGATAGAAGCGCTTTGAATCATACTTCTGTAGAACAACATAAATATATTACAAAATTGATTGTCATGTGTTTGAGGAAATCGAAGGATTATTTAAGTTGGGACGACAAAGACAATATTCAGAGATTATTACTTGCAGGTGTATCAGTTCATTTCGAAAATACGCATATTATTTTAAGAGCAATGGGAATGTGCGTCGGTGAAATTTTTAGTAAGGAATTAGCTGAATCAGATGATGTACCAAAACTTTCTTTTGATTACGGAAATATGCCGGGTGAAGTAATAGATTTAGTTCAGTCTATAAAAGTATTAGGTATAAAAACCGAAAGTGCAGAAGCAAAGGAACGTGCAGAAGTGAACGATTTCATTCTTGATGATATCGAGTTTGACACATTGGGCGATAAGAAGTTATATGAACTGGGCATAGAATGTAATCTTTTACCTAAGAAAAGAATAGAAACTACTGATGGTGGTGATGGTAGTAAAGAAATTTCTCTTACAAATTTACAAAAATCGGATACTTCTCATAAAGAAATTGCAAGAAATAGTGAAGTAATCAAAAGTAACGATACAAATGATTCAGAATTAGACAGCGATGATGACTTAGTGCCATACGATATGTCTAATGATGCTAAAGTTACTGAAAAACTACGACCAGTCTATTTACGAGATTTACGTGATAATTTAGTAAATGAAAAAAATTTCACGAATCCAGACATTTTCTCCGAATCTTTAGAAGTCTGTGAAAAATTAATATTATCACAATTACCAGGTGATGATGTATCATTTGCTATTGAACTGCTTGAGCTTCTTGTCACTCTTAAAGAATCTTCTCACGTAGAACACTTTGATGTATTACAATTCAAGTCTTGCGTAGCTATAGTTACCATTTATCCTAAAGAATGTGCTGAATACCTGTGCGGACAATTTTACATGGAAGTGGATAAATATTCTGTTAGCCAACGATTATTCTTCCTAGACATATTAGCTGAATCAGCAAGAAGATTGTCAAGTATTCCAGTTGTTAAAGACGAAGAATATGATTCTCATGAATCAAAACTTAAACCAAAGAGAAAAGAAACTTCAAACAAAGTATCCATTTTCATTAATACTGAGAAAAGTCAACAGTACAAGGTACTCTATAGCGATGATATTGACGACTTTGGAAAGTTTGATGATGAAACTGTGCAAGATTGGCGAGAAATTGTTGACGAGAGAATTAAACAAAATACAAGAAGATATGCACATAGTGCGAATTCTCCTAAAACATTCGCAAATAAATTTGGAAATGTTGCGTCTTCGTTTTTCTATCCGCTTCTGTATAGTTTTGGTAAACAAAACACTTGTTTAAATAGTGGACTGCAAATATTTTCAGACCAAGAGAACATTCTGTTGATTCGATATCTAAAAACATTGTCAACCATAATGGTTTCAGCACAAAATTGTTTGTTAGCTCCTAAAATGGGAAAAGAAGTTTTAGAAGTATCATGGACCCTACGATATCATGATCAAGCAAAAGTTAGAGCGGCCGTGATAGAAAATATTATAGCTGTCCTTATTGCCGTACCAAAAGATACAGTCATAAATGAACTATTTGAAATTATTATAGAAATAAGATTATGGCTTTTAGATTCGTCCCAGAATGTAATTACTGGGGATCATGATAAAGAATGTAGAACTCTAGGTGCCAGCGTAATATCTTTGATTGATTCCATTATAGGTTCTACATTTATCCAACAATAATAAACTCCAGTAAAATATTTACTTAATTTAAAGAATTTTAGGGTAATTAATGAAGCTTTTAAGTATTTTTACAACTTTTTCCATTATTTATCGCGACACAAAATTATGAGAAACTTCAAAGTTTAGCATACATAATTTATTGTATAAGTTACACTAACTAAAGTTGAAACGACTGATTTTTTAAAGAACTGTAACACCTCCAATATAACTTGTGTTAAATAAAAACAAAATTTCATTATATTAAATAAACCAATCTATGTATTATGAACTTTTGAACATCATTAAGTTATTGTAAGATACTTGAAAAGACGCAATAAAGTGTTAAAGGAAAAGATGTATTATTACAACTAAAACGAATGTCACATTTAGGACCAATTGGATTAACGTCAGTTACAAATCTTCTTACCCCTACGTCAACCAATGCCAAAACATCATACCAGATTTCAAGTAACGCACCTGTACAAGTTGGGTCTACATGGGCTGGTTCAGGATTGAATATAGATCTTGACAACATAATGGGAAGTAAAGCGAAACAAACAGGACCTGCGCCACCAATGAATCAAATGGTTACAAATAGTCCACAGCATCAAGTTAAACTTATGAGTAAGTGATTTATAAAATGTATAACATTCATTGTTTATTGATACAATGTAAAGAATGATTCATTTGTTTCATCATATTTAAAATTTAATGACAATACATTAAACACCTGAAAATCTAATCGCATATATACATACAGTCAGGGACAAAATTCAGTAGACACCCTCCAAAACCTTTCTTAAAATTAGGCCAAACGACTCAAGTTTCTTTTAGATGTTAGTAGGATTAGTTTACTAGATAATTTATACGGAAAATTAATTAAAAATTGATATTGTTCGAAATTGCGAAGAGAACAGGGAAAGATTTCAACTTTTTTATCTGTGCCTATAATGAAAATTCAAAATATGCCTTTTATATGTAGATCTAAATAAGTTATTATATACATGCACAAATTTTCGTCAAATTCGATTACGGTTGCTATGAGCTTTAAATAATTACAAATGGAAAAAATTGTGAGAAAATTAAAAGATTCTTACATCTGTCAATGCTTATAGCGGTTTTATACCTCAAGATAAAATGTAATTTCAATGAAACTTTGTGCGTATGTATAACTTAGATCTTTAAAAAGCATATTTTATATTTTCATTATAAGCACAAATAAAAAAGTTAAAAATCGTGATCTTCACTTTTTTCTGCACATTACATAGAAAATTAATTCTTCTATGATTTCAAAAAAACTCGAGTAGTTTAGTCCAATTTTAATAAAGTTTTTAAATGGTGTCCACTTTATTTTGTCCTTGACTATATATTGCAACTAAACTATATATATAAATTGCAATTCTAGCTTTCAAGAAAATTTTTTATGGTTAACATGTATTACTAGTATCGACAGTAGTATGATAAGCTGTTATAGTTCATTTAAATCCTATCAATATAATTATTTTAGCATCACCAACAATGGGATATACATCACCTACGATTCAACAACAGCCAAAACAACAACAAGCAAATCCAGCATTTTTCCCAGCATTTCAATGAACAGTTAAATAATTGAATGGTAACATTAGTGAAACTAAGAGGCATAAACTGGAGTTGAAATAAATTTTCTATTTTCTGGACGGAGCAATCTAATTATATACAGGGTGCAGCTGTAAACAATTCCGTTATATAAATGTGAAAGAAAAATGATCAGTAAAATATATTGAATAATCATGTGTTCACAAATAATTCAGAAAATATTTCAAATTTTTGAGTTGAACAGTTCATATTCTACTATATGAATTTTGTTGCTATTGTTTTTCTTTTAACTAGTAATTAGAAGTATGAAAAGCAATTTACTGAAGAAGGTAATACATATATACTCGTGACGAGTGCAGAATAAATTACGTGACTAGTTAAAACTTTAAGAGCAGCTGTATAGATTTATTAAGTTTCAATATATCTGTGAGTATGTATTTGTCAAAGTGATACTTGTAGAATAATATCTGTTCCCAGTAACATTCCGCAATATAAATATTGCATTTTTCTAACGAATATTTACGTTATTTGCATATTATGCGGGAACAAATCAAGAGAGACTTGTCCTACACATTTTATACATAATGTAAATTGAATGAATTTTACGACGAATCAGGATTATGCCTTACATGTATAATGTATTATAAGAATGTATGCATGAAAGTGATTTATAGAAATTTATGGAAATGTAGTATACTAATACTTTTATTTACTATTGGATATATGAGAAATTCTGTTATACGTTATTTAATATTTCGAGGGAGCGGAGAATACTTTTACAAAGGTTAAATATAATTAAAATATAATTATTACAGCCTTTAAAAAGCTGTGTTTACATTGTCAACGTGACGATGTAAATAATCGTTTCACTTTTTTATTATGGATATTCGACGGTGATGATATTCGTCTATAAAGAAGAGCTGAAGACGCAATAACATCATTAATGATAAGTGCTTCCCTATTATAACTAATTTTGCACGAGAAAAAGACCTAGTATTATTTATCAAAACTATATGAAATTAGTACTATTTAAGAAGATATAGGTGAATATAAAAAGCATGTGGCAGGATATGAGATATTATTACTTTACGTAAAGAGGCACAGAGGCACAAAATCAGTGTAACAGAATGTTTTTGCGCTTTACGAGTGCTCCACTCAGCATGGTGATTAATACTATGTGTTTACGATTCATTGTTAACTATGAAACTATTCGAGGAGTTTGTAACTATGTAATAACATAATTATACAAAAATTTAATCATCCTTATGATTGAATGATATTCTAGAACTTTATTAAAGTAGGCGGAGAAAGTAAAAAATTACTGAATAACACTTCCTTAGTTACTTATTATTAACAATTTAAAAAATGCATATCTTTCTGAATAATCGTTTACATAATTATCATGATGAGGGAAAGATAGTTATAAATACTTAAGTATTACCTATATTAGAGTATTAAGTCGTATTTCCTTTACGTGTGCTGTTTATTAGCAATGATTCCATAAATCTTTGCTGCATGATACTGAAATACATCATAGAATGGTTTGTTATAGAGTATTTAATTAATGAAAAGATGTTGCAAATTTTGTCTGCATGCTGTACTCGTTACTTTTTATTTGCAATAGTATACATATTTTATATACACTATATACAATATATTTAGTAGTGAAGTCTATGTATCGGTTGTATTTTCATATATAATATAATAGATACTATAAGTTTTTGTTATGCTATGAAAGGAGAACATTTTAAAAATTATTTCAGAATTTGCAGCAAAGTTTGATTTTATATTTTGGACGTGTTCTTGAATGAATGATTTAGGCAATCCATTGCTTTCATTAGAACATGTATTATAAGTAATAATATATATAGTACAGATGATTGGAAAGTTTTTTATTGTTAAGTTGTTATCTCAGATTCTGTTTCAATTACTGTAAACTTGATGTGAAACTATACTTACAGGCTTCTATGCGAGTATCAGAGACTGAATCTTGTAAGGGAGAAACGAATCCTTTACATTTTCCATTATTTCAGCATTTTATATGTATGAAACAAAATGTTTGATGTAGATGGGAATATATTTTTAAAGTATTCAAATATACATAGGTATGTGTATCAGTATATGTACATACACATGTGTGTATTATTGTACAAACATAAACAATTATAGTCAATACGATGAGGCGTGATACTACTGTCATTGAAGCCGCTTGACATACAGGCACGATTACAGTCTAGAATTACAGAGGCCTTTATAAAGTCAAAACGGATAAAACAGATAAAAAAGATAGAATCATCGAAATTACAAATCTCCTTTGCTTAGTGAATAAGTTTTATAAATTTTTATGTAGAACATTGGTGAAAAGGTATATATATATATATACCTGAGAAATTTATATTACTTTTAAGTTTGAAAAAGAATACAATGGATAAAAGAAATTGATATTTATATCTTCTTAAAATATGCTTGACTAATTTCTTTCTAAGAATAAATTATATTTTCATGCGATTTACGCGCGATGATATTGCTCATTGTACATTTGATGAGTACGATTTATAAATTTCATTTAATTATACTTTGTTAATGTCATTTATGTAATTGTTACTGGTGTACTTATAAGTACGTAATTGTTTATTATGTATATAGATATATATATATATATATATATATAAAGCAAATGACAAAAAACTAACAAGTTACAAAAGTTTCAAAAATGATTTTTATTGTTATATCTTTATATATGTATAGTTGCGTTTATATCGGAGTATTTTGCAAGTAACAAGTATTACATTGAAATCACTAAGCAATACATGTATACTGGTACATATCAATGTTAATCGCGCGTTTAGAATACATAGTTACATATGCCTTACCGTTCTATGTATAAAAAAATTATTATTCCTCTAGTAAAATTCAGGACAGTCATTATGTCGCTTATGATACATACGTGCGAATGAAAACTGATAGTTCATTGTCAATTCTTGACTGAATATTGTTTACAGTAGTCGCGATATTTGTAATTATGAATTCAGGTATTTATACTGACATCACAGTTTTATCGTTATTAAATGCTCATTGGTGCTGGTGTTGATATGAATTATTAACTATTTTAATTTACGTCATATTTAACATATAAAAAGTACCTTGTCCTTGCATTGGCAGTGCTCAATTAATTATCCTCTACTATAGTCTTTCCCTTCAAAACTCGAACGCAATTTCTTTCAATAGCAAATATTTTACGAGATGCTCGAATAGGAATAAATATATTGCATATATTGAAATTTACGAATGTAAGTTTCTTTATATGTTCTTTTATACAAATAATCTCTGATTACTTAATTGGTATTATAAATTTACTTTTTTAATGAAACATATTAATTATATTGATTGTGAAATAAATATTGTATTTTTGCTACACTAAAGATCTATATGTGTATTATGTTTGATTAGTAAATGTAAATTACCGAGACATATAAGTCAGTAAAATTATTATTAAACAAAAAATTAAAATAGTTGGATATTAAATTTCATATATAATTTCATAAGAAATTTATTTACTTAATAAAGCAAGTAATTTAAGATAATTTTAACAGTGTAAAATTCTGAGAATCAAACATTTTGCTATGTTTTATTCGAATAATAATATATTGTATAATAAATGAACAGTCAATTACAAACACAATTACAAATCCAAGTACAAATATATACATTTATTTCTAATTTTGTACATGTTGAAATTCTGAGGAAGTGAAACAAAATACAAAAAGGAAATAATTCTTAATGTACATACATGCACACCATAACTTTTTACGTTACAAAAGATTATATTTTACAGTTCTTTTATAAAATAATACAGGTTTTCGAAATAAATTTCAAGAGTCAATTGTGTTTATATGTAGTTATGAAAAATACGTCTATAAATTATATAATTCAGTTGTCAGCTTTCTTTTACAAGTGGTATTCTTAATTATTAGAAAACTAAATATATATAATAGTTCTATAAAGATTATAGTTATCATAGAAATTATTTAGAAAATAATATATTCAATATTTCAATTCGTATGTAAGTTTCACCATTTATGGAGTACTTAAAATGCTTTATCGATACAATTGCATGAAGTCTCCGAAATATAGTTATTTTATTCAGCTTCACCCAAACTTTTTGACTTTTTCTTCTTCTTCTTTTTCTTTATCGGTTCCTCGGTTTCGTCTTGTGTACCATTTTCAATCAATCCATTTTCACCACCATTCTCTGTTCCATTTTGAGTTCCATTTCCTAGAACTTCGCTTTTTCTTTTCTTATCTTTCTTCTTTTTCTTTACGGGCGTTTCTGTTTGCATGCTTGCTAATACTTGTGCAGCTTCTTCTAATGCTTCTTTCATTACATCTATATTCTTCTTAGGTATTTCACCAGTCTCGTAGAATTTCAATCTGTCTTCTACTTGCTGTCTCAATTTTTCACCAAACACATTAGTTGGTGTATCGGTAAAACAATCAATTCTTGATGCTATGGAGCATTTATTTGCAAGATACCTTGAAATTCTACCTTTATTCTTTGTACCTGCACGACCAATGAAGGTTGAATGAAATAGCAATCCATATTTTGGAGTGTTACCTCTAGTTTTCAATGCCCTGAACAAAGCTTTTTCAGCACCCAATATTTGTACAGTGGAAGCTGGATATTTTGCCAAATTTGTTAGAGATCCAGCATGCGCTATTAATCTAGCTCCTACTTGGTCGCCTATCAATGTCGCCAAGTTTGGCGCCACCCCAGCCATCTTAGATCTTAAATATTCTGATAATTGTTTTCTGTAATCGGCCAAAGCAATTACGCGTCCCGCAAACATTTCAATATTAAGGAGATCAACAGGGCTAATATCCATTCCCATGGACGATTTTGAAGCATCGATGATTGCTTGAGCTTTAGCGCTATCCATGACAACTTCTTCCAGTGCATCCAATTTTTCTTCCGTCAGTTCTTTTCTGTTCTTTATTAATTGCGTAACTTTGGCGTACATATAATTTTCAGGAACTATTTTTACAAGTTCTGGAAAATGATAGCTATACCATTCCCTGTAATAGAACATTATAATAAACATCAATAATTAGTTTGGAATTCCGCTTACGTATGTAGAAAAATTTTATTGATTACGCATCGAAGGTCTTTACCTTATACGCATACTGAATGTGTTTATATCTTTATCCAGCTGATCTAACAAAGCTATGCTTTGTATTATCATATTATCCACACGATGAACATTGAACTTGACTTTAGCTCTAGAATAGCTATGACCAAGACCAAGTTGCGCGATGCCAGAACTTTTAACAGTAAAACCTTTTACTAAGTTGTGAAAGTGAAATCTAATTCCTCTAATGATTTCTGGAATAGCACCAGTATGATCGCACTTTATATTTAAAGCTTCGGCAATGCTAGCTCCAAGTTTTGGATCCAAAACACCAAGGACAACCTTATCCTTTTTTCCTGATTTTGGTATACATGAATCCAAAAATAGCAGTAATTCTTGAGGAACAACTCCTTCGGAAACGCTATTTATGTTTTCCAAAGCTGCCAAAGCAGTTTTGAAGGGCGAGAAACCAATAAGTTTCACAACCGAGTTAAAACGTGACAATTCTGTGACAGATGTCTCAACCTGAGGAAGTAGCATGCCTACCTCCTCAAATTCTTTGATGGAGAAGACGGCGTAGCCAGCAGCATGCTCGTACAGGATAAATAGCTTCGACTGAAAGATTGAGAAATAACAATTATGTAGACTAATGTGAGTATGGAAGTTAATTGTACATGAGGAATATTTAGGATGACTGGGATACAGCCAGGTAGGATTTAAGCAGATATAATAGAGGATTTAAGCAGATATAATTCAAACTCTGACCAAGGGAGATAGAGAACAGCAATCCCAGGTGCAATATAACAAAGACAAGAGTGCGTGATATGTAGTTTCTTAAAGCCTACAACTTCTGTAAGTAACATTTTCTCGTATTGTTTGAAATACCCAAGATATTCAAGTGGTCAGAGTTCGTGGGACACACTGTAAAAGAACGGCAGGCAGAATAGAGTACTTAGAAAAAGAGGGAAATGGCCAAGGACTAATAGCAAGAGCTAGATGTGGAAACTTGGAAGAAGGAAACCTGTATTAGCTAGAAGAGGAAAAAAGGAAATGTTTGTTGTGTATGTCACAGATAGGTACAATAAGGCATCTATTAGAAGACTGCTATAAAGTAGAGAGCAGCGAACTAAGAGAGGAGGAAATAGTAGAGGGTAGATCAGGAGAGGGGATGGTAAACTGGCTGAGAATGATAAAAGCTAAGCGCAGAGGAGTCAGAAACGAGCAATAGACGGGAGGTTGTATGATTTAGGATAAATGAAATAAAAATTAATATAGAGTAGAAATATAGGAGTATTGCATACAATAGTTAAAGAAGGCCTGGGCAACGTTGGCTCGCAGAACAGATTTGACTGCTTCTCCTCTTCGTCTGCTCAGCGAGTCAGTCCTCACTATGTCACACCGACTCACAATGCTGCACTGGCAAGTAACTCATCACTGCTACATAAGACCCTTGCTTGAACTAACACCAACAGCATTTGCCAATTCCTTTAATTTTTACGATAGGGACGATTCAGGTACAGGTAAAGGTAAAGAATTTGCAGAGTCGAAAGAATGAATTGAATAACCTGCCGGTGCAGCATACTTGTGCTGAAGGAAGAGTCGGAGTGGACGTGGTGGGGACTGACTCGCCGAACAGACGAAGAGGAGAATTAGCCACATCTCTTCCGCGAGCCAGCGTTGCCCAGGCCTGAGCTAAAGCGTAGTCAAGCATGTGTACATGTGCGGCATGGAAATGAGCGAGTGAGAAAGTAGCATGTAAAACCAAGTCGATTTCTGGACTGTGAAGCCGAAATAAATAAATTATATAATTGTACGTTCATTCATAGTTTTACGTGATTATTTAATAAAATAAAATTTATTATTTTATTGATATAAAAAACAATTGAACTACAAGATATCACAGTTTCGCATATTCATATGTATAAAGTACAAATTGTTTAATTGTCGTAATTCTTAATGAATATAGCCTGGGAATAAAAACATTATTCATTCAGTATTTCAAGCGTCTTTACACATGTTTTTATGAACAGTTTGGTAAACATTTTTTATATCTGTATGTGTACTAAACATTTATCGGATGTTGTATTGGAAAATAATATATGAAGTTGTAAATATTGATCTAGGAAAAATAGTGTTATCGTATTTGTTTAATGCATAATATGTTTAACAACGTAATGTAACATTACATTGAAGCCGAACGTATTACGTAAAAAAGTCTATATGTGTACTAAACATTTATCGGGTGGTGTATTGAAAAATAATAATATGAAGTTGTAAATATTGATCGTTTTGTTGTTGAAGTTGTTAATATTGATTGTTTAATGCATAATATTTCTAAGATTAAATGAATTATTACACTGTGTAACATTACATTGAAGTCGAACAGACTACGTTGAAAGATCTACATATATTCAATATCGAAGGAAGGTTAAACGAAATGTTAATATCAATCTAATTGTTGTGCTGTCTTACCATGTTTCCTTTATTTTATATTCCATTCAATTTTCAAACAATTGGTACATAACTGCGAAGACGTGCTGCTGCGGTTAGAAAGCGACCATGTGTTCCGGATACAAGGACGCAGCATAAGCGGAAAAGAAGATGGAGTCTTTAATGCTTCCTGAAATTTGAATGCCTGAACATCGATATTTCTCTGAACAATTTGTATGATTTCAAAGCTGTTTATTGAGGATCAAACGTACAGTTGCATGAAAGCAACATATTTTTTGTAACAGCGCTGATTGCATAAAATTTCATTTATTCGTAGTTCATAATATGTATGAAAGCAATATGTAATACAATACTTATAGATGTGCTTCGTTACGTTATATGTAGGAGTGAATAGCTCCGCTTGTTTTGCAATACATACGTTCGATTTAAATCAATTTTTACTGAATATATTAGTATCTAAGTTTATCGCTACTTCGAATAAATCTATTCTATATAAATAATTAATATATAGTTCCATCGACGTCCTCTTGCAAAGTATGCGGTTGTTTTACTGTGTATATAGGTTATGTTTATGTGTATTATTTTCATAGATTTCATTGTACATAGTTTCTTTCTTTCTTTAAAGAATGGAGTCTCGGACAGAATTCAAAATAAAATCTCCTCCGACCGACGCAATTTCGGCGGTTGAATTCGGACCGAATTCAACACAGTTCCTTCTTGTTTCTTCATGGGACAGTACAGTGCGGTTGTATGATATTCATGCTAATACTATGCGATTAAAATATAATCACGATTTGCCGGTTCTAGACGTTGCATTTCAGGTAATCACGAATTCATCAGTCTTTTCAATCGATAGCTTTCCATATAACAGTTCGTTAATTGTAGAAATAAATGAGTTATTGCACTTATGTTTATTCGAAACAGAAAAGAGCAAAAGAAAAATAAAAAGTATAAACACTGACAGAGTAATGTAAGTTAAAGTTTTCTGTGGTAAGAAAAATAACAATTAAGGAATCGAAACGAAATTATATGTATTTTTTACACATACGTAGTGCTATACATACTTGTATTATAGTTTTGATTTCATGCTTGATGTTATTGTTAAACTATATTCATTATTATTTGCAATACTGTAATTGATAGTTGTTTTCACACAGGATGCTGTTCATGCGTATAGCGGAGGTTTGGGGAATACATTAAAAATGTATGATATTAATAGCAATACAGGTATGAATAATTATTTAAAATTATTCATTTACATTCGTACAGTCGAGCCTCGATAATTCGAACCTCAAGGGAAGAACTAAAATCTTGGAGTTATAGAGATTTCTTTTATCAAAGTCTTCGAGTAAAAGAGGTTTACCCTACGAAAATTCGACTTACAGGGGGTTTGTACAAGAGTTAATAATTTACTGATTGTAATAGTTTGAAAGAAAGAAAAGTTCAATTTTTGGAGATGAGTTATTTATTACTAGACAGCGGATTTTATGCATTTATGACAAAAAAGAATAAGCGTAATTTCAAATGGCAGACATTCGGAGGATTTAAAAACGCTATTATATTATTTTAAGCCTAGTAAACATGCTAAAAAAGAAAATAACTTTCTATATCACTCCAGTTTATCGCAAATTAGGTAGAAAATATTTATTTTGCATAAACATCCGCAGTCTATTTATTACATACACATAGTAAATATAATACTAGATTAGAACAGATTTTTGTAACTGATTTTTGATATTTTGAACGGTAACCAAAGCAGAGAATACATTTTCTTCAATGTCATCGCATCTTTCTACGAAACTTCGTTAAACATTTACTGCTGTGTTGGCTTGTTTAGCTTTCACACTTGTGGAAAATAATTCGAGTTAAAGAAAGTTCTATTACAATTTATAGAGGTTTTTAAAGTGCAGCGGAAGGGAATGAACAAAATTTTTGTCTTATAGAGGTTGTCGAGGTATCGAGGTTCGACTGTATCTGGAAAGTATTACTGGTACCTATATATACATATATATATCTTTACAGAATCAGTAATGGGAACACATGATAAACCAATTAGGAAAATTGAGTATTGTGCTGCCGTAAATGCAATATTAACTGGTGGATGGGATGCAGCGGTAAAACTTTGGGATCCTAGAACACCCACTTGCGTAGGTAGTTATTTACAACCAGAGGTTGTCCTAGCATTGTCCGTGTGCGGAGATAAATTTGTAGTAGGCACTGCCAAAAGAAAAGTTTGCATTTGGGATTTAAGAAACATGGCTGGTATGTTCCAAAGACGTGAAAGTAGTTTGAAGTACCAGACACGTTGCATCAAAGGTTTTCCCAATGAACAAGTGGGTATAAGTTTCGTAATAATATTACTATTTAAAAAAAGCAGTGTTACAATGTTCGAATTATTTTCAGGGATATGTTCTTAGCAGTATAGAAGGTCGTGTTGCAGTTGAATATCTTGACACTACACCGGAAGCACAAAAAAAGAAGTACGCTTTCAAGTGTCACAGGATAAAGGAAAATAATGTAGAACATATATACCCCGTGAATGCTATTAGTTTTCATTCAACATATAATACGTTTGCAACTGGTGGTTCCGATGGATATGTTAATATTTGGGACGGTTTCAATAAAAAGCGTTTATGCCAATTTCACAGATATAATGCTGGCGTTGCCGCGCTTAGCTTCAGCCACGATGGTTCTGTACTGGCTATTGGAGTGTCGTATCTGAACGAGACTGAAATTCCACCAGGTGGAAAAGATGAAACTGAGATTTATATAAGATATGTAAACGACCAGGAAACCAAACCGAAATAATATCGTACTATTGTAAAATAAGTTTTTATAAATGTAATAGATCGGAAATGTTTCAATTACAATCTGCTTTATTAAAGCAGTAAAAATTCAACGTTACAGACTTTTCATAAAAATTGCTCCACTTACAATGTGTACAAGAAGCCCGGCAAGTTGTTCAACAAACTTTACCTACGCCTTAGCGAGTCATTTTGCATGAAAACTATCATATACATTTAATTAATCGTTTATACCAAGAATAATATATTGGGTAAAATGCAACAATAAATTCATTGTATTTGCTTTATTATAATTTAGAATTTATTTGAGATATACACGTATATAATATACAGTACAAGTTATATTACATACAAGTATATACAATGATAAATATACATTCTATTGTGGTATTTGAATCATTGTAATTTGAATACGATGACACATACTTTTTGGTATCTAATGATGATGATACTTGTTTTTCTTTTTTTTAAATTGAATATACAACCAAAGTTCGTTGAATATTTCACGGGTCATTTTGTATACTATAATAGTGTTGTATTTTACATTTTTATAACTTAAATAATTAACTATCGATCACAAAAACAATACAATAGAACTAAAAAGCTGTTCGGAATTATTAGACTAGTCAAATTTTAATAAAATATCTTTTTTGTATGAAACATCTTTTATTTATATAATTTACCAATGAAACAGTATTTACAAATCAAATTTTAGCATATCCTATTATTTATAATACCTTTTGTAGTTTGTCCTATAAGTACTATTACATATTATCGCAAAGCCTTTTCGTGTATTATAATCGTTACTTTCTTTTCAGATAATTTTATAATATTGTTTTCTACAACAAGGAACTCGAAATTGAGATAATTGAGACTAGGATTACAGATTCAATTGAAATTTATTAAATATTCTAGTTAAAAAATGGGCTTTAGTAGTTCAGTTTTTTACAAAAATCAATGTTTTTCGAAAACGTTGCGTGATTTTACATTTGGATTTGGTTTTAGAATGACAAACTCTGTAAGAATCACGCAACAGTAACTGCTGAACAAATTTGGTGTTGTACAGTAATTAAATAATCGAGTAGTAATTACATGTATAATTAAGATAAAAATTGTTTTATGATATCAAACGTCGTAAAACATTCACAGTCGTTAGTCTCGAAATATTAATTGATATAACAGGTAAGTTTAAGTGAATACAGAAATTTTTATTTTAATTAAAATATATTTTAGTAAAAATTCATGTTATAATATAACAATTTGACATATTTCTTACAAACATATTAAGTAATTTAAGTACATTTAATTATTAGAAGTTTACATAAGAAAGTTTTACTAAAAAGTGTACAATTCAGAAATATATTTTACCAATTGACATTTTTGTTAACTGACCGTGTAGAATTTATTAAACATTAGCTTCTTTGATATATAGTAAAATGTAAAAGTAATATTTGGTTTATGTACAAGATTAAAATAATTTGAAATACCATGAAAATATAAAGTTAGTACAAATGATGGTATAAAAAGAATTAATTATTGTGAAAAATTGTAGAAACCGTTTACTGTTTTATAAATAATTGTGCTACTCCTTAATATTGCACATTATATTTACGAGAATATTATCAGAGTTACGTTTTTTCAAAGAATGCTGCTACATTATACAGAATTTAACATTTCTACTGAAAAATAGGTACAAACAATGTGATTGTTATATCACTACATTTCATAGTTGTTTAAGCATAAACGATAATATCTATAAAGAACAGTATGTGCCACTAATAGAAAAAATGGAAAGTTCTCGTTTATTTCTTTAAAAGTTATTTTGGAGATTGGTTAATTGTAAAAGCAATTTTATTATTTTGGCACACACGCAATGGTGGATGTACTAATATATGGGTTGTTCAGAAAGTAATTTCATTTTTCATGATAGTTTGTTTAAATCAGTTTCTCGATTTCCTAAAATCTTTCATTCTCCCCTGAAAAAACGAAATTGCTTTCCGAACAACCCAATGGTCCAAATTATATTTCAAACACAAATGTACAGTTTAATGTGCATATTTGCACAATACATTATCTTTGACTTAAATACATATCTACTTTGTATGCATGTTTGCTGTTCAACAGTTTTTATAACATTTCAAATAACAATATGTACAGTAACAATTTGTACTAGTAACCACCTGCCCTTTCAGATGTGTACTCTGAAAATAGTACAATCTTGTAAAATTATTATTGTACGCCTTTATGTATGACAGTTCTTGCATATATCAGATTTTATTCATATTTATATTTCAGAAGACTTTTTGTGTAATGAAAGTAATTTACTTTTTATCTATAATTACATGATCTATTTTAATTGAACATTAGTTGTCTTTTGTTTCAGCTTCTGTAACTGTATAGAGTATTGCATGACTCTGGAATATTACTTTAATGAGTCAGTTGGTTTAGCAATAATTTTTCTTAATGCATCACGAATTGTATCATGTGTTGCAAAACTAATTCCTACTGCGATTGGGCCTTTCACCCAATTCATGCTCAATCCCTTATAGAAAGCCGTTAGACCTTCTTCTCTGAAAAAATACAAAAATGGTGAGCAAAAGATATTTTCTTTCCTTTTCTAAAATGCAACTCTGACATAGAAAAAATACATGTTTAATTTTGTTCAACATATGAATTTAAAATATTAACAAAATTTTTTCTGTACAAGTGAATATTATAGTTGTTAACGTTTCATAATTACTATAGTATATATAGAATATGTTCATTATTCTTTCCATGTGTGCCGTTAACGGCAAAATTTAAATTTTTATATGATTGTTATAAACATTAACACATCGTCTGCCGAGCATGGTTTGTTGATTTTGCCTTCAGTGCTGAAGTGAAATTGCCCAAGTTAGAATCACATCATATATGTACTTATATGTAAAATGTTTTCTCGATAAATGTCCCAAATATCTGGCCTTTAATTGTCCCAGAACTATCCCCACTACACTCGAGCTGGACAATTATCGATAAAACACTGTATATTTACACTTATTATTTTAAGACGCGGCTCCAATATTAGTTGCATGCAGAAAATTATAAACGTTATTATTTGCGAATTTTTATCAAATTTGATTGCGCCGGTCTGCTATGACCACCCCAGCGTCATTGGAAAATTCAATGCTGGTCAGTAGTGACCACTACGGCAGTCAACGTGTTAATATGTATATCATACATAATTTTGTCAAAATAACATCGAAGAGTTGTTATATTAGATTATTAGATGATTGCATAAGTTCGTGCCTGATTTGAAAATAAAATTCAATGGTTAAATTTTAAAGAATACGGCTTTATTAATCCATTATAGAATGATGATCCATTAAGAATGATGACTATATAATTTTTTTTTACACTCCGCCGTGCAGTACAGTTTGTGACATCTATGAAAATGGGGCACGAACTTATGCAATCATCTGATAAAATTTGTCTTCCGGAAAGATGAATTTTTCAAACTCACCTGTAAATTTTTGATATAGTCGAACGAATTGTGTGATAATGCTGGCCCTTGATTGCCGATGTCTGCATTCTCCTTCGAATGATGTCCAAAGGATAGCTGCTAGTTTGAGCGATCATTCCGGCAATGCCGCCGCAAATCAGTGATGTCGAAAACCCAGGAATAGCCACCGTGTACACTGTTCATCGACACGTAGCCATCATCGAACATGAAGCACGCACTTGTAAAACGCCGCCATCGGGCTTGTCTCGACAAGCGTCGCTATTAAAGTAAGTACTGTCCCAATATCGGGGAAACAGCCCCGATGTTCCCCAAGGGTACCCTGCTTTACGATCATACACGAGCCACTCTCGTTCGTATAAATCACGATTTTTTCTCTGCGTAAAAGCACCGCCACGATGTCAAACAAGTTTGTGAAAGAACCGACTCACCAGTCAGCATATTCCTTAGGAGATCGTAGGTGAAGAAGCTGCAGCCAGCATAAGGAATAACACCTAGCAGTGTCGCTGTGAATCCACGATAATACGCCAATAATCCTTCTTCCATATAAATGCGTACAAAGACTTGACGTAGGGTTTTATATTCAGCCTTTTGTGTTACAGCCATTCTTGCTCTCATTAAATCCAGTGGATACGTCGCACTCTGGGATGTTATTCCAGCTAAGGCACCGGCGAGGAAATTCATTCCTGGCTTTTCCCTGTACGTGTTTAAATGTTTAAGGTAACGATATACGATCATAATATGTGTTAACTCTATGCACTCCTATGTCGAGTCTGACTCGACATCAGAGAAAGAAAAATTGTAAATATAACAGGTTCTTATATGTATTTGGTTCTTCCATTATTTATTTTTTAGTTAAAAACAAATATAAATTACAACAAAGTTTGAGAGCTATATCTAATTTAATTAGTACACAAAATTGTTTAAAATAAATAGCAGTTAATTAACTGTCCTTTGAAATAAATTTTTAAATAAAACACTTCAAATAATACGGAGCTATTGGCAACAAAATTGAAAAATAATTCGGGGTGCAAAGGGTTAATTTTTCATTTTCTCACCTTTCAAACCCGTTTACTCCTAAAATTCTTTTCCATTGTTCGTGAGCTGTGAATTGAACAGCCGAATATGGAATTATTCTAACCATAGTTGCGCTATTACCACGCCATAAGCTAAGCAAACCATCTGTTCTAAGAGTTTTTATTAAGAATTCAACTGCTGCCTTCGCAGAGTATGGTTGTTGTGAAATCTGGAAATTAATTTTTGTGCGATCCAGAGGTGCAATTGCGGTTTTCGCTAATGCACCTGCAATAGCACCAGCCACCAAACTTGTCCATACCCGCTGTGCATTTGAAATACCATCTTTTCCAATATGCTTGCCTTGTTTCTTCTGGAATACATAATTAAATGTTGCATATCGCATATCTCAATACTATATTTCTTGTTAGAGAACAATAGATGTACAATAAAACTCAAAGTTTTCAAATTAATAAAATACAATTTACTCGTTAAAACAAGCTTAAGAGAGTAGACTCCCAAAGATGGAGTTTTTCGATGATCAGAAGTGCTAGATAAAAAATCAATCTAGGTCGTAATCACCCTCAAAAGTGCTATTTTTACGTTTACAAGGCGTAATTTCCATTATTCGGAAGCATACAGCTGCGCATGTAGCTATTTTAATAAAGCTACGACAGCTACATGCTGCCGAATAATGCAAATTATGCTTCATAAACTTAATAGGGCTTTTGAGGGCGATCGCGGCCTAGATTGATCTTTTATCTAGCGCTTTTGACTACTGAAAACTCCATCTTTGCATTATCGAGAAATGAGAAGACGCATCTCACACCCTTACAATCCTGGAAACGAGTATACCTCCTTAACAGTATGTGGAGCAGAACATAATACTGTATGTATCACAATGCCTTACCGCTGCGTCTATATTTGTTTCCATTGGAAAAGGTGATGCAGTTTGTAGCACAGATGCTGGCTTTGTGTCTGATAATACAGACATTTGTATTCTTTCGATAACTGCTTGACTACTTTCAATTGAACGGGTTGTTGTATGCCCGGTCATCTTTTTCAATACATGGTTTTGAAGCTCCAATAGTCTGACATAATTTGTTTTATTGTATACTACTTCGATAGCTTAGCCTGTAAAGAAAAACGAAATACATTTTATATAACTTTGAACTTTTACACTTACTTTTTACGCTATACATATTAATTATTAGTTTATTTACTTTTGTCTACGAATATGTAACATATTATTTAAATGAACCATTAATATTTGAGTTGTGTTACACATATTTTTTCTTTCATGTTCCATCACATATTATGCGAGATCATATATTTTTCTTTCGTGTATCTACTTTTTACATACGCTACACATATTAATTATTAGTCGATCTACTTTTATATATAAATATTTAACATATTATTTAAACGAATCATTTATATTTGAGTTATGTTGCATATATTCTTGCTTTCATGTTCTATCACATATTATACAAGTATCATAGGTTGATTATCTTATCGTATATACATACACGACGTCATAATTATCTAAAATAATCTCAGATATTGACATAAAGTATTTTAGATTATTTTCAAACAAGTAAACACATGTAAGTTCACAATATCTTATAAGGATATAAAATGCAATGGCATATGTATTGAATACTGCAACATATTGCTCTGATTTTTTAGATGTGCTTAAAATCTACTTTCTTTAATATATACTCCAATTTATATTTATTCATTAAAAGTATTTTAGAATTTGCATAATCATGTAACAGATACATAAAATTGAAATTATTAGTTGCACACGAATTTTAACCTTTATCTATTAAAAACGAGTTATAATAAATTTCCAATGGGTTTATGAATATTTTAGCTTTATTGTTGTTTTTCTAGCATCACAGTATAGACTTCTCGATTAAATGAAATTTTATGGCCGCGAAAACGATTCGCTTATATCGACTTATATCAATCAATATTTGTGATACTGTTCAACGAATATTATTTACGCATTCGTGTGCTAAAAACATTAGGAGACTTACGTAATATGTATTGATGATGTATTTTAGTACAATCTAAATGTTATCAAGCTAGTTTCAACACAATGTTTATTTTCCAATGATTAAATCGACACGACGAGAATTTCATCAATTCAAGTACACCCACGATATCGTGACGTTACATGATTCAAGAACAATAATAAAATTTGCAGTAATAAACAATGATACAACGGTTCAATGATTATTTAAGACCTAGATCTATTCTTTTACACATGTTTCAATTCCATTTAAAGGTGTTTACTGCAATTATCTATGTTGCTTCATGGAAACGAAACGTCGGGAGCAGAACAAGGTTCAAATCACATGATTCGAAAACAAATAATGAAATAATTGAAAAAAAATTGTTACCTTTATCACTTGTATGTAAAAATAATCGGCACGATGAGAATTGTCTCTTTTTATCGAAGGGATAATGAATGCAATTAAAAGCATTCGCAAGCGATTAGACCGTTTTACATTATTATCTAGGCGTCACTGGAGCTCGATTAGTTAACATGCTTACACTATTCCTTGCGGATCTTTTCGCGTAACTGACACTGAACAGTAGCTACATCACAATGGCATATTTGTTCAGCGCGTACATAACATATAACGTCATGTTGATTTCGCATGTGCATCTAGTCCTTCAATTGCAAACGAAACAAATATCTACATCTGACCTTTGTCCGTATTCGGTTATGGTTTCTAGAGGGCAGCACCGACAAGGGCAGTTCAAAATTACGTATTGACGTGTTGAATATCAGGTGTAGACAGGTGTAGAATAGAAAAGGTATATAGAACCATTTTCATTTTCTTATTTCACATTAATTATGCCGAATTCAATTTAAATACAAATTCTACGGAAACACAGAGAATAATTGCGAAAGATTATAACCTCCGAAGTTAATAACCAATGAGCCATTATGAACTCGAAACAATTTATCCTAAGAAAGTCTTCTTCTAATTTTAATACCGTACGTTTTATAAAATTTCCATTTTCTAGAACTATGTATTTACTGCAAACTTTTTTTAATTAACAAGACCAAGTAAAGCCGACGCGCGGGTATAACTGAAAACTGCAGAAATCTGAAGTCAGTGCATGATATCAATTTTGGTCAAAATTTTACAATTGTTAAAGTGGATGTTGTTTATTGTGCAGGTATCATTGATAATTACATAACGTATAATATAATAATAGAAACTAAATTGCAATCGTATTATGTGTGCGAGTCATTAATTAATTTTATATAATAGTACTATTCTTATATTTAATTTTCTTAGTACCAGAACAAATTTAAAATTCAAAGTTGTATAGAAAAGATTAGATTTGAAAAATGAATATTTTATTTAGTATGTTATATAACATTTCTGAATTTCCCACCAGAGGTCGAATAGAGATCGATTCTCGCAACTTTCCTAATGGCGCCTAATTTCGTCGATACGAATAGTTATAATATTGAAAGCTTCTTTCCTTGTTTTAGATATTATTATATTCAGAAATATCTTGCTTGAGCTTTTATTTGTTCTGAATTTATTTACTTTAAACTATCAAAATTAAAATATTACACTCGAAATGTAATATAATGTTATAACGACTTAGGAATTTTAATTTTCGAAATTTGTAAATGTGTTTGGAAATAAACTCTTATATAATGTATTAGCAATCAATTATTTTATGTGTCGCACATAAAGTAAAAAGAAGATAACAATTTTCTTTAAATGCATGTTAGCGACCTCTACGATATTTTGTGATCATAGGATTTCTATATTATCGACGTTTTATTCTTACGAGAGAAAGACAAATTGTGTTTCGAAAATCTTGTAATTTACTTATATGTATATATGTATTATATTGACACACACAGTTATGATTTTTGGAAATCTTAAAATATTTCAAGATATACATACGAACGTTGTTTTAAAAATTATGTATTACGTTGAGTAATAACAATAATTGAACTGTACAATATTGTATGTGGTTATAAAAATACACAATTATACGTACAATATAATAAAACGAAAATTTGTCAGCAAGACTAACAAAATTTATTCATAACATAAAGATTTTTTAGTGAATCAAATAATTGTGTTTATTCAGAATCTTTGAATATCGTTTCTGCATCGTAACCATAAGAGACATTCGTGTTTGCTTTAAAAAGTTCTGATTTTCTCAAATAATGTATAATTAATTTCAGGCTGCTATATATATGTATATGTTTATTATGATCCATACGTTAGTTGACACGAAATAATGCACAGAGTTCTTTCTGTCGTGAATGGAAGTTTTATGTGGTAAATTCCTATTTCAAGTAAAAAATCATTAAAATAGGACTTTATAAAATTATAAAAACAAAAGTTGAGCGAAAATTGATTTCTTTTATTAGAAATTTTATTGCTGCGAATATAATATATACATATAAAAACTACATTGGATTCTCGAGTAATCCAAAGCTTGAATAATAAAATGCTAATACAAGAATTAGGAAATCAATTGTTTTATTCGTTTTGGGCTAAGAGTTCAAAGAATCGTAGACAATTCGGAGTTTTAGTTACACAGACAGGTTGGAAAACAGAGGGTACAGAAAGAAAGCGCGGTAGACGTTACGTCGTTGACGAGCCTCGTAGATCCGGTCTGTTATCACTGGAATTTTAAAAGGTCTTCTCCTCGTCAACTTGGATTTATTCGAATTAAAACCCAGCAGGGCCGCACGCCGTCTGTTTACATGATAAGATTCATTCTTGTGAACAGGAACGAACATTTATACCCTTGCCTGTTGCTTTGGATCCGTGTCAAATGAATTTTTGTGTTAACTAGAGACGGACATTTAAAATTTTATTCAAACAATACAGGACAAGTAGAGAATTAATTATGAGAGCAATTTAGTAAGTCTGCCAATAAGTAGACTGTTCTATGGAAACTTCTATATTTATTTCGAAAGTAGTTGAATATTTTTGTGATCTTAACCGATTGCGATTTTACGAACCCCATAGCGCAAAAATTGATCTGCTTGTGCAAACTTTCGAAATAATTGATTATATTTTTTTGTACCCATTTACTGCATTTCCTCCAACAACTTGTTGATGTTCTTCTAAAAATATTACAAAATTTCTCTGAATATCCATTCTTTGCTCGTTAGTATATTAATTTATAGTCTTCAAATTTGAGAATTTGTGCAAATATGTTAAATATCACATCTTGATAAGGGTTAATGACTTCCTAGTTCCAACGTTTAATAATATTGTAATATTAGTTAAAGAAGGCACTGTGAGTTATTTCTGAGAATGTCCACGTATCTAATATTATACAGTAGAGCGTAAATTATCCGAACCTCGATTAATCGAACCTTCGATTATCCGAACCAGTGAATGAGAGATCTCAAAAAGATAGTCTTCGATGGTTCAAAAAAATTACAGATTACTATAACAAATAAGGTTTTTTAGCATTAACTGCATTATTTGTAATTACTATGTATCGTATACATATATTTTGAATAATATATGTACATATATCACTAGACTGCGGATGTTTATGCAATTTTCAATTTTTGTAGACGAATTTCAAAAAAGTGGAAGAAAATAGAATCTTAATTTCCGTGGTAGTAGCCTTATTAGATCTGAAATAAATTAAAATCGTACTAAATTCTGTCATATTTTATATCCTGGTATTTTTTGAAAATTTCCGGAAGCCATAATTGCATAAAGATCCGCAGTCTATACATATATATCACATTTCTAATTACAGCAGTAGTACGCTTGTATTTAATAAATAATTTTAAAACTGTTCGATTATCCGAACCACACCTCGGTTCGAATTAGTTCGGATAATTGACGCCCTACTGCGTATCTGTAAAAATGTATGTAAATCGTATAACGAGATATATTTATTTATCTATTATTGCTTTAAACCGATTGGTTTATTTAGCGAGTACAATATATAATAAAATACAAAGTTCGATAAAAATTGAACAAGGCTTTTAATACATATAGCTTTATCGTCTTAAATTTCTTTATTTTAATTATCAGAATATGTATCATTTTGTTTTAAATTTATAGACACCAATGCATAATTATTAATTAGTGACTGAAAAGAAGGAAACTGTTAAAGTATTACAGTTATTTAATTATGTATAGTGTAGTTGTTTTTTTTCAGTTATAACAATAGTTATTCATGATTTGATACAACAAAATGAATGTTATTCTTCGTTTTCACGTTAATGTATGTTAGTGAATTTTTGCTGTTTATGTTAAACTCAATGATACTACAGACTTTTGCCCTTTGATTACAAAAAGAAATATCGGAGTACGCACTTGTAATACAGTAAGTGCCTTATCAGTTAGCTACGTCTGTGTCGATATGCGTGCGTAGTATTTACATGTATAGTCGACTATTGACATAAAAGTTGCATTATAGAATCTTGGTCTGGTATTCAAAATTGTCCAAACCCGTAGTAACGATTGCAGAATTCTGGAGAACCCTACTGTTTGATCAAATGTAACATTGGAAAGAGAGTTTCAATTAACAAAATTATTTCATTTAACAGTATTTCTCATAAAATTAAAACTGAAAATTTTTACTTATACAACATTTTAATGATTTTTATATTGCTTTCTGAATTTTGATATTTTATATTTCTATGTATATATATCATATATGATATATCAAGATTCAGAAAGCAATATAAAAATCATTAAAATGTTGTATAAATAAAAATTTTCAGTTTTAATTTTATGAGAAATAAATTCATGCATGGAGAATTTGCGTAAATACTAAAGCATATATGTTTTATACAATACATCGCAAATTAGGGCGAGGGCTGCATTAAAATTTATAATAGTTTTTATTGTTGTATATATAAAAAATTGCAACTATGAAACAAAGTAATTTTAGTTAAGCAGAGTTTATCGAAGCATTGAAGGCTTTAAGAATTTTTCTGTCGCTCTTGTAGAAACAAGTGAAATATTATAAATTTATCATTTTCATACTAAATTATTTGTAGTGTACATTGCATTTATTCCAAGTTTTCTTCAAAATATTCTCAACAGCATGGTCTCCCGTTCCCAGGGAAGTCATATGGTCGTTTATTGCGTACTTCGAACCGTGAAATGAAATGTTACTATAGTTTTACATCTAATTAAAGAAATGACGACCAAACAATGCATCAAATATTAAGAAACATTATAGATTCTGTATAAAACAAATAACACATAATTTACAATCTACCATATAATAGGTGGTCGTAATTTCGTAATTCTAATATTAGAATAACGATAAATAATTAATTTTAGAAAAGTATACAACGTTTTACATGCATTTAAAGAAATTACAATTATAGGAAATTATAGTCTAGAATAAATAAAACATAATTTACAATCTATACATACATACATGTACATATAAATTAGAATAATCTCGCACAAAATCTATAACATACATACCACAAATTGCAAATTTATGTTTACAATGTTTAATCAACTTCACAATTTGACGTACAGAGAAAAATAAATACTTCAACAATAATAAATTAATTACTTTGGGAGCATCAAAGCATTTTATTGATTATTTCGAATATTATTTAGAACACTCGAAGTAAAAGTCTAAATAATCTATGATATAAAGTAGTGTTTAAAAACAAATAATTTGATCATAAAGAATAGATTACTTTCTTTTGCTATTTACATTGAAGACATCAGAGCGTTTTTAATGTGTTACCAACATTAAAATACTCCAAGTAAAAATTGTATGAATAATCTATATGATTATTGAATGAATGTTTGAACGATGATTGGAGACTGATGATGAAGGAATGTTTTACTCTGCATGTGATTTTGCAGAGCTTGAGCAACATCAATTTCAAGTCGAACCTGGCGATGCTGTTTCTAGTTGACTAAATAAAAAATTACTTTTTCCTTATAATTGTATATTTCTATAAACAAATATTATTCTTGATACTTCAAAGACATGTGGATGTTATGTGATATTTTTTGAAGAGATTTTTATCCTTGTGCCAGATGAAAATTGTATAAACATTTTGGGAAGTTGCGAGTTCTATTTAACCCTTAGCACTCGAGTGGTGACTCTGAGGCGCCATTAAAAATTGCTCTACCATTATTTAAAATATTGTTTACGTTATTAGATATGTCGGTATCTAATCAATTACTAAACATTTGAGTATTGTATGAGGTAGTATATCAATTTCATATCCACCAAAGTTAAAAGATCATAGAGAATAGAAATATTCTAGGTCGGAAGAAATGTTTAATTTTCGAGTTAGAAAATATTCCGAGTGTAAAGGTTTTAATGTCGGCGAGATGATAAACGTTCGTTTCCGAAAATCCGTTAAAATGTCGAGAAATGTAAAGACGTGGGGCACCGTCGCTCTCATCTCCTTACCTGGTGCGACGTCTACGCCGGACTTTGCTTTATGCGGACACTTTATGCCCCCGATTGCGAACGACACCGGAACGCTCTCAAGTCCTCGGCACCGATCGGGATCCTTTTCCGATCGCAAAACAACGAGAGCGGTTTTAATTTAAGGTTCCAAGAAGGCCGAGAACTGTGTTTCCTTCGTTGGGGTCTACAAGCTGACGGCACGTTTTAATAATCGTGTTCTAGACGACGACGAGCATTCTCGTAAACCAGATTCGTTTTTATGCATGAATCTTATCGCGATCCAGAGTTCCCATCCCCCTCCTACCTTTTTGCACGAGGAATGTTCGTCAAGGCAAATCGAAAGTTTAAATTGAACAGGGGAGATAATCGCCCCTTCGTTGACAAAAATCTAGACGTTCGCCGGTATTATTTTCGGAATTTTCACAAGCGAATTTATCGCTGGTGAAGGGACATCCATGAAGATAGACCGGGGAGTTTAATCGACTGGCCGGGTATTAACACGGAAATCTAGATAATTTATTAATCGTGTGGGGCTCGTTAAAAGGTGAAGCGAAACGTTTTATCTGAACGAACAGATCCGATGTTCGGACATTGCTTGGGCCACGATAACGCGATGGACCAAGTATTTCTTGTTATTAAAGATTCGTTGAGGCCGAGTTCGACAACTTTTAAGCGGTCCGGTACTCCTAAATACATATACATATACATAGATACATATATGTATGTATATTGTCCAGCGTGGTCCCGGAACAAATGGACAGGAGCTCCGAAAATGTCCCAGGATTCGATAATTTTCTATTTAGTCGGCTCTTACATTAACTAACTGTTATTTTATATCCAACGTAGTTGTTAAATAGCATGTGTGTTCTTGAAGTAGTGGGAAGGTAAATGGGAGACGAATAAATTTTTTCTGAACAGTTTTTAATTTTTAAAAATTTTTCTTTGTATGGATTATATGTTATACAAATATGTATGTATATCGGACAAATAGAAAACTCGATTAACGTTCAACATTGTATTTTCGAATAGCTGTATTTATACATACATACTACATATACACATATAGCTTCAATACATTCGGTGTACTACATATATTAATTGTTTTAGTAGATATATCTAATATAAGAAATCTTCTTATATCTAATATAAGAATATATCTCTATAATAAATAGTATAAGAATATATCTCTATAATAAATAGTATAAGAAAAGATTAACTTTCATTCTTTATTTGATTAAAAATATAAGCTATTCTTTTATCCTTGCACAACTATATCTATCAATGGTTTATCAATTTTTCGTTAATATCGTTATAAATTTCTAATTTCAGATTTGTTGAAATACTTATACAAGTATAGGTATACATATGTTGTACATATTTTACATTTCCACTTTCCATCAAAAACAATCAATAATCAATTTTGATATTACCTTCTGCTCCAATATATGTATGTACAAAGAGTTACGCTTGTTAAGTACGTTTTAAGTAATATACAAATGACTGTTTTATTTCGTTAAAAATAAGAACTAGAAGTTGTAAAAGCTGTTTCTAACTCTTTGCACTCGGAGCTATTTTAACTCGAAAATTGAACCTTTCCTCCGACCTAGAATAATTCCATTCTAGTATACGATGTTTTTCATTTTATTTATTTTGGATATGACATTGATATAATACCTCATACAATACTTAAATATGTAGTAATTCATTAGATACCAACACATTTAATAATGTAAACAATATTGTGAATAATGGTACAGCAATTTTAAGTGGTTACACTATTATTAATTTAAAGTTACACTATTACACAATTTAAGTGGATACACTGTCGATCAAAAGTTGGATTTATTTGTCGATTTTCTGGAAACGACCTGATGTTTTGTAAGCAATTAGAAGCATTGGTTTACTAAA
>CM052274.1:3373339-3394897 GCA_028455795.1 Lasioglossum marginatum
TCGATTCTTAATTTGAAAACGCTACGAACTTTCTTTCCAACCCAATATTTTTGTGTTAAGTTATCCAATGTCAACAGTTTTAATTGCAATTCTCTGAAATCAATATATCTAAATTTGCATGAACATCGACAGTGGAGTTGCAACATTATTGGTGCATTTGTATATGTATTAAAAAAGGAATAGTTTCTAAATTCCAAATACGAATATAACTTACACAATACAACTGCTAAAGAAAGGTTTCGGAATGCAACAGCCACGAGACTTTCATGCCATATTACGATTATGCGAACGTACCACTTTGACGGCCTTCGCGGCAAATGAATCATACAATACAATGGTAGAATAATAATCACAGCAGCAATTACTCGCGTTATTAATTGCGAAGTTAATCATTGAGAGAATATTTTTCATTGAAAAAGAACAGTGTTCATTGTAATTAAAAAGCTATGCTACTAAATGAAATATTTTTATTGAGCTAATTACACATTACAGCGAATTGTAGATTACTTATTACTATAGTATTATTGAAATTGTTCACTTTAAATAAATTTTTATGACATTACTGCACACATGTATGTATGTATAAGAAACCGCTGTGAAAGCGGTCTTTTGTCTGATCTGGTACTTTAGTTTTATATCTGTGTAAAATAGGTAAAAGTGTTTAGCTAAAAAAATTCAACTAATGTGAAACATCAAAATTTGATAAGAACCAGTAGATTGTCCCGTGCTTATTTATTTATGATAAAAGAATACTCACAGCTTTGTTGACTAAAATCAAAGTTTGTCGGCCTTCGCGGCAAATGAATCATACAATACAATGGTAGAATAATAATCACAGCAGCAATTACTCGCGTTATTAATTGCGAAGTTAATCATTGAGAGAATATTTTTCGTTGAAAAAGAACAGTGTCCGTTCTAATTAAAAAGCTATGCAACTGAATGAAATATTTTTATTGAGCTAATTACACATTACAGCGAATTGTAGATTACTTATTAGTATTATTGAAATTGTTCACTTTAAATAAATTTTTATGATATTACTGCACACATGTATGTATGTATAAGAAACCGCTGTGAAAGTCTTTTGTCTGATCTGGTACTTTAGTTTTATATCTGTGTAAAATAGGTAAAAGTGTTTAGCTATAAATATTCAACTAATGTGAAACATCAAAATTTGATAAGAACCAGTAGATTGTCCCGTGCTTATTTATTTATGATAAAAGAATACTCACAGCTTTGTTGACTAAAATCAAAGTTTGTAATCATCACATTCAAAAATGAAAAACTCTGCTTTAAATATCTGTTATTATTACAAGATCAACGAAATTAAATTGAATAAACTTCGTCCTTGCAATTTTCAATTTTTATAGATAAATTTTAAGAAAGCGAAACCATGTAAAATTCTATCTTCTCGCTGTATAATTCTAAAATAAATAAAAATCGTACTAAATTCTGTGGAATTTTATATTCTACCATTTTTTGAAAATTTTCAGAAGCCATGCATAAACCTTCACAGTCTAGTATTAACATATTTTCCATTCTGCTCTATTACTTTTCGTCATTTTGGAGATAACTTACCATGTTATTGCACAGATCTATATGAATATCTTAATTTTATCTTCGAATTTTAATTTAAAAACATTACGAACTTTAGTTCCAACCCAATACTATTCAAACTAAAACTTTTACAACTGAAAACTTCTTTCTCTGTTCTCATTGAAACTTATAATGTGAGAATTATGTTGGAGAACGTAAACAACGAGGTGAATTCAGAACAACTTACTTCATAATCTAAGTAAGAACGAAAAAGGCAAGATTTAATATATCAACTGCTTCTGTAACCCACTTAAGCTTTGTGAATCCGTACAAACTTTGGCCTACTTAATAGATTGTAATTTCAAGTTCGATAAAATAATTGTGTATCTGATTGTGCAATCGAGGGGAGCCTCTAGGACGATGTACAGTTACTCGAATTAATATTCGGACGCTCTAAAAAAGACGATAACTTTTTTAATATTGTACTATACGATTTGAACTTTTTTCGGAAGATAGAGCAATTAGTGTACTACAGGATGTGAAAAGAAATTTTTTCAAAAATTGCAATTGATCGGAATTGTAGAAAAAATACTAAAGGTTGCATTTCACAATTTTTTTATGTGAGCCTACATTGAAAAATTTTAGAAATACGTTTTCAAACGTTTAAAGATGGTAAAAATTGCAGATTTTCACGATTTTCGGAATATATCTAAGAATTCTTATATCTTTCAATGCCTGTCGTTTTTTTCCCGCACCAACCGATTTCGATGAAACTTTCACAGTGCATATAATTGACACAGATCTACAAAATGTATTTTTTAAATTTTCAATATAGGCCCACATAACAAAGTTGTAAAATGCAACTTTTAGTACTTTTTCTACAATTCCGATCTATTGCAATTTTTGAAAAAATTTCTTTTCACATCCTGTAGTAAACTAATTGCTCTAGCTTCGCAAAAAGGTTGAAATCGTATAGTACAATATTTAAAAAGTTATCTTATATTTTTTAGATCGTCCGAGTATTAATCCGAGTAACTGTAGATTGTAATTTCAAGTTCGATAAAATAATTCTGTATTCAATTGTGTAATCGGGGGGAACCTCTAGGACGATGTATCACTGCAAAAATAATCGCTGCTATGGAAGCGCTATAAAAAATGCCTCCCGATAATACTACAATACCGCGCCGTATCTCCTCGTATCTGGCGGCAATGAAAAAACGTCGACGTTGCTAACTTCAAAGAGTGGTTTCTCAAGATAAAAGTCTGCTTTATCGCGTGATATAGTTCGATTTTACGCTGAGCCCTTATTTTTCAAGATAAACTGAAAAATATCCGCACAAATTGGTGCAAAAGCGGTGTCTCTCCATCTTTAACGATTGTTTAAACATGCTTAAACATTCATAATGTATTAATATTGGATGTCACTGTATTCGGGAGAGTCTACAGAATCTTTTGCTGCAAAGAACAATTCAATATCTTTTATAATAACATCACAATATTTGTTTAAAGTTGAAGAATATGTTTTTTTTTCAAAATCATGTTTCTCAAAAACTGTGCGTCTAGGGGAAAAATTAAGGACAGATTCGGAATTAGCGCAAAAAACGCTGTAAGAATCACCCAACAGTAATTGTTGAACGAATTTGGTGTTGGACAGTGTAAATCGAATCGGAAACTTTCTTCCAGCAGTTCTATTAATCGGAAACTTTCTTCCGTGTAACATTTTGTTTATTTTCTCGTTTCTTTGTTATAATGTCATTATGTTGTTTTTCATTCTTTAATAAGCCCCTTTTAATTTCCCATCAGTTTTAACTCCATAAAATAATATTTTATACTTCTAAAACATGAATGTTTTCTGTAAAATCCGTATCAATGTCTCCGATCGGAAACTTTCTGCCACGGGTTGTACCTTTGTTAATGAATTTTACGGACTACAATGGCAAGATACTGGACACCCATATCACAATAGAAATAACCATGTTCTTTTAAGCGGTGCACAGTGCATACTTTCTCACACTCGGCATCATGCATTACAATGTAAAGAAAACGAAAAACGGCGAAGCAACTCAAGCCGCCTAGGAATCGATGAAACTGCTAACGCTACCACAATTTTAAAAATGAAACCAACGCTGTCGATGATATTTATCGTAAAATGTCGGACCGTAAACCGTACCATTTTCCAGGGAATGCTATTGCGCAAAGTAAACTGCGGAGATCAATAAATACGTATTATATAACATCTTTCGCTTCGCGTTATCCTCCATTCTTGTATAATAGACCAACGATAAATTCGCGTACAATTGTAAACAATTCCGAAACTACCATGCGACTATTTTTGCACAAGGTGTATCGCTCAGGACAACACCTGAGTGCTCTCAGTTCAATACATACAGTCTTCTTTCTCATCAGTCCGTCGCAATTTTTTGACAGTTTACAATTGTAGGATGTGAATTGCGGGATTCATGACAGCGATCGCTCTCTTGCCCAAGAGATCATTTCTCACTATTGTACAGTGGCCGAAATAATGATAGGTTCACTTGCCGCATCGGCTGGTTTGCTGCTTCTAATTTTATTTTCGTTTTCGGAAGTGTATTGTAGCATTTGTTTCTATTTCGCGAGAATGTATTCTACACATTGTGTAAGCAATCAGTCGACTATCAACAGTATTAGTGCAAAGACATACCTGTTTCAAAAATACTTTGAGAATTATCGAGTACAAGATACGAAATAATCTTAGGTTCACGGAGAAATATTTAAAAATTACTATTGATATCGCAATTGTTTGAACGTTTCTGTATGGCAAGTACACAGATTTATAAAGTTCAAAAATTGTAAAAAATATTTTATGTTTGTTTAATATTATTAAAGCACGGTAACACGAGGAAATCGTTAAATGATAACGAAAAGGACCATATTATTGCTTTCCACAATATGAGTCTCTCTAACAGAGAAATTGCAAGAACATTGAAAAGGTCATTAAACCTCATAAACAATTCTTTAAAATTAAAAGAAAAATGCGGCAGTAAAAAATCTACAGGCTATACAAGAAAATTAACACATAGGGAAAAAGGTAAAATTTTTCAAGAAGCACGGCGAAATATGTTTAATGCCTCTAAAATAAAAATGGAATTAGACTTGCCAGTTGGTGTTCGACGTGTACAGCAAATTCTGAGATCGAGTGGGACACTTAAATATTCTAAAAAAGCGGAAAAACCTCCGCTAACTAAATTCCACAAGGAGGAGAAACTAAAGTTTGCAGAATATCATACGTCACGGACCGAAAAGTGGAAGACGGTGATATTTTCTGATGAAAAAAAGTTTAATTTGGACAGCCCAGATGGGTTTTAATATTACTGGCACGATCTGCGTGATAAAAAAATGTAAAAGTGACAAGAGTCCATGGAGGAAGATGTATAATGGTTTGGGCTGCATTTGGCTGAAACAGTAAGACTCCGATAATGTGGTTCCCCCCAAAAGTCAATGCTGAAAAATATCAGGAACTATTGGAATACGTACTGGACGAATATGGCGACAAGATTGGGGGACCTAATTTAATATTCCAACACGATAATGCAGCAATACATCGTGCAAAAACAATTAAAAACTACTTTGAGAGGGTAAAAGTTGAAGTTTTATCCTGGCCATCAAGGAGTCCGGGCTTAAATCCGATTGAAAATCTTTGGGGAATATTAGCACGAAAGGTATATGACAATGGAAAATAGTATAGCACTGTTTCAGAATTGGAAAATGGGATTAGAGTGGTCTGAAATTAAATTAGAAACATTACAAAAATTAATTCAATCAATTCCACGCAGAATATTTGAAATTATAAAACAGAAAGGAGGTTCAACTAAGTACTGAATTATTTTTATTTTCTTCTTTTTTTAATTTTTTGTGTAAAAATACATAATGAACCTATGTTTATTTCACAACTAAATTTCGAGTGTTGTAATAGAAAATTTGTAATTGATATTAATTAACATTGTGTTATTCAATTGAGCTGTGTATTTTGTTAAATATATTAGAATGAATAAATAATAATAAGTAAAATCAAAAATACTGCCTTAAACACAACATTATGTCAACAAATTGAAGTGAACCTATCATTATTTCGACCGCTGTAGATTGCTGCTTCAATAAACGTGTGTCTTTTGAATCGGCGTAAATGAATTAATTTATTGGCGTGATTGAGTTATCCCTTTTCCTCCCGTAACCCTATCCCTATTTTCCAACCCCAACAATGAACGTAAGAAGAAAAAAAATGCTTGAATTGAAAGGAGCATCTGATCTCATACGATAAAAAAATTGACGCATAGTATGTAAAAGGTTGGCCACACCTGGTTAAACCCGGCTACGCTTATTGGGTCCATTTGGACCCAAAGCATTCTTTGCGCGCTTATAACTTCCAAACGGGAAGGCCGGCGAGTCTGAAATTACTTGGCGGAGAATAATGAATTAAAATCTTTCTTCCACTTAAAAAAAATATTTAAAATCCTTTTTGAAATAGCTGTAATAGAAATTGTTACACGTAAGGCATTTAGGGTCCAAATGGACTCCCAACAATTTTTTCAGTAAATTTTCGTTAAAAATAAAAAATGAAAAATGATAAGGTCAAGCGACGAAGAAGAACTGAGGATATTGCACAACCATCAAAAAGGTTCAGAGGACGGTGTACTTTTTGCACTGACACCGACAAAAGAGATCACAAATATGATGTATCTTGTACCAACTGCTCAAAATTCATTTGTAAAGAGCACAGAGCCTCGCTTTGCATTGATTGCGCAAGAGACTCCGAATAGGTTAATTTAATTATGTAATTTACGTTTACGAATGTAATTTTTAATTAGTATGTAATTTAGGTTAATCCTCATCCGTCCCACATTTCACGAACTGAATCTGTCCCTCGATGTCGAATTGACACAGCAATAAAAGTATCGATGAAATAATAAGGTAAACAGTTATTTTTCGGTGTTTTTTAAATTCAAATTGATGAGTTAACACATTTAAATCGTAGGTTTTTCGGTTATGTGTTTCGCATTAAAAAAATAAACGACGCGAAGTTCCGGAAAATTTACCTATAAATAACAGAACTGTATAACTTATTTCGGGAAAACTGTGTCGAATTGACACGAGGGACGGATGATGGTTAATAACAACAGATAAATACAAAATTTAAAAACATTTTACAGCTAAACATTAAATAATGGGTCCAAATGGACCGAAAACAACTTATCAAGTGCCTCTTTTTAAAGCGTAGCCGGGTTAAATGTTGGACTACTGACACGATTACCTTAAGCGCTTACTTTGATCAACAAGTTTTATTTCGAAAAGTGTTCGTTCGACGTTACCGCTAAAAATCGGACATTTGGTAATGCAACAACCAACTCGCACACAAGTGGACAGCAAATTCGGTTGCAAACAAGGCGCAAAAGGATCGTCGCGTCGTCGTTCGGGGCGGAGACAAAGAAAACGAACTCTCTCGCGTCCGGGACATAGAAAGAACTCGCGTAATCGCGTGCATTTACCGTTCGGCGAAAATATGTGCATGCGTGCGCGCGTGCATAAAGATGACGAAGAAGGAGCGCGACAGAAGAAGAAAGAAAGAGAGAGAAGAGAACCAGGGAACCGAGAAGGGAAGCGAGAGGGAAGTGCAGGAGGATTGAAGCTGGTGAACGCTAAGCTAGAAACTCATTATGGTCGCTCCGCCCCTGTTGTTCGACGAACCACCGACCAATGGGATACTGGCGTATCGTAATCGCGCCTGCACGGTTTAATCTCGACATCGCGCCCAAGCATACCCGCACTCCTGCTGCTACAGTCTGACGGTTGGAAGTGTTATTAGGGAGGTTCGCGAATATCTGCGTGCATGCGTGTGCAAGCGTGTGCAAGCGCCCGAGAACCCCTATGCAACGCCCGTCCACAACGGAGCTCTACTACATACTTACAGGAGTATGACTGACCCGGCAAATCGCCAAAGATCGTTAGGTTCTTTGGAATATGTGCACTGACGAAAGAAAACCGAATACCTGAACTCTTCAGTGGAATTTTGTCTTCCGCCGCTTCTACACTCATTGCGCACTTGCTTCTGTAAATTGATTAGGTCTTATGGATAGTTCTGAAACATTGTTCATATATTATTTATTTATTAATGCTTTAAACCAAATGATTTATTTAGCAAATACAATATAGTTAGGTACATGTAGCTTGGGTATTATTGTATACTAGATTGTTGCGTACGAAATGTCCAACTTTGATGAACAATAACGTTAAAGAAATGCAACTTTTATCTGAATAGATTTATTGATACAAGCATCGTGGCAATCAGTGTATTCTGTTAATGAATTTTGAGTTCCTCGATTGTCGTCCAACTTTGAACAGTAACGTTAAACAAACACAACTTCTATCTGAATAGATTTATTAATAAAAGTAAGTATCCTTGCAATCAATGTATTCTGTTAATGAATTCTGATTTCCTCGATTGCGTATGAAATGTCCAATTTTGATGAACAGTAACGTTAAAGAAATGCAACTTTTATCTGAATAGATTTATTGATACAAGCATCGTGGCAATCAGTGTACTTTGTTAATGAATTTTGAGTTCCTCGATTATGTCGTCCAACTTTGGACAGTAACGTTAAACAAACACAACTTTTATCTGAATAGATTTATTAATAAAAGTAAGTATCCTTGCAATCAATGTATTCTGTTAATGAATTCTGATTTCCTCGATTTTTACAGTGGAAATTGAATTTTCTATCGTCAGTATGTTGTTTTTCTACGCATATTCTCAACCAACCGAAATATCATCAACCGACGAACACCAGAATCGTGTAGCGAAAAAAGGTATTCATAGTTTAAAAATCGAACCGAATAGAATTGTTTCGAATCAAGTAACAATGCGTCATTTTGCATTAAATTGAATAGAAAGGAATACGATTGACTAGAGTTGAATGGTGTAAAATCCTTCTAAATTATTAATTTAACATTAGTATTTGCCATCAGTGTTTATATCATCAATGGAAAGGTATACAATTGAATGGAGTTGAATGGTGTAAAATCCTTCTAAATTTTCCAAGATAATTTAATATGTATAAATGAAAATTTATATTAAGTACAATATTTAATATGATATTTTTATAGAATCTGAAAACTTCCTAATATTAATTCAATACTAATATTTATCGTCAGTGTTTATTTCATCAACCGACGAACACCAGAATTGTGTAGCGAAGAAAGGTATTCGTAGTTTAAAAATCGAACCGAATAGAATTGTTTCGAATCAGGTAACAATGCGTCATTTTGCATTAAATTGAATAGAAAGGAATACGATTGACTAGAGTTGAATGGTGTAAAATCCTTCTAAATTATTAATTTAACATTAGTATTTGCCATCAGTGTTTATATCATCAATGGAAAGGTATACAATTGAATGGAGTTGAATGGTGTAAAATCCTTCTAAATTTTCCAAGATAATTTAATATGTATAAATGAAAATTTATATTAAGTACAATATTTAATATGATATTTTTATAGAATCTGAAAACTTCCTAATATTAATTCAATACTAATATTTATCGTCAGTGTTTATTTCATCAACCGACGAACACCAGAATTGTGTAGCGAAGAAAGGTATTCGTAGTTTAAAAATCGAACCGAATAGAATTGTTTCGAATCAGGTAACAATGCGTCATTTTGCATTGAATTGAATAGAAAGGAATACGATTGAATAGAGTTGAATGGTGTAAAATCCATCTAAATTTTCCAAGATAATGTAATATGTATAAATGAAAATTTATATCATACATCTAATATTAATTTAACACTAGTATTTGTCATCAATGTTTATATCATGAATGGACGGACACCAGAATTGTGTAACGAAAAAAGGTATTCGTCACTTAAAAATCGACTCGAAATAAACGGGAGAAATCACCATTTAATGTCCATCCAGCTATTTCGTTTATAAGTGAAATTTGTTTCTAACTACATTGTCGATAAAAAATCACGCGACAGTTCCGAATAATACGGAATAACGTTATACTCTTCGCGCACCGGTGTTTCCATTCCGTCGTTGGTTAATTGGAAATAGGTCTTGAATAATGGAGATACGGAAAAACGGGCGGAAAGCAATCGGTTGCCGATCGGTTTTTCGGCTAAAATTCATTTTGTTAGCTTTATGTCGACGGCGCTTATTGCATCCTGAATATTTCATCGCCGGCACCACAATTACCATTTCTCATCGGTGCGTTGCACGGTTGCTCAGCCCTCACGAATTATTTCGAATAATATGAAGTTAATTATTCCAAGTTATGATCAGATGGAATCGCTTCACGTGGCGAGTTTCGCATTGCCCGAAGTTATCCCTGCGTTTCAAGGCAATTTGTAAGTCGATACGATACTGTGCCGACTTTAGATCCACTCATGTTAATGGCGATAGAACCAAGTATTTATGTGCTGGGTGAATGTGAAAGATCATCCATTTTGGCTATTCAAACATGTTTATTTTCTTTTCTATTTGGTTGTCGCATAAATATTGCAAGTATAAATATGTTCTCATTTTAATGCTGTAGTCGTGACTCACTGCAAATACATGTATTGATCTGTTATAATCAACGGTTTTGTTATAAATGATTGATTGTAATTCTGTACCTTGTTAATGCACGAAAAAAGATATTGGAGATCGCACGTATTTACGTTACAAGCCAACAAAAATTAATCTTTTTAAGAAATGAATCTGTGTGAATACTCGTAAGGGTAAGTTGCCAGACGCGTGATCACCTAAATTGTTCTTTGTAAATGAAATCGTTACTATAATATCTATTATACATATATGCAGCATCTAGCGATAAATATAAATAATATTGTAGTATAATATTATTTATTACTAGATTGCGAATTTTTATGCAAAATAAAATTTCTCTACATCAATTGCAATCTATAGGAGCTAAGTAAAAAATGATTTTGCTCATTAATAATCTCGATATGGTCAAAATAGTACATCGACGTTGTTAAACTGTTTTAATCTTTTTGTTGTTTTGAATTACACATGCTCATTTTTGTCATAAATGCATAAAATCCGAAGTCTATTTATTACTTTTAATTGTGTACAGGAAAGCTACGATGTGTATAAATGCTACGAAGAAAATTGTTGGACCCATACCTGATTGTGGAACAAAATAAATAAACCTAAGGAAAATAGTAATCTGCTATTTTGTCGAAATATAAAGATTGCATTATACATAATACTATACTAATATGTACGTAAAGTACTGTACATATATCAAAATCTGTTACACAAAAAGATATACGATAAAAATGGATCCCTATGGTCCAAGACAACATTGTTTTATCAATGAATATTTCAATTTCTGCAAATTTCAAAGTATCGTAAGATTTGGGTGCAACAAGAAAAAGCAATGAAACAAAATATGCTATTTGTAGCAATAACTGCGGACTCATTTAATGAAAAATGTTTATGTTTAATGTTCAACAGCGTATCCTTATTCTCATCGAGGCGACACTTCTGATATCAGCCCTTTGCAGTTATTTCTTCCGACCTAGGATAATTCCATTCTATATGATCTTTTTCATTTTATGAATATGTAATTGATGTAATGCCTCATACAATATTTAAATGTTTAGTAATTGGTTAGATACCAGCATATATTTAACATTAAACCTACCGAGCTCTAAAAGTAGCTGATACGTGATGCCTTATAAAAATAACAAGATAAAATTTATTTGAACTTTGTGCGGTTCATATTACTATATCTGCGCTATTAAATGTATTTATTTAATCATTTACCACGCGAAAGCATCTTTACAATTTCAATAATTGTCAAATAAAAACTCTGAAATGGGTCATTTGACTCCTCGCGGTAGGTTTAGTGTTAATAATGTAAACAATATTTTGAATAATGGTACGACAATTTTCAGTGGTGTCTCAGAGTCACCGCTCGAGTGCTAAGAGTTAGAACAGCTTTCAAACGAAGTATTCGATTCACGTTTCGAATGGAACCTATTAAAAAGTGACTAACTCTTTCAAAGCACGGCGCGGCGTCGGCGAATTTGCAATAACCCTAAACGAATCGAGAAGACTATGTGTACAGGAACGTGGCTGAACGAAAACGATTCGTAGGTACTAAATCGGCTGGTATCCGCGAGTACATACTACTTGGTCCCGTCGCTGCGCATTAGTTCCTTGATACACGTAGCCTCGTATAATTGGATACAACTAGTCGTCCATTGCTATTAAACCTGTCTGTTTCGTTGCTTTTTCATCTGACTGGCTATTTTAGTGGAGGCTCTTCGTGATAGCCGACCTCGGGGCGGTGCCGGCATCAAGACGGCCGGCGAAATTGAATGGCGAAGAAGGATCTCGTCGGGATTTCTACTGAAATGTGGATTAACGTCGCGCCCTTTCTCCCTTCGTTCCCTTCATTTCCCCATCTCCGTGCTCCTCCCGTTCCTTCTCTTCGCTGTCTCTCTCTCTGTTTTTCTCTCGCCATCTTAGTTCCCTTATTTTACACGCGTTCGCGCGTTTTATGCTCGTTGCTCTCTTTTTACGAGTTCTGGAAATCGATGTCGACAACGAAGAATTCGTGAATTATTTAGGAATTCTCGTTGGTGCGCGGCTCCGTTGTTGGTCTAATACGAATGAGTCGGTATCCTTGTCGACTCTGCATTCTTCATGAGAATCGCATTGTGCGCTCCGCCTAAAACGGACGTGAGAAACTCCCAACGTATTCTTTTCCCTCTATTCCTGCCGTTTCGTCCTCCTCTTACTTCTCTTTCTCCTGCTTTTCTACCTACTACTCCCCTGCTCTTCTCTCTTCGTCGTCCTCCTTCTTCTCTCACGCTGGCCAAGTCTCTTTCTCTCTCTCTCTCTCTCTCTCTTCCTCAGCGGTAACTATGGCGTAGCTTTTGCGGCCGTCGAATAAACGAGAGGAACGTTTGTCGGTTTTTCTTGCGGCCAGATCTCGTGCTAATGGAAAAATGATTTCGTTGGTCGGTGGAAAATCGGTTGGGCCGCGACGATCGTTCGCTAGGCTGTCGTAAGAAGGAGCGTATTCATGTGACGGATTCAGATCATCCATTTAGCTCAGAAATGCTCAAGTGCAAAATCACTGGAGAGCTCCTAAACAGAGATCGAATGAGAACCTTTGAAGTATGATCAATAGACTGCGGATTTTATGCCGAATTATGACGCAGTGAATAGCTCTAACTGTATGATTTATACATGTGTATCTATTATAGACTTTATTCACAAAATAAATATAATTGATTATTACAGGAGAAATGCAGTCCATGTTATTCGTTTCACAATCTGCGAGGTATTTGCATACAAACGTTGTTTTACAATGGATGCCTCGCTAGCTATTACTTGGCTTCGGATAAGGCTGCCTAAAGCTGAAGTAAGTAGTACACCTCCCATTTCAAACTTAACAAAACGAACGAAAAAGAGTCATGTTTTGAGGGTGGTAAAAGAGAAGCTTCAATTTTGAAATCTATGGCAGATTTAGTCACGAAAACAATTTTCCAATGTCTTCAGCGATGTTTCGGTTTGTAGCATTTTTGTAAGGAATCGTACAACAGTAAACGTAGGCTAATTTTACTTATTTGTAATGTTTATAGGTAATTCGTAGTTCAAAGTTCGTTCATGTTTTTCTTATGGAACATTTTTTGATCCTCCACGAACGTCGTGCGAATCTCAGTTTTCTTTTGTGCGACCAACGTTGTATGGTATCAAAGATGTTACCATAATTTGCTTGCAATTTAGACTTTTTGATATTTTTATCAATCCAAGCTATTAGTTCGAAAAGCTTTCTAAATATTGTATCGCATATATAATAATAATCTATTAGTCCGCGATATTCGTAATTTGAAAAATGACTGATAACTGCTAGTACGCGGTAACATAACAGAATACAGCAATTATACATACATTAATATTCGGACACTCTTAAAAAGACGATAACTTTTTAAATATTGTACTATACGATTTTTTTGGGAAGCTAGAGCAATTAGTTTGCTACAGGATGTGAAAAAAAAATTTTTTCAAAAATTGCAATTGATCGGAATTGTAGAAAAAATACTAAAGGTTGTATTTTACAACCTTTTTATGTGAGCCTATATCGAAAATTTTAAAAATACGTTTTGTAGATCTGTGCCAATTAAACATATTCTGAAAATTTCGTCAAAATCGGTCGACGTTGCAACGAGCTACAAATGTTTAAAAAGAGTATTGCACGTTAGGGTAATTCAGCCTATTGTGTCAGTAATGCCGGTGCTTGAACGGCTGAAACAGAACGCAATCTACTTCATTGTATCACAAATGAATCAGGAAAGGAACGCATTCGACACTGATTTCCTCCACCACGAAATCTCCTAAAAACTCCTCCCGTCCCCGATGGTATCGTATCCAATCTTGGAGAACTGTAACCTCCTAAAGCTTGCCCCCGCCGCGTCGCGCCGCGCCGGATAGAAGGTGGGCTAGGGGTCTAATCGCGTTAGATACTCTGTTCGCCATCTTGCTTTCTGGTCACGTATCGCCGTAAAACAAAGGAACATTGAGCGAGCGCACGGCCAGAATACGCACCTTAATATTTAATCCCTCATTATCGGGACCGGTTCCGAGCTTTTGAGACAATTGGCAGTTTTACTACCCAATGAGAAGTCTCGACCACCATCGCTCGAAGCAGTATTATGATCACGCGCCCCGATCGCACGCTGATCTTTTATTCGGCCCCGGACGCGCAGAGAGGATAACATGGTGCGCATTTTAACGCCGCCTATGCTCATGTTAACCGATTCGGCAATCTGGCGAAAAATAGAGGAGACCCCGGCTAAAAGTTCCGATTTTGAAGAAACATGTAAAATCACGTAGAAATAATATAGATATTCTCATGTTTAACAGGTAATTTATTGTTAAATTTATCATATTTTAAAATTGTAACCTTAAAATTAAAATATTGTAATCGATTTTTTATATTTGTTGATTTATTTGTCGTTCGGCGACCGGAACTTTTTGCCCTGTTGTGGGCCAAGTTGTCACTAAAGAATAACATTTACCACTGCCGGTCAAATGACCGATTGCATATTTTTTATTTTACCGCTATTAAAATTATACAGCTACTTCCGTGGGAAATGTGTCAATAAATTTCTTTATTCCAGCACATACTATAATAAAAATTGTACACAATCCAAGGAAATACAGTCTTGTCATTTTTGTAAGGTAAATCATTTTAATCAATTTTAGTGCTTGGTAGGTTTAGTGTTAAAACTCCAATGAAATACTAAATATAACGTAAATATTACGTAAATAATATTGATTTATTTAGGTTTAGTTCAACAAAAATATGCTATGTTTGACGAATCATCAAAACAATATAATAACTCAATTTCTTCGAAATTCTTCGAAACTGTCTGCTAATATTTTTCAAATTCTGTTGCTTTTATAGATGACGATTTAATGAAATATGTTGTTCTCGAAAAAGGAATGAAAAATATCGTTAATTAACATGGTTGCTTCATCAAAACTGAATTTTCAGATAGAGCAACGGAGAACGATCTAGATTAGACAAGAAGGATAGGAATTATAAAAATATTGTTTACTAACATTATTGTTTCTTCGAATTGATTGAACACAGAAATGGAACAATGGGAAACGATTTAGATTAGACATGGAGGATAAAATAGAGAACAACGCCATTGGCACGTACTAAAATACGAGCGTCAATCTTCACTGTATCGCTCGTTCGCGTAACTGACACACATGCTCGCGTCGGCATCGGGAAACCTTATTGAACACCGAAGCTGTCAATTGTTTTGAGAGATATTGGGGTTTCTTACTCAATTTCAACGTTATCTTTCTTCTTTGCTATCATTTCTCTTCAGAATCCCGCAAAATGTTGCTACAGTCCATAAAATCATATATCCTTAACATTTTATTATGCCTCGCTCCTTTGTTTCCACCTTAATATCAATTACACTAGAGAATTTATTTCTAAAGATTAATAAGTAAACTTTCAGTTTTTATTTGTGATATTTTTCACTCGTCACTTTATTTGTCACAAATCTGCTAGCTCCTTCTTGACTGCCAACTTCAGTCCTGGGGTTAGAATTTTAAAATATAATAAATTTAACAATAAATTACACTCGTTAAACTACGTCGCTTTATGTGTTTCTTCAAAATCGGAACTTTTAGCCCCGGCCTCCCCTACTGATCGCTCTGAATAATATCTATATTCTATACGATAAAACTTTAAAAAATCAAGGATTATTAACCTAACCCTAGATTGTTAACTTAAACCTAAATAAATCAATATTATTTACATAATCGTGTCGTATTCCATTAACAAGTAACAATTGTAACAATCTGTAAGCACCACAATGTAAGAACAACTTGTCCCACAATGCGGCAAAAAGTTCCGCTTCGCTCAACGACAAGTAAATAAAAAAAATATAAAAAACCAATTACAATATTTTAACCCTTAACTGGTATACTGGGGTCTCTCACGACCCTAACGAAAATTCTGTACCGTAACTTTCCCTACTATACATATTGTACCAAAATCGCATATATTAACATTTTTTAACTTGTTTAGAAGATTTGGATTATATAGTCTTAAATAATATACTTACAACTATATGGAAAAGTTTATACAAAATTTTAGAAAGATCCTAGGATGATACTTTGTAATCTGTCTAAACACTATACCACTTAAGGGTTAATTCTCAGGTTAGAATTTTCAAAAATAATAAATTTAACAATAAATTACTCTGTAAAGATGAGAATATTTATACTAATTCTACGTGATTTTACATGTTTCTTCAGAATCGGAACTGTTAGCCCCGGTCTCCCCTATCTGAACTCGTCTGGGGACATGCAATTTTTTCAAACCTCCTAGAACAATGAAATCACTTCGGGTTGCTCAACCCGATATGAATATTTAAGATGGATGCAGCTCGGCTCGTTTATTTGGACAATTTGAACATCTCTGTCCACGAGACGGTGAGAGATTACTCGTGAATTCGCAAGCGTCGTAAATCTCCGTCGTGTTCTGAAAAATTCGAATAAACGAAAGGGGAAACGATTCCGAAGAATTCCTCGTGTCTTGTTCGACTGTTTTGCAAAGAAGAAAGCGAGCATTGACGTTGTTATTGTCCACACGCCCATAATGCTACGGCACTGTCCCTGACCCGAGAGACCCGCAATAATGAAATTAGAGTTCTCGCTGACTGGGGCGAGGTTGAACGTGGAGCACATAACCGCTGTTGAAATATCACTGCTTTTGCAAAAGGTGGAACAACCACTCCACTGGCATGGGGAATGGGGGAATAAAACGAATAGAGAGAGAGAGAAACGGAAGGCAGCGTGATCGAGTACCGGACATTGCACGGTATAATGAAAACATGGCCGCCACCTAGAAATCCCCGATGGCACTGCTTTGAAGAGAGGTCGAGTGAAATACTCGTAAAATATTATTCCCGGAAGATAGATGATTTTCCGATCGGTCAAACGATTTCAACGTATCTAGACGAGCAATAATTCAATGCATTTAAGAGAGTAGACTCCTTTTTCCAGGATTGCAAGGCTGCGGGATTCGCGTTCTCATTTATCGATTATACAAAAATGGGGGTTCTCACTAGCCAAAAACGCTAGATAAAAGATCGATCTAGGGCGCTATCGACCTCAAAAGTCCTATTTTTTCGTTTACAAGGCGTAATTTGCATTATTCGGAAGCACACAACTGCGCATGTACAGTGGCCGGAATTAACATTCGGACACTCTGGAAAACACGATAACTTTTTTAATATTGTACTACACGATTCGAACTTTTTTTGGAAGCTAGAGCAATTAGTTTACTACAGGATGTGAAAAGAAATTTTTTCAAAAATTGCAATAGATCGGAATTGTAGAAAAAGTACTAAAAGTTGCATTTTACAACTTTTTCTAATAAATTTATTTATTAGAATTTATTTTTCTAGTAAATTCCTTATGTCGCTCGTAAAATACATTGAACTTTTACTTTGTTTCACATACAATCAGATGTACAGTGAGTGTAAAAAGTAATAATTGTATTTTTAAAGTCCGCTAATGTTTTATCTATTTTGTGTGTTATTTAATCACTTTTATTATCAAATAAAAATCAGCTATTTTTATTGCAAGGAGACTCAAAGAAATGGAAGTTGGTAAACTTTTTTTGCGACTATATTTGTCGAATCGATTTCTGCTCTTTCTATTCTTTCCTCGTACAGCACAGACTGAAAAATAAAATTATTATCTTCTTATTTCGATCTATACTCGTGGGACAGAAACTGTCCAGGGATTCGCCACTGCGGAAGGGACCAGTACTTTTTAGTGGACGTAAAAATGGCGAAGGTCGATTAAATAATCGATGAAGAGAAGTGTGACGATGTGATTTCGTCGTTAAAGAATCGTTCTTTTTATTGTTGAGGGCAGTAGGTATGCATTTTTAAAACGGACGGTCGAAATTCATTTTATAAGTTCTTTATATTTTCTCGCATCCGCTGCAATCAAGCACGCAATAAACAGTTTATTAGTTATATTTTTAAGGAGTGCGTTAATCATTTTACGTCAATAAGATCTACAATTATTCCAACTGTTTTAAAAACGTACATCCTTGTTCCCTTATCTAGAATTTGCTTTCATAAATATAAAATAATTCTTATTTATAAAAACAGTAATTGTTAGATTGTGGATCTTTACGAGATATAACGTTAAAGTATATTTCTTCTTTTGAGAATTTCAATACATTGCAAAGAATGTAAGAATATTCTTAATTTTTTCTCACGTCTTATTTTAGTATTTCAGCTAGTCATTTATATCACAAACGAATAAAATCCACAATCTAGCAATTGTTACTGGTCTCTATTTTTTGATGAGATATACATTTACTTGAAACTTAATTCACACCTCCGCAATTTTAATTTTTAATTATTTAATTAATTTTATCTAATAATAATTAGTTTTATCTAATAATTTAATCACGAAACATAATATTAATTTAAAATACAAAATAGAGGTAATTGTGTAAAATTCTCAATTATTATTTAGTGAAACTTGGGTCCATTTTGACCCAGAATTACGAGCATTTCGCGTCTAATTTCGAAGTTTCTAGTAACCAATTCAAATCATTAGGTACTTGTATAATATTTAATAAGAAAAAGAACGTTGGTCTCGAAGAAGTAGGTTAAAAAATGCGTAAAAAAAATTGACGAGTAGAAATTTGCATCCGCCGTGCGAGGGTTAAATTAATTAATCGTTTCAATTCTACACTCCCTTAAATGACACAATATCCTTTATCCTTTCGTTCTACGCACAATCGTTTAACCCCTTGCCGTACCATTTTCTTTACAGTTACAGTGATTAAAAGTTGTTACAGTTGTTATCCTCAAAAATTTCGTAGAAAGGAAAAGAAAATGTATGTGTTTCGAATAGCTACATTTATTTTAATGCTTAAATATTAATTACAAACAAATCGAATTTTATTTCATCTAAAACGAAACGCGTAACATTCATATTTGTTAGACTTTGTTAAGATCTTCACGACGAGTCTGACTCGTTAAAAGGCAAGGGGTTAAAGCTCTGTACCCTTGAACGGCGTAAAGGAGAGATTCCGTGTCATTTAAGGCTTCCGACGTAAACGGAAAATTTACATTAAAACAATTAGCGTTAAAATGAAAATCTAGCCACATTGAATTCATAGAATTTTTTCACGAAATGAGTATTGATATTTTCTCATGGTAAATATGATTTCATAATACTGTAGGTAACTTTATCCGCTACGTGGACAATAAATTTAGTGTTCGCACCTTTCTGACCTTAATAATAATAATTAATATTTGATCATTACAATAATAATAATAATAAAATTTGATCATCCACTGTATCACAGATCAATCTTATTTTTATAAATATATGAAGAATGCTCCGCGCAAGCGAATGTAATACATAGTTAATAATTTCCGTTAAAACAAGCGACGGTCAGCGTTGTCTCGGTTCGCGCGAATAGATGAAAAACGCAAAGCGAACAAATGAATAAAGAGCGAAGCGATGAGCGAAGAATGAACGTTAGAAATAACAGTCGTGTCCGATTGTCGCGAGAGCGAAGATCACCTTGTAACCTCATCCTAGTAAATATCGTTAAAATAGATACGCGTTGTTACCCACATATTGCTGGAAGCCAACTCATTCCAAACCCGATCCTACATATATGTCCATATTTTCACATATTGCTCATTTTATTTGCCTATTTTGACACGTTGACAATTTAATGCTAACACTAATTTCTTTCGGCTGGATCAGGCGAAACTGTGGTTAATCCGATTTTCTGTAAAGAGGACAATGGCAGCACGTCCTCGAGCGAATTTCATGGAGCTCGAAATTAAATAGAATTTAATCTCGGGACCGGGCTGTATCCTAGCTCGAGGAGAAGTCTGGTTTACATCACCCGTAACCACTTAGCGTATTGGAGTTTGATTTATTTTCCGTGGCAAACTGCCGCCTGGGGAAGGTAGCCACCCTCTGAATGGGCTCTATTGTATTTCTATTAAGTCTTGGGCTCGTTCTTTCACCCCGCACGTTTGTTCCGTATCGCCGCCACATTTTCTGATATTCCATTCTCTGCCGTAGCAATTGCTGATTCCACTTGCATGAACTTCTCTCATTGATTTCCCTTTTAAATGTTTCATCCCTACGGTCGGCCTTTTCAAAACGTTCCGACGATATAATCCATGACTATCAGTTTCCCTTCGAACAACTGTACACAAGAATATAAACTGTTCTAGCAGTTAAATAAAGTTTCATACAAATTTTTAATGGTACTACGAATTCTCATTTTCTTATTTATTTATTACAGTTTTAGTCCTACAGTGGACCATGTATAGTAGTAAATCACGAGAGTAATTGCATTTTATACAGTTTTTAATGACCGCATGCAACAAAAGTAAAATTTTTAATCGCCAAATTTTATTAATCTGGAATTTTACTAATAGTAGCTGCAACAATATTTCGTGGAAATGTTATTACAAACTCTATCATTGATTTATATTGCACAAAACAGTGAAGCTTATTCCATTTTATACAGTTTTTAATGAGTACATGCAACAAAAGTAAAATTTTTAATCGCCAAATTTTATTAATCAGGAATTTTACTACCAGTAGCTGTAACAATATTTCATGGAAATGTTATTACAAACTCTATCATTGATTTATATTGCACAAAACAGTGAAGCTTATTCCATTTTATACAGTTTTTAATGAGTGCATGCAACAAAAGTAAAATTTTCATCGCCAAATTTTATTAATCAGGAATTTTACTACTAGTAGCTGCAACAATATTTCGTGGAAATGTTATTACGAATTCTATCATTGATTTATATTGCAACATAAAAATGAAGCTTATTCCATTTAATACAATTAATTAATACAGTCATTAATATTTTTAATGACTGCATGCAACAAAAGTAAAATTTTTAATCGCCAAATTTTATTAATCAGGAATTTTACTACTAGTAGCTGCAACAATATTTCGTGGAAATGTTATTACAAACTCTATCATTGATTTATATTGCACACAACAGTGAAGCTTATTCTATTTTATACAGTTTTTAATGACTGCATGCAACAAAAGTAAAATTTTTAATCGCCTAATTTTATTAATCTGGAATTTTACTACTAATAGCTGCAACAATATTTCGTGGAAATGTTATTACAAATTCTATCATTGATTTATATTGCAACATAAAAATGAAGCTTATTCCATTTAATACAGTTTTTAATGATTGCATGCAACAAAAGTAAAATTTTTAATCGCCAAATTTTATTAATCTGGAATTTTACTACTAGTAGCTGTAACAATATTTCGTGGAAATGTTATTACAAACTCTATCATTGATTTATATTGCACAAAACAGTGAAGCTTATTCCATTTTATACAGTTTTTAATGAGTACATGCAACAAAAGTAAAATTTTTAATCGCCTAATTTTATTAATTAGG
>CM052274.1:3403893-3417403 GCA_028455795.1 Lasioglossum marginatum
CTTCATGAAAGGTAAAAATAAGACCATTTTTCTTCTATCTCGATCACAAAGAATTGTTGCTCACAGGATTGTACATTCTTTATACTGCTTTCAATTGCATAGGGGAAATTTTTATTATTATTTAGATACTCACTTCGATACAATAAAAATATAAAAAGGAACATCTCATGCTCTTGTAATAAAAAAATTAAGCTCTCAGCATTAGGTACATTGAAGTGAAGGAGCTCATTATTGCGGCACAAAAATCACTAGGAATGCCCTTAACCCTTTGCACTCCTTTGTCGAGTGTGACTCGAGATCAGAGAAAGAAAAATTTAAATATAAAGAGTTTTTATACATATTTTCTTCTACCTTTATTTATTTAATTGCCTTATTTTTAGTTAAAAACAAACACAAGTTCTACAAATAGAAATTACAACAAAGTTTGAGAGCTATATATTAAATATTATATTAAATAATTACTAAATAAAATTGTTTAAAATAAGTTGCGGTTAAGGAACTGTCCTTCGAAGTAAATTTCAAATGGAACACTTTAAATAGTGGAAAGTTGTCGGCAAGAAAAGTGAAAAATAATTCGGAGTGCAAAGGGTTAATACTGCAAGATGAATTGCAACTATGATGAGAAACGAGGTCACTCCAGGCTAATGTTTTCATGTTATCAATACACATAAGTAGGTAAGGTACGATTCTAGATAAAGAGTATTATATAGATGAAATAAGAAGATATGGCAAAAATTAAATCAAAAACAGATAGACAATTCTCTCATTGTGTTACTTTCTGATTATTTGTAGTAGAAACAACTCTTAAATATTAATATACAATTTTGATTTCCTATCACTACAATTGGTAAGCAATAAAGAATACAAGCGTTAGAGCTGAAGGAATTGCAACATAGCAGTGAAATGTGGTCTTAAATTATTTATCGACTTTTTATCTACTTTAACATAGTCAAATGTTTTGTTACACAAAATGTGTAACCTACATTCTTATATTGAATACACTATTATACAGTGTATAAAACTTAATTCACATTTGAGTCAGTAGCTAACACGATCATGTAAGTAATAAATTAAATAAGTAAGTTTTAAATTATAAATGGAAAGTTGCATGTTTTTTCCTAAAAGAAATATCTCATTCAAAGCAAGGAATAATGCTAAAAATGAATTGTTAACTTGCATACTTCAGTGAATTTGACCGAATGTCAAATATCTCTGTCACGAATATTTTGCAAATTTAATGCCTGTAAAAATGTTGGAATAACATTTACATTTTAATCGGATTTTTACATTTTACATTTTTATCGGACAGTGTAAATTCCGGACGTATTAAAAAAGTTAAAATTGTCTACTTCTTCTAACACTCATTGATGCAATTATGCTGGCCGTTATGGCGATTGCAGTTACCACGACTATGTTTCCGTTTTTCTGCGAAGGTATTACTTTGAATCATTTACGTTGCGCTCGGACTTCTACTTCTGGACGACATTTTGAACGTTTACGCAGCAATATCCATTCCGACAGGTATAAAGTAGTTCGCCAGTTCCCGGTATCGATGGTGAAACGTGTTTATTTTTTTTATCGGCTCGTTTATCTCGGCCAGTTTCTCGCCAGAGTCGAACAAAACGGTACATTAAGTAAAAATATTTTCAATAAAGCAAAGATACTTATGAAATAACTACACAGCGGGTTTTATGGTTTCAAGGCCTATGTTAATGCGGCAACAATAATGCAATAAACATAGTTGCACAGTCTAGGACAATATTTAATCATTTTTATCTTTAGGTACGATTTTATCCATGTACACGTATGCACATATTCCAATTCGTGGATTTTTCTTTTAGTGTTTTCCAGGGACCCTAACTGTTATAAACAAAAATAAAAATGTCATGGAATAACAAGTATTTCATAGACTAAAATCGTATTGGTTACAAATAAGAATTATAAGTAACCGAAAATATTTTCTCTTGTTGGTAAATGTTATCATTGAGAGAAATTCATTTCGGTCACTTATAACAGTTATCGATGAGAGTTTATTTCGATCGCTCATAACAGTTCTCGATGAAGGAAAGTAATAGTTATCTACATACAGGGTGTCTCAAAATTCCTTCAACATTCGGAAATGGGAGATTCCTGAGATCATTTGAAGCGACATTTTCCTTTGCAAAAATGGCGTTCGCAGCTTTGTTTAGGAGTTATTAACGAAAAACACGGACCAGAGCGCAGCTACAGCGGATTGATGCTGAAAGAATTTTGAGACACCCTGTATATAGATAACTATTACAAATTTCCTTCATCGATAACTGTTATGAGCGATCGAAATGAACTTCTCTCATTGATAACAGTTATAAGCGATCGAAATGAACTTCTCTCATCGATAACTGCTTTGAGCAATCGAAACAGTTTTTCTTCGTCAATAACAGTCATCGAGGAGAATCCAATTTTTTGGACATTAATAACTGTTACTTGTAACCAAAAAGCATAAAAATCGATATTTTTTAATCATTTTGTTCTTGGATGTTTTTTCTTTATATTTTGTGTAGATTATCTTAAATATGAATAATAATCAACGTCTTATTAATGATTTTTATCGTAAAAAATTTTAGAATAACTGTTATTTTTGGTCCCTGGTATTTTCTTATTTTATAATATCAGATTAATTCAAAATAATGGAAAATTATGACGAAACTTTGTCGAATTTGTTGCCAATTGTACTCTAAACAGTTAGAGTTATACAATAAAAACTTTGCTGTAAATAGAGACTTTTATTAATAATAAAGAAATTTAAAATTGTGGGCGAAAAGCTTTTTGTTTCATGTTGCAAAAATGATGGAAATACATGTATGTATGTAAAATGAATATTGTGAAACATGGAATTAGTGAATGTCAACTAAGATTAAATTATTCTCTTAAAAGATTGTTATTGTGTATAATAAATAACAACAAGTTATTAGATTACTAGTACTTCTTGTAGGTTAATCAAATCTGTAAAGTTTTTGGTTCTTACGGATTTGCCTAAATTCAACTGTCTAAAACAGATGAAACACCGGGCCAACAGGATAAGATACTCTTATATTGGTGAAAAATTCAAAACACTCAATTATTACCGACTTCCGTTTCTAAAGATACAGATCTCTCTTCAGCTTTCCAGCTATTTTACAATTTCTATTCATACATTTTTTAATCGCAAAAGCCAATGCGTGTACATATTTCAGTAGCTTAACTGAAACGAATTCACAAATGATAAAAATTATGTTAACAAAACGAGAATGATTTATTAAATATAGAATACTTCAATCTTAACGAGTTCTCTGAACAGTTCGTGCATGTACATCTTAAAATGAATAAGGAAGTATTTTTATACATTGATTGCAACCATTTCTTATAGAAATTTCTGTTGTTTTTAACCCCTTGCCATATTTTAACGAGTCACGCTGGTTATGAAGATTTTAAACGAAAATTTATATATCGTGTAGTAAATTAATTGCTCTAACTTCTCAAGAAAGTTCAAATCGTATAGTCCAATATTAAAAAAGTTATCGTTTTTTTAGAGCGTCTGAATATTAATAAGAGTCGCTCTATACTTAGAGTAGACTATTTTCCACCTTTGTGTTTGATTTCACTTTTTGGGCAACGAATTTGTACAAATTTCCATAATTTGTTTTTAGTTTTTTTAGAGCGTCTGAATATTAATAAGAGTCGCTCTATACTTAGAGTAGACTATTTTCCACCTTTTTGATTTCACTTTTTGGGCAACGAATTTGTACAAATTACACTTCCATAATTTACAAAATTGAAATAATAATGTACATAATTTAAACATCGCTGTTTTTGGTTCAGAATTGATAATGTCGACAATTTATTTCTACAAAAAGCATTAAATGCAGGATTTTGATACACGAGCTCGAGCTGTGTAACGTGTAATACACGGCCTCGGCCATTGGAAAAGTGGCTGGTGAAAGAGGCGGTAATACAAAACGCAAGAAGGTGGCCTTAAGCCGACGAAGTTTCACCACCACGTATACGGTAAATTATTTCGTTGCCATTAACACGTGTACCGCAATGTTTATTACGCAACGGAACACGAACCGAACTGAAATGAATTGTCAATCGAAGTATCTTTATATCGCGAAATACACGGGGCGGCGCAGGTTCAACGCCAATTTAATCAGCAATTGTATCAAACATTCAATGACGTCGTAAGCGTATGATTGGATTTTTTGCAACATATCCTTCAATTATGTCTGATGAACGGGAGTTTTTACTGTCATTCATTGAACAATACGTATATGTTTTATCGAATTTATGTTTTACGGAAATCAATTGGAGATTGTGTCGATTGAGTAATAACATAATGTTACAAATGTATTTACATTATCTCTAGGGATGTGATCAAGTACCTCGCAGACAGGTTCGAATGAATGAATGAATTATTTGGTTAAGGCCTCGACTGCTTTGGTCATTGGCCGTCAGGTTCGAACCTTGATTGATGGAATTCGAACTCTCTATAAGTACTTCGAAAAACAGGAATAGTATTCCTAAGTATACTCGAACCTATGCCAGACAGTTTCGAATCTTTTACAAGTACTTTGGTAAACGGAAATAAACAAACAGATTCGAAACTTTTATGAATATCGTTCAGTTCTGATTTCCAAGATTCGAGTACTACTTGTGAAAGTTTCGATTACTTTCAACATCGAAGTATATTTTCGAAACTTGTAAGTACTCATTCCGAGGTTCGATAACTACTTGTATACAATGAATACTTTTCAAGTATAATCATTGAAACTTTTATTGCTTTCAAGTAGTAATCGAAAACCATGAAATGAAACTTGGTTATTGAACTCGACTCGGATTCGTGAGTACATATTGAACTTGATCCCATCCCTAATTATCTCCTTTTTCCAGGGTTGCAAGGCTGCGGGATTCGCATTCTCATTTCTCGATAATACAAAAATGGGATTTTTCAGTAGTCAAAAACGCTAGATAAAAGATCAATCTAGGCCGCTATAGCCCTCGAAAGTCCTATTTTTACGCTTATGAGGCGTAATTTGCATTATTCGTCAGCATGTAACTATGAATTTAAATAAAAATAAATTTTTAAAGAATACCACGTTTTTAAAACGGACTAAAAAGTATAAAATAATTTTTCCTAGCCCCATACAGATAGTCCTGAAAATTTGTGATTGTGAATTTTTAATAGCTATGAAAATATTTGTAAGATTTAAAACGAAAAACGCGGGGCGCATACAATAGATAATTGATGCATGAATAGTTCACCTAAATCATTAACAATTTTATTGCACTGCAAATGATGTATATACGTTTTTCGTTTTAAATCTTACAAGTATTTTCATATTCAAAATTCACAATCACAAATTTTCAGGACTATCTGTATGGTGTTAGGAATCTGTATGGGGCTAGGAAAAATTATTTTTAGTCCGTCTTAAAAACGTGGTATATTAAAAGATTTTTTCTATTTAAATAATTATTTTCTGCTTTTTAGACGAACAGACAGACAAGAAAGCAAGTTAATATTGCATTGTCGTCCAATTCTGAGCTATGTTTAAAGTTTCAAGTCTCTGGCCCATCGGGAAATTAGTTCAAAATCAATTGCAAAATTTGTACCAAACAGACATACAACGTTTTTATTAACTCGTGGTAAAATAGGACATTTGAGGACGACAGCGAAGAAGGGGAGAACTAACTAAGACAGAGCAGAACGCGAATCCCGCACCCTTGCAATCCTGGAAACGAGTCTACCGCCTCAAAGGCATTTTCTAAGGATCAAATTGCACATATGATAAACGGTACTGACGATGATGTTTGAAAAAATTATTTTATCAATACCAATGATATTGAAATTCTACATATAAAATTTGTAGTATCATAAATAATTCAATTGACCGAGAAATTCTAGTTCTATGATATCTGTGGAGTTACACCGTGACATTGAACAATAGAATCGTTCAACGACTAGTTTAACATTCTAAACATTGCTAGAGCCATTCGACGAGGCAAAGAAAATGGCGCGCCTAGTTCGTGATTTGTCGTTGGTCACCATTTTAAATGAGCTCGGGTGGGAGGAGATGGCAGTCGATAAGAAACAAAATGTCTTACAGAAGTAATAGTTTAGTATTTAAATGTTATGAAAATTTAATTAAAATAATGATTTAGTATGATTGAGGATAAATACTATGAAAAATTAATTAAAGCAATAGTATTTAAATATTATGAAAATTTAATTAAAATAATGATTTAGTATGATTGAGGATAAATACTATGAAAAATTAATTAAAGCGATAGTTTAGTATTTAAATATTATGAAAATTTAATTAGCAAGGAAATAAGAGAGAGAGGAAATCTTAAGTTTTCGTGTTAAAATAGTTCCGAGTGCGAAGGGTTAATTATGTTTTACACTTTAGAATAAGTTTCGAGTACGTAAAATTCGAAAAACTCATGATACATTAACACTATACCTACCGACCATCCGAAGTGACTGATGTGTATAATATTATAAAAATAACAAGTTTAAATTTATTTATATTTTGTACGATTTTTACTATAATACATTGTATATGGACCATTTATTTTGAAAGTGATGTAAGTCCATTTAAAAAAAAAAATGAGATACATAATTTGTGATTAATTTAGTGTAAACTTACAGTCGTCAACTTACGTAGAGAAAATAATAAATTTAATTTACACGAAATGAAACGAGAGAATTTCGTTTCAACAAGAAATCTACAAAACGCAATTCAAAAACGGGTAAGAAAAAATACTAACGGAGAGAAGGTAAACTGGCTGAAAATATGTTGGATGAGGTTTTGAGAAAGTGCACCGTATACTATTTTATATAAAACATCGATGGAGGACACAGAATTTAAGACGTTAGATTTATCACCAACACGTCGCGGAAAACCGCAAAAATTTGAAAGAATCGCCCTGGCGCCTTTGTATAACGATGCCAGACCTATTACATACGAAAAATATAAGGATATGGAGCAGTTATTACTAGACTGCGGATTTTATGCATTTATGACAAAAATGAATAGGTGTAATCCAAAACAGGAAAAGATTTAAAAGGTTTAACAATGTCGATATACTATTTTAAACATATAAAAATCATTAATGAGGAAAATAAATTTTTACTTAGCTCTTATAGCTTGTAATTGATGTATAAAAATTTTATTTTTCATAAAGATCCGCGATCTAGTTAATACCTTATATACCTCCTGTGCATTATGAATATTTCATGACACTGCCACATAAAGAGCATAAATAAATAATAGTATATTAATATAATTAAGTATAACAATATATAAATATAATTAACGTTCGAAATAAAAAACTCTACTCCTATTTTATGTCTCGTTATTATTTATAAACAAAATTGGATTAATACAAAATATATGTTAAGTGATATTTAATCTTTCATAATTGAAATTAAATGATTTTCACAATTGACTAATTATGAAAATGGTGTAAGTCCACATTTACAGCCCGCAAATATATGTTAGTTTAGTTAAATTCGTCTAAAAGAAATTTATATTATCAAATTACATATTGATAAATTAGCAGAAACATTGCCAGACTTGATATAATTAGTCTATATTTTTGAATTGACTAATATGCTAACCTTTCATTTTCTTGAAACAACAAAAGATGGACTTGCACCACTTTCAAAATAAACGGTCCATATACTGGAGTCAAAAAATATATTCAATAAATTCCCATGAAAACACCTTTACAATTTCAATAATTGTCAAATAAAAAATCTAAAATGGGTTATTTGACCCCTCGTGGTAGGTTTAGTCTTAACAATGCACAATACTGTAAATAACGATTCTGTTAAAATGTTACCTTTCAGTTCCCGTTTTCAATAGTAGAGATGTGCAAAAGAGGGCTCACCGCAAGATTCGTTCCAGCCGCATCAACTTCGCGCTCATCCAATCGACGTGTCTGGTGTTTTGCCTCTTATTCCGTGTTGCATTCTACGAATGTGTGGAACGTTGCAACACCACGATCGAAGCCAAACTGTTGGGTTCACTTAAACCAACGTACGAGTTCTTCGATCAATCGCTAAAACAACCACTTCGACTCTGGATATACATATTTGCCACGCTTATATTAACTTGTTGTTGTTGTATGCGTCAAATCTTGTAATTTTAAACCACTTCCCATAGTCCAATCTTGCTGAAATTTTGTATACACACTTGCTTCAACACTGATGACAATATTTGCCGCCATACTCATGGGATCAAAAAAAAATGAAAGTAAACAAGAAATAAACAAACAAACTTACTTACTAAAGACAAAGACTGAAACTGCTACGCAACGGAAAAGACGACTGGAAAAGAACGGGATAATAAATTATCTAATCATGACACAATATTTTCCCTTTTACAAAAGATCTTGGTTGAAGTGGTAATTAAAATCGATTACAAGATATGTAAAGACAGAAAAGTAGAAAATAAAATGTATAAAAAAGAACTTTTTAAAAACCACGCTTATATTAAAATGCACTAAAAAGGAGAAACTAATTTTTCTTCCTGGTTCTCCATAAAATACCGAATCCAGTTAAATAATGTATAATATTTTTCCCCAAAATTTTAAGCAATTGGTTCAAAATTTCTTCTGTTATAAAATTAGTGTCGGAATAGATAGATAAATTTAATATAAATTTAAATAAAATCATGACATTAGTGACATTTTAATACAAGCGTGGTTTTTAAAAAGTTCTTTTTTATATATTTTTTATATGTATTCTACGTAATAGTATACTGTATGTATTCTACGCAATATGATTTCATTTTTCGGAATCTTTTATCAATGAACCTCCGATTTATTCATGCTGTAAGTACAGTAGAAACATGACTGCGGATATTTATGCAAAATGAAAATTCTCTGTCTCTGTTGCAAGGAACAGGAGCCACTTTGAAATTGCTCTTTTCCTTTAATTATTTCAAAAGGTCAACAATATTGTGGTGACTCTAAGGAACCACTAAAAATTGCTATACTACTATTCACAATGTCGTTTACATTATTAAATATTCTGTTATCTAATCAATAGACGGCGGATCTTTATGCATTACCGAAGAAATTGGTCGGATGAAATATAAAACAGTAAAGGATTAGAAAAATTTAAGAATATCGTAATATTGTTTTCGATGCAGCGAAGTCATTAAGGGATGAAATTAATTTTTATTTTATCCCTGCTCCCCACAATCAATGCAGAACATTTTTATTTTTAGACTGCGGATCTTTATGCATTTATAGCAAAATTGAGTAGATGACATTCAATATTGTTGAAATATTTTAAAAATTGAAGATGTGAATATATGATTTCTCCTCTATTAAAGAGGTAAGAGATATCATTCAATTCAGTTTCTATTTCTTGCAATCGATGCAGACAATTTTTATTTTGCATAAAGATCCGCAGTCTATTTATTTTGCATAAAGATCCGCAGTCTACTAATCAATTACTACACATTTAAGTATTGTACGAGGTATTACATCAATTCCATATCCATAAAATTAAACGGTGGAATTATTCTAGGTCGGAAGAAATGTTCAATTTTCAAGTTAAAATGGCTCCGAGTGCAAAGGGTTAATTTTTGCAAGTTCGTTTTCTCTGGAATCGAACAACGCCGGGGGATACGGGACGCTCGTAACACTTTCTCGGGTCTGCATTTATTGTTAGCATCCCAAACATTAGATGTTGCAAATCGAAAAACCGTGGTTAAAGCGGTAGACTCGTTTCCAGGATTGAAGGGTGCGGGATTCGCGTTCTCATTTCTCGATAATACAAAAATGGGGTTTTTGTATTAGTAATCAAAAACAAAGGTGGTTCGGAACCCACCGTAATAAACAGTAGGTCCCGCTGAAATTAGGCGTTGAAGGAGAGTGGAAGAGGGGGAGAGTAGTAAATGGATTTGAAATCCTGAGGGGACCAAATATCATTACTACTACTTACTACTACAGTAATCACAAACGCTAGATAAAAGATCGATCTAGGGCGCTATCGCCCTCAAAAGTCCTATTTTTCTCGTTTACGAGGCGTAATTTGCATTATTCGGCAGCATGTGATAATATTGGGTTGGCAAGAAAGTAATTTCGGTATTTTAATGTGAAATAAAAGCCAATTTTTCTATTCAAGCAATTAACTTTAACCCTCATCCGTCCCTCGTGTCAATTTGACACGGTTTTCCGAAATAAATTATACTGTTCTGTGATTTGTAGATAAATTTGTCCGAAACTTGGTGACTTTTATTTTTTTAATGCGAAACATAACCGCAAAAACCTAAGATATAAATGTTAACTCATCAATTTGAATGAAAAAAACATCGAAAAGTAACTGTTTGACTTGTTATTTTATCGATTTTTTTATCACTGTGTCAATTTGACCCCGAGGGACAGATTCAGTTCGCGAAATGAGGGACGGATGAGGGTTAATGAATAGAATATTTTCCATTTTGTTCGATGATCTTTTGCAATATTTCTGGTAGCTTCATAATTCCGCGCTAATAAAACTTCAAAATTATCCCAAAATTGGGTTTTATTTCATCTTAAAATACCGAAATTACTTTCTTGCCAACCCAATAGCTGCATGCGCAGTTGTATGCTTCCGAATGATGCAAATTACGCTGCCGAATAATGCAATTACGCCTCGTAAACGAAAACATAGGACTTTTCAGGGCGATAGCGCCCTAGATCGATCTATTATCTAGCGTTTCTGACTACTGAAAAATATATGAAGATAATTTTTGTATTATCGAGAAATGAAGACGCGAATCCCGCACCCTTGCAATCCTGGAAAAAGGAGTCTACCCCCTTACAATCAGTAGGTAACATTTCGGCACAGAAATTTTTGTCGTACATGTAATAAATTTTGTGTAAGCGTAGTCCAAAGTGAAATGGTTACTTTCGAGCCCGGTCTCCCCTGTCGACGAAGTGTTTGAAACAATCCAGTCGATTGTCGAACCCGCCTACGACCCGGCTCGACCCCATCGGCATGAGTGACCATACCGCAAGAGATTTCATATGTGCGCCTCGCCCCCTGATAATACATATAACAGGCCTGGGACGGGTAGTGCGAGGAGATTGAGATGAGAAGGGACAGTTCGCTCTTCTTACCGTTTCGCGAGCTGAACGAGAAAAAAGGGAGCGAATAGGCGGGGAGATGGGAGGATGGCATGGCATGGTGGGGGCCAAAAGGATATTCGTCGTAATTAAGTCCCTCCGCTTCTTCAACTCAATGCGGCGCGTCTCAGCGCAGCGAGAAGAGAGGAGACGAGCCGAGTCGAGGCTGAGAAGGAGGGCAACGGCCATAGGCAAGGGAAAGAAAAGGGAGCTGAAGGAAGCGAAGGACACACAGAGGGTACTACATAGAATGCGGGCTGCAGGCGGCACGGCTCGGCTCAGCTCGGGAGGAAGAAACGAGGAGGAACGCGGGATGGCAGAGAGAAAAAAGGAGGCACGACGATCGGGCAATAAATAATATAGGAGAAAAAGGCGATCGCCTGCAACATTCTGCTCAAATGTTAAATAGGTATCAATTTAACGCGGCCCAATCGCTGGGAAGGTGGGCGGAACCTCTCGGCTGGGGATTGGCTGGCCGGTACCGTGGTAGGCGATGCCGCGCACCTAAACGCCGCTCGAGTCGTCGCAGATCCATGGTAGGGATGGAACATCTGGTTTCTCTGGTCTCCTCACTACGTCCCGTCTCTCTCGTCGCGACCGACCTGGATCCACGTCCCAACTCACCACGGACCGAGTTACGGACCAGCACAGCCCTTTCGAAGACCACGTGAGGACCGCACTCGTCACCTTTCTGAACCGCAAATCCGGTACACCTTTCGCGCCCCTTCGTTGTTTCCCCAGCAGAACGGGTAATCTGAACTCTGTCGAAGGGGGAACACACGCAGCTTCCAACCGAGGGAGTCTGAATCTGAAAATTTCCAGGGTCCGCGATGGAACCAGTTTTGTGATCGATCCTTGTGAGCAGGATGTTCTTATTTTGGTACCGGTCCCCGATACCGAAGTGATCGAACAGTGTCGAAGAAATATTGGTGGTGACTTTGTGCGTCGCGTTACGATGAGTTGCTATCTCGTGGATGATCGTCGGGTACAAGTGTCCTGCGAGTGAGGTTTTCATTCTTCGACAAGGGGGATTGACGTAGCGAGATCTGCGAACAACATGGCCGTCTGTCGAGCAGGAATACGCGATGGTTCGAATGTTGGATGAGAACGTACGGAAGTCATTTCCGATCGTCGAGACGTCAGATTAAGTAGTGTGGGTCTGTCGGTGCAGTTCGAGGATAGACTGATAGAATTTAGACGTTGTAGCGATCGATGTTTTGGTGGTCGGAGGGCATCGTCGGGGGTCGATAGAGCAGAATGAGATTCGGTAGCGATCCACGGTGAACGCTATCATTGTGTGACTTTGGTAATTGTTTGAGAACGGTGGGGATCGGTCAGAGACTGTAGCCGAGAGGATCATGTCGGTTCAAGGGGACAGTGACGTGGATGCGACGGAGGAGATCAACGTGGACGACTCGGACACCGGAAGCTGCGGGCCGCACGATTATGTGAACGACGGTCGTCGGCTGCCGCAGGAGCATTCCGAGTGCTCGAATTCTCCGCCGCCGAGTCAGACCAGTTCGCGGACGCTTCAGAACGAGTCTCCGAGGAGCCATCCGTTCAGCATAAGTCGTCTATTGGGCGAGAATCGGTCGCAGAACCCGAAGAGTCCTTCCTCCGAGGATCTGGACAGCGACAAAGAGAGGAAGTGGTCCTGGGAGGAGGGTAACAATAACGGGAGCTCGTCGATGACCTTGGACGACGGCAGAAGATCATGGGGACACGAGATCGAGGAGAAACTGTCGGAGAGAGATGACGATGACACCGGCAGCACGCCGGAAACGCAGACGAACTCGTCGTCGTCGGTGCATTGCTCTACGGCCGCGGACCTCTTGGCGCCGTTTAGGCTTTTCCCAACCGGAACTGGCCTGATTTATACCGGCGGAGGTGTAATCAGAGTACCTGCGCATCGACCACCAGGTGCTAATGGCTCGAGCACGGGAGCACTGCCCGCACAGGCCCTGATACCACCGTGGAGTTTACAAGCTCTTCAGCATAGTCAACAGCAAGCGGCGGCTGCCGGGCTTCACAGGGCGAGCCTACTCGCGAACCTCGCTGCTCATCCGTTTCAAGGGCACCCACACCTTAAAGACAGGCTGGCAGGTAAGGACATCATCGATCATTGAATAGTATTTTACCGGGTAGGATTGATTGGGGATTGGGGAAGATCGATTTCCATCGATTGATGGAAAAAGATCTCGAATTACAAAGTATCATACTAGGATGTCTCTAAAATTCTGTAGAAATTTTCTGAGATATTTTTAGGTATACATACATATTTAAATGATGTTCTAAAGAAGTTAACGAAACTTGATAGTTACAATCATCGTACAATACACTAGCGAAATTTAGTGTACTGAAATTCCATTGA
>CM052274.1:3426421-3439010 GCA_028455795.1 Lasioglossum marginatum
CTGCTCCACCATTTCCTGCCTAATAGGTTTGGACCAGTTTTAAAAGCTTTCCCCTGCTGCGCGTCCTTGAATTATTCCTGGAATTGTTAGGATTTAAAAGTGACTGCGAGGTTAGAGCCCTGGTCAGTTAATAGGACACCGTGCTCGCGATCGTAGCCACAGAAGTCTGAAGTCTCACTCCTTATCAGAGAATTTTTCAACGACCTCGTAACTTCATGAACTGTCCTTGCTTTTTAGTAGAGTGATTCACTGGTTCGTGGTAGGGAGACGTTGAGATAGGTCTGTTATGGCGGTTGGCTGCTGTAGTGCTTGAAGAGAGTGTCGACTGACTTCGAAAGGATGAGATTAGTCATTTGGGGGTGTGTTACTTTCGAGCAATTTTCCCGTTTTCTAGATAGCTTTTAATCGCTTCATTTGACTTCACGGGGAAAGTATGAGATTAGTGATTTGGAGATGTGTTGGAGCAATTTTCCCTTTTTTAGATAGTTCGTGAATGCTGCTGATTCACAGGCATCCTCGCCTAAGTGCAGAGTATTGAGGCACTCAGATTACTCTGTTACGATATAGGTGTGTTGAATGAATCCATTATTTTGTTATAATAGCAAGTGATTGGCATTGTTTGGAAATTGTTGTATGTACACTACCGCTCAAAAGTATGTGGACGCTTACCGTGTTCATGAAATTTGTGATATATAATGTATATATTTATTATCAAACAATATTTGTTGCTAAAGTCTATTATGAATATGTATGTAATGTATTCGAATAGTACTAAATTGACAATTTAGTTATTCAATTTTCTTAAATAAATAAAAGAAAAACTTGGGATCACATAGATAGACAAGTTCGATGTCCCAAATCTGAAAAACATTTGTGGGAAATCTTAGAATCTGGGTGGAACGTTATTGATACTGAAATAATGAAAAAGTTAATAGCTAGGATGCCACGACTAGTAAATTCGGTCATAAAAACACGCGATGGATATGTAAAGAAGATATAATTATTTTTTATCATTATCGGTGAGATATTTAATAAATTATTATTGAAACATGTTCTCTAACACTGTACGAACTGGAATACATACAAGGTAATCAAATTTACCAAAGATATCATAACTTTTTTCAGGTAGTTATAAGAATTAAGGAAGTGTCCACATACTTTTGAGCGGCGGTGTATGTCTTTATTCTCATATTACTATTGAAAACAGCCTTGCAATTTTTCATTAATTGTAAAGTAAACTGCGTGATACCGCTGGTGGTACGATTAGTATTAAACAATTTCTGCACTTACTGGAATTTTACTTTTTATCCAATTATGGTCATCTAACTTGTAACCTAATTTTCTGATTATTTATTGTATGCGACATCTGACGATAAATAATAGTATGTGCAGTGTATATTGTTCCCACAATACAATTGTTTTCCGAATTGAATTAAGAAAATCAGGTAGAAGTGATTGTAACTTTGATTAATTATACATATAATCAGCTGTATGTATAAAAGTATCATTTTTGAAAAAGGCTCTAACATTTCCTGGCATATTAATTTTTATATTTTATATTATTTATGCACTGCTTACATAGTAGGGTAAGACAAAGAGGTTCACTTTCTTTAAAAACATCAGTACATTGTAATCTTAAAAATTGTGAAATATCTAAATGAATTCAATTATTGAATAAATGTCTTTAGTCTCATATTACTAATGAAAATTGTAAAATATCTAAATGAATTCAGTCGTGTAAATTTGATAAGGCAATTCATATCAGTCAATTTTAACGTCCGGCACGTTTCGTGTTAAAAGTAGCAACGTAGTTTAAACTAGTGATGAGTAAAAATAATACCTACACTGTGTTGAAAAGTAGCCGAACTATTGATTCCCGTCGACATCAGCGTGGTTTTCGTTAAAAATAGATTATAGCAGAATAATACAAGCAGGGATTCATACACCGGTATAATACCGGTATACAAAATAACGGTATTATACCGGTATTACCCCAATAACCTTTATAGAAACCGAAATACCGGTATGACGTCATACCGGTAAATGGAAATACCGATATATTTCAAGAACTTATACCGGTATTATACCGGTATTTTCTATTGTACGTTGTACCGAAATACCGGTATGATACTATTTGGAAGTACCGATATATTTTCTGATATTTGCCGGTAATTTTTTAAATTTTCTTATTTTATTTAACAACAACAGTGACGGCGCACGGAGACCGCTGCGGAGCGCGGAAGGCGGAAATAATTGAATACGCGGCAAGGCCAAAGGCACGCAGAATTTTTGCTTTTTTGCAAACTTGTTTGAACGTCGGGAGAGCAATAAATCCATTGACGTTCTTTGCTTTTTGAAGTCATATTTTAATAAAATAAACAAGTTTGCAAAAAAACAAAAATTCTGCGTGCCTTTGGCCTTGTGCCGCGTATTCAATTATTTCCGTCTTCCGCGCTCCGCAGCGGTCTCCGTGCGTCGTCACTGTTGTTGTTAAATAAAATAAGAAAATTTAAAAAATTACCGGCAAATGTCAGAAAATATATCGGTACTACCAAATAGTATCATACCGGTATTTCGGTACAACGTACAATCGAAAATACCGGTACAATACCGGTATAAGTTCTTGAAATATACCGGTATTTCCATTTATCGGTATGACGTCATACCGGTATTTCGGTTTCTATAAAGATTATTGGGATAATACCGGTATAATACCGTTATTTTGTATACCGGTATTATACCGGTATGAATCCCTGAATACAAGTACTGAAACTATAAATAAAAATGTTCACGTATTAACCCTTTGCACTCGGAGTTATTTTAACTGGAAAATTAAACATTCCTTCCGATCTAGAATAACAGATCTAGATAACACCTCATACAATACCTAAATGTTTAGTAATTGATTAGATACCGATATATTTAATAATGTAAACAATATTTTGAATAATGGTACAGCAATTTTTAGTGGTGCCTCAGAGGGGACAACCGAGTGCAAAGGGTTAATTTGGAATACTGTTCAAATGTTTGACCTCGTGGTGTACATGCCTAATTTAGTAAAAAGTAAACTAGACCTTCTGGATAACCTGAGTTTGTGGAAGAGCAATGCCGTTACGTTTCGCATTGTTCCTAGAGCTAGAGGCTAAGCAATAAAACGCGAATCGACAAAAAGGAGGAATGTGAAACGCGTTGGACAAAAACGAAGAGAATGTCGAAGGTTCGCAACGATCTAATAGGAGATTGATAACAGGACTCGATGTAAAAATCTTCTGGTGCCGTTCATTTTCTTGCTGGATTTTACCAGAATGTTTTATCGGATTTGTAAGAGTATTGAAAGAGAAGAATGAGGCTTCTTCCAAACAAAGTAAAAACTGATGGTTTCTTTATTGATAGAACTTATTTCCTTGAGAAATAACGATATCGTCTTTCCTGGCTTCTGCACTCGCGATCAGTAATCGAATACAAAATGGCGGCTTCCACTTATAAATATTTTGCAAACAATTGGCAATTAATTTAAGTTTCGCCAGATACAAGTTGTTACACTAGGAATATTTTTAAATGAATGTAATGTCAGAAACTATTGAAGCATATGTTTATTATTAAACCAAAACGATAGGAAATTTCATTTCTATATAAACAGTTACAGTTAAATGCAAAAATTCATTCTAGAAAAATGAATGACATTAGAACTTTCACTTATTGTTAAATACTTCCATCTTTTAAAATACCTAAAACAAATTCATCTTTATCTTGCATTTGTCTAATCAAAGACTTTACGATTTGTAAAAGCTTATGCAAGCTTAAACTTATTATAGAAGATTAAAATGCATGAAATTAATCATTTCAACAAATTATATAGAAAAACAAATACATAAAAACATCGTTAGATATTAAATGTTATGGTATAGTTTAACTAAAATAAGAATCAGTAATTTTTATAAAATTATGCTTCTCAAAAACCGAATGCATCAATTTTTAACTTTACAAATCTTTTAATTTTAAAATTTCCTATTTACAGATTTTCAAGTATTGCGTATCTTTTTAATATTAACACTATATTTTAAATAGTGTAATATTTATTGTATAGTGTAATATAAGCATACTTAACGCTATAGCGAGGCACTTTATGCAATTATAGTAATCATAGATTTATAAATTACACGAAAAACTTCACATTAATAAACAGTGATGACAATACCATATTGTTTTTGACGACGAAAAAAGTTTGTTCTTATTTTGGTTTGTATAAAATACTCTATGAAAATAGAAATTCACATAAATATCCACAATCTTATTGCCAGACCGCGGATTTTATACATTTATGAAAAAAATAACTGCAATTTGAAACAGCGGAAAGAATAAAAGAATTGAAGACTACCGATACAATATTTTTGATTTATTGAAAAAGAGTTGCTGGAAAAAGAAAAATAATTCTCAAGTGGCTCTTGCTTCTGGGAACAATTTTATTTTGCATAAAGATTTGCAGTTTACTTATTATGAGGCGAATTTTAGAAGATAACAACTTAATTAATGTTTTGCTTCGTTATACGTGTCTCACGGATCATTTTGGCTGTATAGGTGGAGGGTCGCACTGAAATTTTCTGTCTTTTTGTTACACAGTCGCTGTCGTCGCTCGAGAAGCGAGCACGAAAATTCGATTTAGGTGGCGACGACACGTGTTATCTGTCTCTCAGTGTGTTCAGGAACGGTAACGCAGCGACAGATACATTTGTCTGGACGTCCCATCGAATTAAATTTACATCTGACAATGAAATGACAAGCGTATCATTATTAATCTTGAATACAGAATCGTATGGAGGGAGCGTGCTGAATCAATCAAGAAATTTTAAGGAATCGGACGCGCCGAGAATTCGTCGATAATGCGAATAAAATATCGCCTCCGATGGAAATGCGAGTGTACACGTTTATCTAAAATTATGCATACTTTTTACGCTGTAAGAGTTATTCAACTATTTTCTAAACACGTTACCTGGAACAATTATGTGGGGATCTTCCCTGCATCTTTAGATTACGACTGCCTAAAATTATTAATAATTTTATCTTGGCGTTATATTATACTCCTGTTGATCTTTTATATTTTTTTGTGATAATTTACTATTAGATGTCGCACGATGCTCAGAAATCATAACTTTATGTACCAATCTTTATAAAACATTGCTCGTTTTAGACGCGTTAGTATTTTTATAACTTTGGGTAGATTAATTATTCATTCAAATTAATCATTAGAACCTGGTAATTAATTAGACATTACTTTTTTAATTGTTTAGCTACAAATAAAAATAGTTTGTTAATTGTTGGTTAACAGTAAGACCAATGTAGAATGCTTAATGTAATGTTATCAGTTCCTATATTTTAGAAAACATTTGATCTGTTATTGCTTTCAATTTTCTTTGAAGATTCCGATAATTCATTAACAAAAATATTATTCAATTAGAATATCGCATTTATTTTTTCCCTCTCACATTTACTACTACATTCGAACGCTAATTTTCTGGCTTCTTATGGAAAAAACCGAAATATGCCATCACAACAAGATTAAATACAAAATGTCAAGGTATTCGTCAATCGAATATAATACAATATTTAATTACATTTCGCATTTGAGAAAAAATAGATTATAACTTGATGATGTACTAGGTCATTCAGAAATGAGTCAAAATACATTTATTCTTCAGTATATTCTCCCTTAAGCTCAATACATTTTTTCCAGCGATTTTCTAATTCATTTACCCTATCTCTGAAATGATTTTCCTCGAGAACTCTAAAATACTCATCTACAGCTGCTATGACTTCTTCATTTGGTAAAAAACGCATGCCACGTAGGAATTTTTTGAGGTTTGAGAACAAATGGAAGTCAGAGGTGGCCAGGTCTTGTGAATATGGTGGATGCTCCAACAATTCATAGCGTAACTCCTTCAATTTGGCCATTGCAAAAACACCTTTGTAAGCCGGTGCATTGTCCTCGTGAAAAATGACTTTTTTCTTCGCGAAGCCAGATCTTTTCTTCCGAATTTGTGCATCCAGTTTATCCAAAAGGCTTGAGTAATTCTCTCCTGTTATTGTTTTCCCGGTTTGAAGGTAATCAATTAACAAAATTCCTTTTGCATCCCAAAAAATGGATGCCATGACTTTCTTTGTCGATTTTGACCACTTTGGCTGCTTTGGAGCTGAACAACCGGGCTCAGTCCACTCTGCGGTTCATAGTGGTAAACCCAAGTCTCATCCATGGTTACAAATGGACGCACAAAGTCAGTTTTATCTTTTTTCAAACGATCCAAATGTTGTTGAGAACATTTCACGCGTATGCTTTTTTGATCCGAATTTAACGAATGCGGCACCCATCTTGTCAATAGCTTTCTCAAACCTATTTCATTAGTTATGATCTCATGAACTGATCCAGTTGAGATGCCTGTGGCCTCAGCTAAATCAATCACAGTTAATCGGCGATCTTCCAAAACCAAATCATGGACATGAACAATCGTTTCTGAAGTGATTGCAGTTTTTGGACGTCCTGAACGTGGATCATCATTAATGTCTGTACGACCATATTTAAATAGAGCAACCCATTTTTTTACCATTGCATATGAAGGAGCACTGTCCCCTAACACATTCACCATATCATCAAAAATTTCCTTTCCGCTTAATCCTTTTTTATATAAATATTCAATGACCACACGATTTTTCAAGTTTTCCATTTTTCCAACCAAAAACTACTTTAATCAGCTGCCTGAAGTAAGCTATTTGACAGATCGATTTGGAATCGATGGTATGTTCACATCAAGGACGGATGTTTTAAACAGCTATATGTTTTTGCTGCTACCAAAACCACCTATGTGTCAGACTACGAACTTTCTGGATGACCTAGTATTTGTCATTCGAATATTCTTTGAAATGCTTTTTGTCCATGCCTCTGTTCGAAGTGTACGCAAAGTGTGTGGATAATTCCTCCTTTTTCCGAAGCTTATAGCAGACGATGCAGCGCAACGCAGTGCCTCGAAAGAGAAATATAAAGGGAGGAGCGATACGTCCTCTGCAGCCCTTGGATCGTCTTTTCCGCGGCGTGGTCCAGCGAGCAGCTGCGTTTAAAGTAACGAGATGACTGTAGGCAGAGATGAGATAACTTGACCTCAATAATTCAGATACCTAACAGCTTAGCCTTGTCCCGTACATAATGCAGTCTATCCACCCCATCCGTGCTCTTCATCCACCCCTGCTTTGACTGCCAACTCTCTCCACTTACTCTCGTTCCCCTCCGAACACCAGCCCGCGTTGCATCCCTTCCGAGTCACGCCAGCCAGCGACTCCACCTCCGCCAGAGCGCTTCTTGCTTCAGCTTTTAAAGTGTCAAACCTTAGAATCCGCGATTACGGATCGTTTCGATCCGGTGCTGCTCGACCCCACCGATTCGCCTCGTTAAAGATTCACCCGGCCTTGTGTTGGATCAGCCGGATAATCGGTCGAACACGAACGAAACGCGTCCCTAAAAGACTTGTTTTCGACGTCGACTCGATGTTGATCGTCGCGAAGACCACCACTCTTTTCTGTATCCTAACGATGCTCGACGATTTTTACCAAACCTGCTTTACACGCCTAACACGTCGCTGCAGGAACCTCTCGACATGCATGTGAAAACTCGGGGACCGAAATGTCATCTACACTTATACATGGATACATTGGATCAGAAGCCAATCAGTGTAAATCAAACTTTGCCTGAAAATCAGTTACGAGGTGTGTTCAGAAAATAATGGGAATATTCATTTTTCGGAAAAAATTGTATTTATTCGTCTACATGAATGTTATCCCCTTCAAAATAGTCTCCATTAGATATTACTAGACCGCTTAAGGGGCAATGGTACCCACGTGACATAACTAGAAATAAACTAGAATCTAACTAGATTTCGGGTCGAAACATGAGTTTGCGGGATGTCGTTATTTGTCCTTATACGAGCAAATTTTGAGCTGCACAAAGGTTCATTCGATAGAGAAAGATTAGGCGCCGTGCGCTCTGCCCCATCATGTAAGTCAAAAAAGTCTTTTAGAGACAGAAAGATAGATTGGAATCTGCAGGTGTTGGTTCTCGATTTTTGCTCTACTTTGGACTTATTTTTCTGTCTCTAAAAGAGTTTTTTGACTTACATGATGGGGCAGAGCGCACTGCGCCTAACCTTCCTCTATCAAATGAAACTTTGTGCAGCTCAAAATATGCTCGTATAAGGACAAATAACGACATCCCGCAAACCTATGTTTCGACCCAAAATCTAGTTAGATTCTAGTTGTTTTCTAGTTATGTCACGTGGGTATCATTGCCCCTTAAGGCGGAAGGGTGTCCTACTATTAGATAATTAGAATCCACAGAATCTAACTAGATTTTGGGCTGTGTGAGGGCTCATTCTAAAGAGGAACGTTAAATACAGCCCGCTCTGGTCATGATTTAACGAGATTATGTTTATATCTAATAATATGAGTGTCTAAAGTAAAGAAAAGATCGAGGAAACATCCGCAGATTCCAATGTATTTTTCTGTATCTAAAAGACTTTTCTCGTTAAATCATGATTAAAGCTGTATTTAACCTTCCTCTTTAGAATGAACCTTTGTGCTTTGAGCTCAAAATCTGCTCAAATAAGGACAAAAAGCCGATCCCCGCAAACCCATTTTCGATCCAAAATCTAGTTAGATTCTAGTGGATTCTAGTTATCTATAGCAGGGTAACCTTCCGCCTTAACACTAAAATGTACCCTTATAAAAATGACAAGATTGATTTTATCTAGACTTTTAAAAGATATTTATACAATTAATTCTTATAAAATCATCTTTATTATTTCAATAATTGTAAAATAATAAATCTGGAACCGGTCATTTCGACCGGTGGTGGTAGGTTTAGTGTTAATAATTTTAATAGATAAGAAATCATATATTGACATCTTCAATTTTAAAAATTTTCCAACAATTTTGAATTTCATTTGCTATAAATTTTGCTATAAATGCATAAAGATCCCCAGTCCAGATATTACACACTTATCCAGAAGTATTATTCCAAAAAACAATGAGCATACAAAGTTGAGTTCATTATAATTAAAATACGACTACGATGCAACATTATCTTTAATATCTTTAATAGATAAGAAATCATATATTGACATCTTCAATTTTAAAAATTTTCCAACAATATTGGATTTCATTTGCTATAAATTTTGCTATAAATGCATAAAGATGTTCAGTCCAGATATTACACACTTATCCAGAAGTATTATTCCAAAAAACAATGAGCATACAAAGTTGAGTTCATTATAATTAAAATACGACTACGATGCAACATTAATGGCGTCTCCTACTTTTTAAACTCCACTTTGCTCAATTTTTGAAATGACGTGTTGTTATTCGCAACACGAAGAATTCTAATTTTTAGGGTTGCCTTTAGATTACACAGCGATCCTCCCTAACAAGCTGGGTAAATTATTGTTATTGATGTTGAGGTGGAAGCTTCGTATTCTGGTAAGGGTGGTACTTGGAAACGTCCGCAAGTCGTTTAGAGATCATTTTGAGCGGCTATTATAGTTCCGGGAGAAATAAGGCAGCTGCGTGTCTGTTTGAGGGGTGTTCCGAATGGAACGTGAAAGTAGAAAGTGTTCTTTCTTTTTCCCAGTTTCGAAACACATTATAATATCGTTGTTTAACACGTCAGAATTGTTTCCGCGGTTTATCATAAGTAAAAACTATACATAGATAATAATAATTAGATCGCGGATCTTTATGCAAAATAGAAATTGTCTGCATCGACTGCAAGAAATATAGAAACCAAATTGAATGTTATTTCTTCCCTTATAATGATTTTAATAGAGGAGAAATCATATATTGACATCTTCAATTTTTAAAATATTTCAACAATTTTGAATTTCATCTACTCAATTTTACTATAAATGCATAAAGATCCGCTAGTCTAGTAATAATATTTCGATATTATACAAGTTACAGTCGAATATTCGAAATTTTGCATTACTTTGTAACAACGATAAGAAAGTATTTATTTAGATTTTTAACAACCTTTATAACTAGACTGCGGATCTGTATGCATTTATAGCAAAATTGAGTAGATGGAATTCAAAATTGTTGGAAAATTTTTAAAATTGAAGATGTCTATACTATATGATTTCCCTTTCTATTAAAATCATTACGGGAAGAAATAACATTTAATTCAGTTTCTATTTCTTGTAATCGATGCAGACAGTTTTTATTTTGCATAAAGTTCCGCAGTCAATTTATAACATATGTATGTCCAAAGAAATAAATTCATCGAATAATTCCTTATGCTGTAAATTCTTTATACTTTCTTTGTTAAAATTCATGTAGCGTGCAATGACGAAAATTAATTTCGTTAGCGTTCACTATTAGGCTTTGTTTAGAAAGAAAATATCGTTCTAAATGCTTTGAATGGACATTACGGTGGCTCTTATTTACTCTCGAAGAAAATTTATTTCAAAGTTTTTTACGACACTCTCCAGGATTGTTTTAATCAATTAAAAAAAATCTGTGCAAAGTTTCAGCTCAATCGGATGACGGGGAAACGTGTCCCTGTGCCTTAAACATTAAAATAATTAATTAAATGCTCATGAAATCGTTTTACTCGAATACCTTCTAAACTATTTACCGCATCGAAAAATATGTTAGACAAAACCTGCAGATCTCGACAGACTGTTTATTTTATGTTCTATTGCTCGTTTTCGTAAAACAAACGGTTCTCGGAAAAATTGAAAAAAATGTCAGGAAAAATGAAAAAATTTTTTCTGAAATTTAAAAATTGAATTGCGCGTTTTCATTAGCTTTTATCCAGAAACATTGACGAAAAATGTGTATTTTTTTGGAACTTGCAAAACTTACTTTTTTTAATTGCATATTTTTTAGCAGGAAATTGTATATTTCCTTTATTAAAATTCAAACAAATTTTCAGGTTCCATTTTATCAAGGATAAAGGTCTTATAAAGAGAACCACGTTTCGAAAAACTTAAAATGAACCCTAATGGACATTTTAGGCTGACGAGGAGATAGTAAGAAGAAGTTTCTCTATAAACATATCACCTAAACAATTTATACCTACATGAAGTGCTATAAGAAAGATTATGGAATGACCTAATACAACCTGTGGCAAAAAGTTTCCGATCGGAGACATTGATACGGATTTTACAGAAAACATTCATGTTTTAGAAGTGTAAAATATTATTTTATGGAGTTAAAACTGATGGGAAATTAAAAGGGGCTTATTAAAGAATGAAAAACAACAAAATAACATAAGCATCTATTTATTATAACAAAGAAACGAGAAAATAAACAAAATGTTACACGAAAGAAAGTTTCCGATTAATAAAACTGCTGGAATGAAGTTTCCGATTCGATTAACACTGTCTAACACCAAATTTGTTCAACGATTACTGTTGGGTAACTCTTTTGCGCTGATTCCGAAGCTGTCCTTAATTTTTTTCCTTAGACGCACAGTTTTTGAGAAACATGATTTTGAAAAAAAACATATTTCTCAACTTTAAACAAATATTGTGATGTTATTATAAAAGATATTGGATTGTTCTTTGCAGCAAAAGATTCTGTAGACTTTCCCGAATATAGCGATATCCAATATTAATACATCATGATTGTTCAAACATGTTTAAACAATTATTAAAGGCGGAGAGACACCATTTTTGCTCCAATTTATGAGGATATTTTTCAGTTTATCTTAAAAAGTAAGGGCCCAGCGTAAAATCTAACTATATCACGCGATAGAGCAGACTTTTATCTTGAGAAACCACCCTTCCAAATTTCCAACGTCGACGTTTTTTTCGAACCGGAAAGCAAAATATCTTCGCCCGACATGAGCTGCCGCCGGTGCCACGCCGCACAGTGGGCAATTCGGACGAAATTTGTTTCAAAATCAAAGAACTTTCGATAGAAATAAGATAGAGCGATGAAATTTTCTTTAAATTGAAGCTGAAACTTTGTAGAATATGGGAAAAATAGGGAGATTATGGTACGAACGTTTTTTAACCTTGATAAAATTCGTTAAACTTGTACAATTTCAAGAAAATTGGGTTTTTTCAGTCCAACGCGTGAAAAAATTTTTTTAATACATGCTATACATCATTTCCCGTAGATTTTTCCACGCTGATTTCAAATCTGGCTTCAAAATTTGTCTACGATTTTCTCAACAAATCGATTTTTGTGACAAGAAATTAATGAAATCATTTTTTCGTTGAAATGATTTTATGACACATTAATTTAAAGGTACATATATCGTATTCTAATATATAAAACACAATAAAAATAATAATAATAAAATGAGAAAATCTACGGGAAATTTTTTCCGCGCGTAGTAACGGAGAAACCACATTTTCTTGAAATTCTACAAGTTTAACGAATTTTATCAAGGTTAAAAAACGTTCGTACCATAATCTCCCTATTTTTCCCATATTCTACAAAGTTTCAGCTTCAATCTAAAAAATATTTCATCGCTCTATCTTATTTCTATCGAAAGTTCTTTGATTTTGAAACAAAATTCGGACGAAATTTGTTTCAAAATCAAAGA
>CM052274.1:3451845-3462788 GCA_028455795.1 Lasioglossum marginatum
GTAACAGTATTTTAAAATTCTCCCAATGTTTTTACCGTTTTAAATTATAATATAATTTATATATTATAAGTTACACAAGTTTAAAGTCAACCTTTGCAAAAACTTGTACGCACTTACCCCACTTCACCTTAATCCGAAATACAATAAGCGAGCGATAGAAGAAAGAAGGATCCGTAGACCATATTCAGCACAAAATTGTAAAAGATAGTCCAGCAGAAACAAAACCCCGACAGAACTAAAAACGCAGAAGTAATGAAATATAGACTGGTGAGAACACTATTTGGGAGAACGCACAGAACAATAGGATCCAGCCAGGAGAGAATGATGCAAGAACTGAGCGTCCGACCAAAATGCAGACGACAGAATTGATAAGAAAACGATTACGAAGAAGAAGACAAGCCGCTCTCACGAAGATTAGGTTTAGAACAAAGAATGGACAAAACTATAAAAGGGACAGCTCCTCATCAGGAACAGTCAGTCAATAATCAATGAAATGCTGCTGAAATCCTTACTATATTCTGTATTCGTAAAGTCAGTTAATCATATATTGTCAGTTTGTTTTATTTGTTAGGTTCGAAGTAGAATTAAATATAATCAAAGCGTGTACACCCGCTGGAATCATTATCATCATCATCTACATCTACATCATCCTCAACATTGTATCGAGAAGCGACCGTGTCCGTTAGTTCCTTACCATAAGCGAGAACCAACTTTACAGTAAATACTAACAATTTGTAATAATAATATCCCAATAACTCTATGTATTCGGAATTTGTCGTTTAAAATATAATCTTGTTCAATTATTATCAAATCAACTTTCAAATCATCTTTAAATACCTGACTTCGATTTCTACGATGAAAATCCACACCAAAGCCAATTGGATTTGAGGAGCCCTCAATTACCCGAACCGAAGCCGGTGAATGCAGGTAGGTTCGAAACTGCGTTTTATCCTCGGTCAAAATCTTTAGATCGATATAATCTCAGAAACCGTCCAACCAGTAGGACGTAACATAAATTTGGTGACAGCGGTGGGATGGTACAATAGCTCCGAGTGCAAAAGGTTAACAATGGCTGATCTCTCTATATGAAGAGCTGAACTCTCTCGGACTTACCCTAAAAATTTCATACGAATTATAAATTTCAAATACGACACGATAAAAATAAAAGAAAGCACATAATTTTCAATACGATCGAATCTGTAGAAAATATTAAAGTATGTAATAGTATTAATTCTCGCGTTCCCACGGGACGAAAGTCTCTCTCTCTCTATCCAGGCAAAAGAAGGTAACAGTAAACTCGGTTAAATCTCGCGGAGCTTTCGTTAATCTCGTCAAAGTCAGGAATCCCAGTCGAACTCGCCTTACATTCTCCCGTTAATAAGATACGTTGCTAATTGGAGATGCAAGAACAATGGCGTCTTGCGCGCGTGCGCTCGCGACCATCCTTGTTACAGAGCGGAGAGCACTCACGGTTATTAGTTGATAGCGTCAGGGCGCGTATAACTATCATGCACGGGCAATGCACTTAAAACTTGGCTGTTAATCAGAAACCAATTACGGGAGGCGGGTTGAAATGAGTTTAATCGCATTAAATATTAAAGCGTCGTCACCGTACCATGGGGACTGGGTGTACACCGCCAGCCCATAGGTGACCCTCTTCCACCATCCAGTTTCATGGTGGAACCGTGCGCAACGGCACGTGACCCTGTGTAACGCTCCTCTGTCTTAATACCCTCGAGGATAACCGACGATCCCTACGCCAATGTCCTTTATGGGGTGGCGCTTGCCGTGTCTGCAATACGCATGCACGACCGCTGCATTTGCCGATAATGTTTCTTTCCATTTGTGCGTCTGCATGCGCCGCCGTTTCATAAGTCATCGGACACTTATACATAGACGAGCTGCGAAACCGAACCAATAACACGGTCCAACAAATTTCAACTTTTTTTTTGACGTTTCGATTCTCACTATGCGATTCTTATAGAGTTCTTCGCGCTGATTCCGAATCTATCCTTAATTTTTCTCCTAGACACACAGTTCTTGAGAAATTTGAGTTTGAAGAAAAGACATATTTTTCGACTTTGATATTTGAAATTTGAAAGGATGGTTTCTCAAGATAAAAGTCTGCTCCATCGTGTAGTACAGTTCGATTTTCCGCTGGACCCTTATTTTTTTATATAAATTGAAAAATATCCTCAAAAATCGGTGCAAAAGTGGTGCCTCTCTGTCTTTAATGATTGTTTAAACATGTTTAAACAATTTCGGGATTCGGGAAAGTCTAGAGAATCTTTTGCAGTAAAGAACAATACAATATCTTTCATAATGACATCACAATATTTGTTCAAAGCCGAAAAATATGTCTTTTTTTCAAACTCAAATTTCTCAAAAACTGTGCGTCTAGGAGATGAATTAAGGACAGATTCGGAATCGGCGCGAAAAACTCTAGAAGAATCGCATAGTGAGAATCGAAACGTCAAAAAAAAGTTGAAATCTGTTGGACCGTGTAATTAGACTGCGGATCTTTATGCATTTATAACAAAATTGAGAAATTCAAATTGTTGGAAAATTTCTAAAATTGAAAATTTAGATATATGATTTTTTTCCTCTATTAAAATCATTAAGGAAAGAAGTAATGTTCAATTTAGTTTCTATTTCTTGCAATCGATGCAGACAATTTTTATTTTGTATAAAGATCCGCAGTCTACTAATAATACTTACTAATTATGTCCAAATTTTAATAGGATTTACTAGATGTTAGATGTTTTTTGGCTGTTGGACACGATTTCGTATACGATCCTCGACAGAATAAAACATTTTACATACAATGGATTCGAATAGCAAATCAACACTATAATTTTCCATTCTTGAAGAATCTTGAAGAATATTTTGTTAGTCTTCCACAGTAAACTTCAAACACGTTTTTCTCAGAGTCGCGTTTTTCAAAACAAGATATACAGTGACTCCCACTAATATTCGGACACTCTTAAGAAGACGATAACTTTTTTAATATTGTACTATACGATTTGAACTTTTTTTGGAAGCTAGAGCAATTAGTTTGCTACAGAATGTGAAAAAACGTTTTTCCAAAAATTGCAATTGATCGGAATTGTAGAAAAAATACTAAAAGTCGCATTCTACAACTTTTTTATGTGGGCCTATATTGAAAATTTAAAAAATACGTTTTGATATTACACCCACCCATTTTTGTCATAAATCCATAAAATCCGCAGTCTAGTCATCAATAGACGACGGATCTCTATGCAGAATTAAAATTTTCCATCTGAATTCCAACAAATCGGACTGACATAATTTATTTTCTCTCTGAATATGTTGTATGGGTTGTGTGAAGACAATGTAACAGTATTTTTAAATTCTTCTAATGCTTTTACTGTTTTAAATCACACCTACTCATTTTTGTCGTAAATGCATAAAATCCGCAGTCATAAATATGAGTAACTATTTGTGGATTTTTGAGGATTGGATGAGGAGGGTGCATGAATGGAAAAAGGGAATAAAAGAAAAGATGGGGATGGAAGAGGAGCGACCGGAAGAATGGCTCCGAAGATAGGGAAGGGGGTGTGATAAGGGGTACAGTAAGGGGGGTGTGCGAGTGGAACTATTGTAAATATTGTAAATAATATCTATTGTAAATATAATCTCTCTCTCTCTCGCAAATTAGGATAAGTATAGATGTAAGTTAGTTATAAATTAGGAATAAGGATAGAATTTAAGAGCGACAAGAACGGAGAAAGGAATTGGAGGGAAGGGGCTAAGGAATTTGTAACCCTAAGGGGAATCAAATAATAAATACATACATACATATTTGTGGATTTTTGCAACCGCAATGTCACCGTGCATTTAAAGTTTAAAACACGTGGGAGAAACGGTCGAGGACGAGTCCAGGAATCGCCAGGCGAGAATAAGCCAATGGACAGTAATAATTAATAATATCTTTTCTAAAAAGATAAATCTCGCGTATCCGCTGGAAGGGCGGTCCGTGTACGTCTTTTTATTTGTTTGATCGGCGGAAACGACGTTACGGGCGAATCTCCCGTGCCGTTTTCGACAACACCGTTATCGGCCACGCAGAAATATAAAGTCTCCGCGGAATCGAGGTGTGCCGAATTGCAGTCTGAGATAAGTTGCCCGTGGGGATAATCCACGGACTCAGCAGGTGTCTCGATTCGCCAGGGTTTCACTCCATCTTCCGTTGACAGACAAAATCCCCTACGCCGCGCCGTGCAGCAACGGCCGTCGCGATCTATCCTATTGACCGTCTGTCCAATTAGGACAGCGAAAACTTAATTAACCGTTCCGATGGACCCGATGAAAACTGGATGGTCCTGCGGATGCCCCCGTGAAAACTCGATAATTAATACAAATCCAGGTGCGCACAGCTCCAGTAAAAACAATTACCCGCTAACCATGATTGATAAACAATTGATCTTTATAGCGGGTGGTGTCTCGTGCACGGCTACCTTATACAATACGACTGAATAATTCATTTATTACTTATTAGCGATTGACTGTTCGCAGCCGTACAGCAAGCGCGTACACTATCGATCAAAAAATTACGAGAGATTTTTATTGTATTGATAGGAGAAGCGAGAAACCATTTTTGAAGATCATCAGGCGTGGCAAGTTTCGCCGGAATCCTGGCCAAAAGTAATATTTTTATTCATATTTCGACAGGTATTACATTATCGAATTTATTAGTTTTCATCAGGAAGCAGTTTTCTCAACAACATAAATTACAACTAATTTTTTGTTATGTATTCGTAAATTTCAAAATTTTCACAGACGCAATTCTAGTAACTCCTGAAGATGATCTAAACAACGATCGAAACGTCGGAATTACTTTAGTAGTTTGCAAAATTGTTTTGTACATCAAGCAATGATCGAACCTTTGCGCTGAGAGCGTTAGTAATTTAATCATATTTTTATATTCATAATAAATTGCTTGGAACAAATTGCATGATTATGATTAGACTGCGGATCTTTATGCAAAATGAAAATGTCCTGCATTCATTGCAACGGATAGAAACTAAATTGAATGTTATTTCTTCTTGACATCTTCAATTTTTAAAATTTTTCAACAATTTTGTATTTCATCTTCTCTATAAATGCATAAAGATCCGCAGTCTACTAATCACTCTCCTTCTCATTGTTTCTTACCTCTTTCTACCACTTAAGTATTAGTATTTATCTACATAACTCTGATTGCCAGATGATGTTTAATATAGTAGAAACGATTGGAAAAATGTAAGCATCTCAATATATTACTTTCAATCTATTGAAACAATTAAAGCAAGAAAGACTTTCTATTAGATTCATATTCTATTTGATAACACAGCGCGTGTACGATCTCGCTGGACACAGAAACAGAAGTGGGACGAAAGCAAACTAATAAAATTAGACTGCGGATGTTTATGCAATTTTCAATTTTTGTAGGCAAATTTTAACAAAATGGAATCATACAAAATCTTATTTTCAGTGGTAGTAGTGCTCTGTAGGTCTGAAATAAATAAAAATCGAACTAAATTTTGTGGAATTTTATTTTCTAGGATTTCTTGAACATTTTTAGAAGCCATGAATGCATAAAGGTCCCCAGTCTACTAATAATTATTATTGTTCGTAAAAAACGTAAAAAACATCGTTTCCCCGAAAAGGAAATTCGTATGAAAATCAACAAGCTAATAATTATTTTATACTATCTGCAAAAATTGGGAAGGGCGTAATAATAATGGCAGAAGCACGAAAGAGATTCATGGATACAGCTTTTTATTTGTTGCGAGTAGAATGTCAATCTAATGATTAATAAATAATGTTTTAATAATTGTTATTGATGGAAGTAGGTAGTTGTCGCAAGTGCTCGGCGTGGTCCGTGGATTCAGCATAATTTATTTTTGCAGAGAAGATTAGTTCGCAAGGTAGCTGCATCAGCTGCAAAGAAAGATTTGACAAAGTTTTACAATAAATATGATTAAAATAGCAGAATACATATAGTACTATGCATTATGAATCGGAAGAATATGAGAAGTATAAAGTATAAACAGACCGACGCACAGTGGTCTGGATTGGAAAATCGAGTGAAATTTTGTCGAAAAATCAACTTTCTCATATTGACATGTATAAAGTTTGCATTGCTTCCTAAATATCCATCTACCTCGAAAATAAAGAAATTAATAGAATATAATAAAAATTGTAATCGTAACGAACACTTAAAGTAGGACATTTCGAAAATAGGCTAACATGTTAACAAATTTCCTAACAAATAGGAAAATAGGCTTACCTGGCTAATCTGTTCAATATTTTTTCTCTGCTCTTCTTTTAAAGTGAAGAGAATTCCTTTACGATACGAATTCACACCGGCAATTAAAAATTAATTTAAATAATGTATTAAAAAAATAGTACACAACGAAGGCACGGAAATTGTGAAAATTCCTCATCTTTGATAAGGAATATCTTTTGAGTTCCAAATAGTACCGCATTATGACAAATTGTATTATTTTCTGTACACTTTTCCCTATATACACGGTTACCCACCGACTCTGCGTACCAATCTGCAGGAAATATGTGATTGTCATAAATTCTAGCGGTCCTTCTCGTATCCTGTTTTTCGTCTAACCGTCCCGTCGTTTTCGTAAACGTGCTACAGCGTGCATTTCGAATTTCGACACGCATAATGCCCTTCCTAAATTCTTCAGAAAAATCTTGCGGAAAATCAGTATCGTTCGAGCCGCGGTAGAGAGACCATCTCCAAAGACTTGTCAATTCAAAGCTTACGGTTGCTATTAGGTGTATTTTTGATAGTGATATTTAAACTAATCAAAATGAAAGTTGGCTGCTGCTATTACAAGGGACAGGAGCCAGACAGATATTTGATTCTTACTGTAATCATTTTGACAAATTGAAAATAATACATTGTTGTGTGTTTTTAAATTATTTTAATCTCTCTACTGTCTTAAAATGCACATACTCATTTTTGCTACAAATGCAGGAAATCCGCAGTCTAGTGATCGAATTAGCTGATTGTTGTGATTTGTGCAGCATTACAAGGGATATGTTATTAGTGCATAACTATGTGTTGACAACTGTGAACAGTGATCGTGAGGGTGCAAAAATTTCAAGGCATCTTTGTGAAATAAACATACGATTTATTTATCGATTCGTGACACACATTTCGAAGTAGCAAATGGATTTACGGCTGAATAAGTAGGTTTTTAATGCAATCTATTTCTGCTTCTTCTCCCGTTCGGGTAAAGTTGCCGGCTTTACTTTCGGAGACATTAGCATGCCGTGTCCGCTATCATGAACACCCATATGAATTGACAAGTAAAGTTTCTCGCGATTACATATCTCGTAAACTAAAGCCGATAGGCAAAAAGTCTAATGAGAAATGTTGTTCAGAATCATGGTCTTGACAACATATTCAAAGCTCATCGAAATCGGAGATACTCGAGAAACTCTTGTTTGTTGCGATATCGCGGCGTACCGCCAACGCTCGCCTGCCGGCTCGCCAAGCAGCGGGCGTCTAGCTCGTGCTCTGATTGGTCCGTGTTTTTCGTTAATAACTCCTAAACAAAGCCGCGGACGCCATTTTTGCTTTGGAAAATGTCGTTTCAAATGACCCAAGGAACCTCCCATTTCCGGCTAACGCTATCGTTTTGAGACACCCTTAGATATACGCAAGTTACTTTCCACATCGTCCCACACGCAAGTTATTAGTCAAATAATGTAAAATAAAGTAAAATAAAGTAAAATAAAGTTAAATAAAGTAAAATAAAATAAAGTAAAATAAAGTAAAATAAAGTTAAATAAAGAAAAATAAAATAAAGTAAAATAAAATAAAATTTTTTTTATTTGAGATCATACCCGCATCCTTATTTGTCAAATTAAATAACGAATTCCTTGTAAAATATATTTGGAAACATTAACTTTGAATTGTTTTTATTTATTATCTCTTGTTCAATAAAAAAGTACTAATAATTTATCTCTATCTATATTTCATTTGAGATCATATCCGCATCCTTACTATTCTCATTTACTATCTCTTGTTGAATAAAAAAAATACTAATAATTTACTTCTATCTACGTATATCCAGGGTGCTCCACCCGATTTCGACATCTTGATTTTCTCGCTATTGTTACTAGTAGCAAAAAATGTTTCAGCGGAGGCTTGAATGGTATCGAGTGGAGCATATTCTGATGTTATTAGTTTTTTCGTGAGTGGACGCGTAAAGGTCATATTAAGGTCAACTTTGTTTTTTTAAATGCGCACACAACTGCGCATGTAGCTATTTTCATACCTACATGCTGCCGAATAATGCAAATTACGTCCTCAAAAGTCCTATTTTTTCGTTTACGAGGCGTAATTTGCATTATTCGGAAACGTTCATAGCTACATGCTGCCGAATAATGCAAATTACGCCTCGTACACGAAAAAATAGGACTTTTTAGCGCGATAGCGCCCTAAATCGATCTTTTATCTAGCGTTTTTGACTACCGAGAAACCCCATTTTTGTATTATCGAGAAATGAGAACGCGAATCCCGCATCCTTGCAATCTTGGAAAAAGGAGTCTACCCCCTTAAGCGCAGTATTACTTACTTGGCTGTTAGGGTTTCCTTGAAGCAGTAATCTCAACTTCTGTAGCTCGCAGTCGGCAAGGGCATTGTCTAATTGATGCGGATTCTTGCTAGCGGTATTCACGAGATCGTCCAGCATGGATGACGATCTCTTACCATTCTTCCAACCGTAACTATATTGGAACGTCTGGCAAATAACTGCTGTTGTCATCAACGACAACACGAAGAAAGTGAGTACGTGTCTGGTAGCCATCTGAAAAAACCAGAAAATTGTACCATGCTGTTATTAGTAGACTTTATCATTTTTATTAGTAGACTATATTATTTTATATATATACATAGTAGACTAATAACACATATTGTGTACAATACATATAATGTATAGTAGACTATACATATAATATTATTATTGGGTTGGAAAGGAAGTTCGTAGCGTTTTCAAATTAAGAATCGAAGATAAAATTAAAGTATCTATTCATATGTTTATTCAATAACACGAGAAGTTACCTCGAAAATAGCACAAAGTAATAGAACGGAAATGGAAAATATGTTATTGAATAAATCTATGAATAAATGTCTGAATTTCAGCTTTCAATTTTAATTTACAAACGCTACGAACTTTCGTTCCAACCCAATATTAGTTGACTATATGTATTATTAGCGGATTTTTATGGAAAATATAAATTTTCTTCGTCAGATACAAGACGCAGGAACCATATAAAAATTTCTTCCTATGTATCTTTAACAATTGTAATAAATTAAAAATAACATATGGATGTGCTCACATCGTCTTAATGTTTGTACTGTTTTACATAAATTACATCCACCCATTTTTGTCATAAAATCCTCAGTCTAGTTATTAGTAACGTCAAGTACAATAGATAGTTTATTAAATACCAAGAACGTGGAAAAATCCCGTTCACTTTTCAGTTAAATGATGAACTTTTTTAAATAGTTAGATACAATAAACTAAAAATATTCTAAATTTTTAAATAAGAAGGCAAAAGGTACCTTCTCGAGCCTTATTGAATATTTATATGTTAGATAAACATGATGCATGAATATACCAATATATAAATAATGCAAATAAAATATATTGCCAAAGAAGAACATGTAAATATCCTATTTGCAATAATATTGGATTACATAGAAAAGTTTTTCGGTATTTCCAATTAACAACAACAATTAAGATCACGAACTTTTATTAGCCTTGTCTTAACTTGAACTAACTACGACGGTGTTTGTTAAATGTTCCTGCTTTTTTATTTTACACAACTACAATAGACAGTATATATTGTTTATATATTTGTCGCCTGCACGAGTGCAAAACCAACAGTTCAATTAAAACCTGAGTATAGATTATCTTAGATTATATTTTCAATCAACTAACATTTTTAAGTGAATTGTTTACTAATTTGTATTTTAGTAAAGTAAACATTTGCAGCTTAGTCATCAGTCACTTCCGATAATTAACTCCCTCCAAAAAGTAACAAAATTGTTAAACAAAAAAATATTTTACGACATTCAGCTAATATCGATAATGTACTATCTTTCATTGAGAAATTTGTGAAAGTAACATTTATAATTCAACGTAAACTTCTACCGTTGGTATTATTATACTATCGCTTATTCTAATTTACAAGAACATAGTCGGAGAAAGATAAAACAGAATTCTATAAAATCTTACTTTTCCTGTACTACTTTTAAAACATTTATGCCATTGATGCAGGAAATAAAATTCCACGTTATCCGAGATTCTCGACAGTAGGTGAATTATTACTAGCATAATGTGATAGCTACGTTAAAACATGTAAAATTCGTAACACTTATCGTGAACATCCTTCCGTGGTCCACTTCAAAATAAATTTCTAAATTTTTGCGTTCGACTTCGAAGTGCTGTATTTCACCGGAAATTCTATTAAACTTCATTCAAGTCGCAGAAACAAGAATTCCGCGTTCCAAGCATTATTACGTCATAAATCGATATAAATACGTATTCCGGACAGAAACGGTTCTCGGCACCTGATTTGCATTTGTATCTTTTTCGTGCACTCTTTCCCTGAAGCTGAGCCATGAAAGAAAGTGGTTTGCATAGACTGTGTGCAACGAGTGCAAACACAAAACAATGGATTGTTCGAGTGTCACGGTTGACTTGTCGGTTCAACGATCCGTTCGAAGCCGGGCAATTTAAGAACGAGCATAGCCCGAACTATTTAACGCTTCCGTCACCTGTTTTAATCAGAAACGGGCAGAAATTGTTTTCGAAGTAACGCAGAAGTGCGTGAAAAATAACCGCCGAAAGAGAAAACAATATTTCATCCCTTGGCATATCGTTCATTCGAAAGTGACACAACTC
>CM052274.1:3462888-3493563 GCA_028455795.1 Lasioglossum marginatum
ATTTATATTTATTAATTGCGGACCTGGAATATTTCCATCCCCCATGACTTTTTAAATTTTATGAATTTGAAATTGGTACGATACCTCATACAATACCTAAATGTTTAGTAATTGATTAGATACGGATATATTTAATAGTGTAAACAATATTTTGAATAATAGTACAGCAATTTTTAGTGGCGCCTCAGAGTCGACATTCGAGTGCGGAGGGTTAAAAGAATTTTTAAGGATTTTCAACAAATTTCTTTGTAGCGAAGCATTTAACACTAAACCTGCCACCGACGGTCAAAATAACCGGTTTCAGATTTTTTATTTTACAATTATTGAAATTATAAAAATGATTTCATAAGAAATGGTTGTATACATAGATATCTTTAGTAGAGCACGTATTACGATAGGAACCGCACAAAGTCTAGATAAAATCAATCTTGTTATTTTTATAAGGGAAAATGTACTAGTTACTTTTAAGACTGGATAGGTTTAGTGTTAAATTGTAATACGTTTACATTGTAAACATAATTTAGAAAGAAAAAGCTACTAATATATTCTATAATATAGAAAGTTTAAGTTCTGTATTTTCACAATCAAGTAAAGCTATTAGAACAAGGAGTAAATTCATTCCAAAAGTGTTTGTAAACTACGACTCAAACCTCGAAAATTGCATGTAATATTCTCAATCCATTAATTATTTTTTCATCGGATATTGCTTCCCTATCGATTATTCGGAATATCAGTTATATTTTCGCGGATTTGTTATTAGTTTGAAAATTGTTTTCAATCTTCCTCGTCGTATTATCGCACAATGTATTTCGTGTTACGGCAATTATAAACGCTGCTATCCTATTTACTTTATCCATTTTTCGGCAATAAATATTGGTCTATTATGTTTCATTTTAGGTATTACTAGCTTCATTATCTGCACGCGGTTTGTTAAATTATTTCCTTTACGAGCAACATGTTTTCTAATTACCTGAATCTTGCATTTCGGTATTCCTTGGTTATATATGACTATATATATATATGTATAACTATAGTTACAGAGGAAATTGTTTTGAAATAAGTCGTTAAAGCTGTATAATTTAGAAGAATTACTAGATCACGCGAGATCACTATTAAAATTCTATTGTATTCTTCGGCATTATATGTATAGTTGTGAAAAGTAGGTTTGCGTTGAAAAAAAAGTGTTTTGAATTAACTTCCACTAAATTAATATAACTCAAAGAAAATTATTAAATCGTGCCATAGTATTTGACAACTTATACTGCTGTATACAGAGAGTGTGAAAAATATTCGTAATATATTCCCTTTAAAATTGAATAGCTTTTTTATATTTGTACCAAACGACCTGATATTTTATAATCAATTAGAAGCATTGATTTACGAAATGATATGCAAAAAAGATTTGCATATCATATTTATTGATATCATATTTTATTATATCATATTTATTTATTGCATATCATATATCATATATTTATAATTTACAAGGTTACATGCAAAAATAAAAAAAGCCATTTTTTAAAACCTTTTTATTTGGGCCCTTAATGAAAATTTAAAATATATGTTTTGTAGATCTATAGTAGTTACACACATGCTGAAAATTTAGAGATAAATTTAGAAGATAACCAAGCGGTTAAAAATGGTGAAAATCGTAGTTTACACGACTTTTGATCAGTTTCTGCTTAAAATCCACAGAATCGTATATCTTTCGATGCGTGCCGTTTTTGGGCCAAAAGTCGCGAAAAACTATGACTTTCGCCACATTTAACCACTTGTAGCTCTTGGTTATGTTAATCGATTTTGATGAAAGTTTCAGTTTGTGTATAACTAACATAGATCTACAAAACACATATTTTAAATGTTTCATGAAGGGCCCGAATAAAAAAGTTTTAAAAAATGCCGTTTTCATTGTTGCATATTAACCTTGTAAATTAGAATTATTTGGAAAATCTGTTTTGCATATCATTTCGTAAACCAATGCTTCTAATTGATTATAAAAAATCAGATCGTTTGCTACAATTATAAAAAAAGTTATTCTATTTTAAAGGGCGTACGAATACTTTTTACACTCACTGTATTTTCTTTCTGTTTGCAGAAAATCAAGATTTTAAATTACACAATCTCTATGTTAATTTACACACTCAGGAATGCAGTAGCCATGTCTAGCGGCCAAAATGTAAAATATTCGATTATTATAAATAAATAATATAATCTGTAAAAAATCATACACGGATTGAATAACATTTGCATTATATCTATTACGAACGCAAGACATCAGTCGCTATTTATATATTTATATTTATCTATGGGCAATGCAATAATAATTAATCAAATGTAAGGGTACAATCGCTATTTGTTTTAACATATTCAAACCCTATATCGGTAATTTAAGGTTATATTATTTTAAAACTTCTATTTCGGCAAAAACATTTGATACGGTATCGATATCAGAATAAATTATAGAATATTATAATTAGACTGCGGACCTTTATGCAAAATAAAAATGTTTTGCATTGATTCTGGGAAGCAGGAATAACATAAAAATCGATTTCATCCCTTAACGACTTTGTTACATTCAAAGCAACATTACAATAACATTCTTGAATTTTTAAAATCATTTACTGTTTTATATTTCACCGAACCGATTTCTTCATAAATGCATAAAGATCCGCTGTCTAATTATAATATTTGTACTTTAATCAATTTTATATAGAATCATTACCTTCCTCGATAATGGTGATACACCTGTTAATGTCCGAAGAGTCAGTTGCTGCAAAATTTACGATACTGATACCAAGATTCGTTGGTAGCAGCTTTATATAGGAAAGCATGTCTCACCCTGCATTCATGAATATATATATTCATATTCATATACAGGGTGGGTCGCCACATTTTGCCATCTAGATTTACGTCATTATTATTACGCATAGCAAACGATGTTTCAGATGAAGTTGAATGGTTTTGAGAGGGGCACATTCTGATGGTACATTTTTTTTTGTAGGTGGACGTGTAAAGGACATATGAAGGTGATTAATGTTTTTTTAAATGGAATCATATATTTTTTATTGCATCAGCTGATGCTCCTTCATATTCTTTACAAAAAAGTATTAATCTATTTGTGTAAAAAAATCATTAGTTTAGGAGATATTTCAATTGTAATGTCTATTTACAGAAAAGGTTCAATGTGGCAACCATTTGTATCAGAACACTTTCTGAATCGAAAAGTTAATGACTCATTAACATTGCGTTCCACCACATGATGTCCCCCTCGGTATTGAACAACTTTCATCTGAAACATTTTTGCGTATAATCAATATTTTCGGAGATTTTCGACTGTAACGCTTCATAATTTCCACTCTGTATAGGAAGTAATATTACTTGAATTCCGTGATTTTGTTATAAATCTGTTTTGTTATAAAAGATTTGAATAAAGCTCTATGCGACCTATGTTTGCATAACATTTTTTCCTTATTTAGCGCCATAGAATATACTGACAAAGTTTGATCCTTAAACCCTGGGACACCCTGTACATACATATGTCACTTATAGAGACATTGTATACACCATACTATCAAAAGTTTCGATTTAATAACGTGCATAATAAAGTTGGCGATACCAACGCATTAATTATTATCAGAGAACATTGTATTGAACCTACGCGGGACCTAGTTCCACAAAAGTTGACGAGCCAGACTCGTGATCAAGGTTTTTAACAAAGTCTAACAAATATGAATGTTACGCGTTTTATTTTAGATGAAATAAAATTTGATTCGTTCGTAATCAATATTTAAGCATTAAAATAAATGTAGCCATACAAAGATATTTTTTTTCCCCTTCTACGACATTTTTGTGCATAAAGACTAATCACAATCAAGTTCTAATCACTGTAACTGTAAAAGAAAAGGTACGGTAAGGGGTTAAAGCTAACCTAACGAACAAGAATCTATGTATATAGCATAGTTCATACATTTACGCCATTACTGCTATTTTCAAAGATCATCTATACATCTGCACAATGATAATTTTAGCGTCTTCAATTTTCCTTGCTATAATACCTAACATTTCGTTTTTATTTATTTAAAATCGTATGTCATTAGACTGCATCACCTGCTAGTCATTAGCGACTACGTTAGAATTACTACGTATACAGAGCGATTCAGCTAAGTGCGCCACCCAAAATTACTTGTAAGCTATTTAAGGATGTTCTGGAAGTAATATAAAAACGCAATGAAATTTTTGAAAATTTGACAAGATATAATTCTTACTAAATTGATGCAATTACCAAAGTTTGGGTTCGATTCACTGCACCGTTTAAGGATTATAGCAACTTGAAGTTTGCGCATTTTAACACATCTTCTTATGGAGAATTCATAAAATTCCACTTCAAACCCTATTTAAACCTTGAAAAAACGCAACTAGAAACTCCAGTTTTTTTTTATATGTAGTAAAAATTATGTAATTAATTATGTTCAAAATTTATTAGGATTCACTAAACAGTTACAGAGCAAAAAAATTATAAACTGCTACAAAACGTCAAATTTATCGTGTTGTCTCTCACTAGCATGGAAAAGCGACAAGCGTAGACCACTGAATATAGCTACAGAGGGTACAGTATTCGCAAAAGTTTAATGCAAAATATACTCATGAATGGCTTTCATTGCCAATATATTGATGGATTTCGAATTTCTTGTAGTTTCGTCTCCCATTGTACCTCCAGAACATCCTTAATTGTACGGTTTCAAGAGTAGCATACAATGTGGTAATTAGTTCTTTTTTCTGTTTTGTTATTTTATCGAGATATGAAGGTTACTTTGAGTTTCTTTATTGTGAATTGAATCCTGAATGAAAAACTAATATATATGAATATACAATTTTTCCCCATTCGATTTATAGTTTTTATTTCTTGCAATCGATCCAGACAATTTTTATTTTGCATAAAGATCCGCAGTCTAGACATCATTCTTTTGTTGCACGGATTTTACATTCGAAAACTTCGTGTTATTCATTGAAAATTTCTATTTCAATAACTAATTCACTATTATGCCGCTTATTGATTACTTTCTTCGAAGACATCTCAAAAATGAACTCAAGCAACGCTCCAAAGTGTATCACTTATATACTTGTCGATCGAATACGCAAATGCATTAAATGTAATGGAGAACATTTTGAACATTGCTGACATTAAAAACGTTTATAGAGAATGTCTCAGTAACTATTAGTTTTTCATTCTATATACACTAATAGTTTTTTATGCAAGGCCGAAAATCTGCGACTTTCACCCTTAAGCTCTCATCTTTAAACTGAACGTTGTAATGTTAATAATTTTGATAAAATTTCCAGTATGCGTATAAGTTACCGAAATCTACGAAACGCATTTTCTAAATTATCGTTACAGGCTCAGATAAAAAAGTTGAAAAAACATCGTTTTTTAAAGTTTTTTATCATTTCTACCAATTACAATCTAAACAAATTTTTGTTTACTCATTCTCTAGCAAACTAGGCGGTCTAACATCTTTAAAAAATTCAAGTCATTTAGACCAATTTCAAAAAAGTTATGCGTTTTTTAGGAGTGTTCACTTAACCTTGACTATTGTATAACCCCGTTGTTTTTGTCTATGAATAAGATGAATATTAATATCTATGAATAGTGAATATAGTCTATTTATGAATAATATTTTGCATTATATTTGTGTATGGATAAGTAGAGGAGACTACAAAACGCACTAGCTGAATGAAGGTATGGATTAGGTTGTATGTACCTCGGTTCTTCGAACGAATACCCATTTTGATAATTTTCCATGAAATTATAATATTCTAATACAGTTCTATACATTTACCTTTTCAGGGAGTAGACTCCTTTTTCCAGGATTGCAAGGGTGCGGGATTCGCGTTCTCATTTCTCGATAATACAAAAATGGAGTTTTTCAGTAGTCAAAAACGCTGGATAAAAGATCGATCTAGGGCGCTATCGCCCTCAAAAGTCCTATTTTTTCGTTTACGAGGCATAATTTGCATTATTCGGCAGCGTAATTTGCATTACTCACGAACACAACTGCATGTGTAGCTATTTTCATAGCTGCCGAATAAACGAAAATTCCGCCCCGTAAACGAAAAAATAGGACTTTCGATGGCGGTAGCGCCTTAGATCGATCTTTTATCTAGCGTTTTTAAGTATTAAATTAAAATAAAAATCTCATTTTTGTATTATTGAGAAATGAGAACGCGAATCCCGCATCCTTGCAATCCTGGGAACAAATCTACCGCCTTAACTTATTCTATACGGTTCCGTATAAAAAGACAACGGTCACCTAAAAAATGGGACAGGTTGCAAATAAGTAAATACACAGTTTGTTGTTCAACAATAACGTTTATTTTCTTTTAATTATTGATAAAAGCTTCATGTATAAAACAGATCTTCTGTACATTTGTAATATCATTAATGATACACTCAGTCTCCAAAATCTATTATGACGTCCCTTTCAACAGAAGATTGCATTCCCTAAATACGTCCGTGTCAAAAAAATCGTTGAAATCAAACATTGAATGTTACTTCTATAAAGAATAAAAACTGAAAGTATGTTCACCATTAATCACAAATTATTGTGACGATCTTGTACTACATTCGTTCCTAGATTTTTTATAAGAGCAATCGTTAGTCAGGTAAACGTAAAATATGTACATCACACAGTGATATTTTGAGAGCATAATCTCATAGGACATAGTCCATTTCGTCGTCTCATTGTGTGCATATTCTATTAAATGTTCATTCGCTCGTTACTGTGAAAACATGTGTTTTATATAATGTTATGCCATAAATACAACTGTACGACTATCCATTGCGTGGAAAGCCTGTGCTCTTACCTATAGAGAATATGTATACCGTTCTCTACAGCAGGATCTAATGCGTAAACGTAATTGCATGACTTTGATATCACAACATTCTTGCCTAAGAATTCGTAGAGTTTAAACGTACACATAATTTAAACTGAACTAATATGGCTTTAGAACACAGTATCTGCGACACCGCATTTCATCGAAATTAATCTTTAGAGGGCCTGCATTTTTCCATTTACAACTTGAATTTTCTTTACGAAAAATTTATATATATATATATTATAATTATATATATGCAGGGTGCCCCGCATACAATGGACAACCGATTAGGAATTAATTCTACACGCAGAAGTGAGACGAAACTAAAGAATAACATTTTTTTGTTTAACGCATACTTTTCGAGAAAAACTAGTTTAAAAATCCGTCGGGATCACATGCTTTAGTACAGCAAGCAGTAGAATCGGTAGGTCACGGTCAGACGCATCAGACGATTCCTATCTAATAGCTAGACAGCGGATCTTTATGCAAAATAAAAATGTTGTACCTGAATTGCAACAAACTAGAGCGAGGTAGAAAATTATTTCCTGCGTTAATACGTTTAATAGGTTGAAAATATTATAACAGTATTTTTAAATTCTTCTAATGTTTTCGCTGTTATAAATTGCACCTTCTCATTTTTATCGTAAATGCATAAAATCCGCTGTCTACTAATACTACACGTATTCGCTGAATTTTCAAACTCGATTTACTCGAAAACGGGACGTCAAATGAAAAAATTGTATTCTTCAGTTTCGTCTCACTTTATCCTAATCGGTTGTCCATTGTATGCGGGACACCCTGTATAATATATATAAATTTTTCGTATTTAGAAGATTACTAGGAAACAATGAACGTGTTACGCAAAACTCCCAATTTGCAGCCTTCTAAAGGTTAAAATAAATACTAGTTTTCTTTGCTAAAGCAAAGCGTAATGTAGTTCTTCGACAAAAAATAAAAGAACATACTTTAACAACATCGAGCAACAAATTTGAAAAAATCTCAGATAAAACGAAACAGAACAAAATTCGAAAGCGTCACTCACGTAAACTGAACGCTCTTTTTAATCAATGCGATAGCGTTTCATACGATAAGAACTTCTAGTAATTAAAAACAGTGGATTGTTTGCCTTAAAAAGAGAACTACAATGTTATTTACTACAATTCAAGACAGTTTGTCAATTACGATCCTTTCAAATTAATGAAAAAAATGTAATTTTTTAATATACATGTCACGATTATTTACATTCCAGCAAGTTTTGTTTTTCACTAATTCGAACGAAATGATCCATATTCCTTTACCTTGAAGAACGTGTGTGTAACTATTTACTTTAATTTGAAAGTATCTTACACAATGTTTTATTAATCGACAACTTAATGTTTTAGTCTGTGCTTGCGATGCAATTAATTACATCTTTGGATAATGTGATGAAGATCACACCGTAAAAATCAGTTTGTTAAATAAAACTGTTAATCACGATTTAAATGGTTTCGGCCATATCAATTTTACATCATTCGTATCCTTCGCACTGCATCGTCGATGCACACCTGTCTCGAAACTAGCCATTAAATTCATTAGCCTGTTACTAACACCAATCCGAAACAATATATGGCACATGTATCTCACACGATGCTCATTTGGAAAACTTTCAATAGAACGTCTTCATACATCACTTGGAAGAGAGTCATCCAGTGCCAAGTCAACTGTGGAATTCCTAGTGTTGCCAGAATTCATCGGAACGTATCGTCTTCTCAATATTTCTAGCAAGTCGTTACAAGGACTGTTCTCACGTTTTATATGAAAAGTTCGTCCTCTCGGAGATCTGAAATATTACATTACATCGTATTATAATTCTCAATAAATAATCGGATACGCACGCAACAGACATTATAATCGATATTACTTCACAACCGAAGTTACTTGAGTTCCCTCAATGTTTTTGAAAACATCAATCATAGATGCTTGCGAGTTTAACGGTCTTCTATGTTCTTCAACTTTATGCTCTTGTAAACTTGCTCTTCTCGCAATATGAGGAGTTGTAGGTGGTGGTAATGGCGGTGGTGGCGGTGGCGATGGCTGTGTTTGCGTAGCATTTTCGCTATCCCCATTCGCTAGAGACACAGTGGACGTGTCTGAAATATATTTGAATTAATGCAGTCTTTTCAATGTGTGATAGAACAATGGTATAACAAAGTATAAATATTCTATTTATGCGAACATCTAGATTGCTTGTTGCTTTTAACTATCGCCGATACTTGTTCCCTAAGTTCTTGAAGTTCTTGTTCTAATGCTAGCAATCGAACTTCGGACCCGAAACTAAGTGGTTCCAATAAATCTGGCCTGATATTAGAAAACCTGATATAAAGCATACATTGTTGTATTAATAAATTGTCCAATTAATGAAACAACGTGAGAATCGTTAAGATTATATGATTACCCTGCTTGTCCGAATCCATTTGTATTTTTGGAGTCGGTACTAGTTTCTTCATTGATCATAGAGCTTGTCATCGAATGTAAAGGAGTAACGCTCACATATATTTTCGGTGGAGGCTTTAAAGGTAAAAACGAACCAATTCTACGAACAATGCTTCTTCGTTTTCCATAGTATTTTGGTTCGCACATCTAAAATGTAAAAATAAAATTATTCTCTATACATTCTATAATATCTAATATTAAATAAATTAAGATCGAGAGAACAGAAAGGATAATGATATTTTCCAAAGTTAATAAAAAAAATGCAATTACGTAAAACTAACAAATCTATATTAGATTACTATACTATTGTGTTACAGTGTAACTAGGATATTGTGTGGTTAGAAACACATGGTATTCATACATGTTACTTTCCACAGCAATGAGTATTCAGAGTCTTACCTTTCAAATAATTTATTGTTTCGTTGAAAATCCGATTTCACAGGTCAATTGTTGAAATGAAATACTAACTGTATACCTTATAGAGTACATCAGGGTCGTCCGAAATTCGAAATTAAAATAGCACCCTTACATTGACGCAAAGCCAACATCTGACGACAGGTTGCCGTAATTCGAAGACCTCAATGGAAAGCAGCTTAATGTATGAATGTTCAAATGTATTTTGTTCAAGATTCGCTCAAAAAAACATTATTCATCCATTATTTTAATTTTACTTTCAATATTTCTTATATGAAATTTAATGTTTTATTTAGATTTATTTATAAGAATTCTAAAAAAAGTATATTAATATTACTATTTGCTCCATTCTGTAATATATAATATTTTAAATAGACTGAGGATGTTTATGCAATTTCCAATTTTTGTAGACAAATTTTTGTAGACAAAGAAAGTGGTACGAAATAAAATCCTATTTTCATTAGTAATAACATTTGTAGATCCTAAATAAATAAAAATCGTACTAAATTCTGTCGAATTTGATATTTGATACTCCAGCTTTTTTGAAAATTTTTATAAACCATAAATGCATAAAAATCCGCAGTCTAATCATAAATAATTGTTCTCCCAATATTTACGTTCTAAAGTGATTCAACATTATTTGTATCCGCTAAAGCAAAAGTTGAAAAGCGATAAACGCTTTATATGTATTAGTTACATAATGTAAATATATAAATACAGTGACTCCCACAAAGTACTCACAAAATATATCATTGGAATTAAAATTGTAGGATAGTATTTAAGAAAAGGAAAGGAAAGTATAGCATTATACTTCCGAGAAATAAACGGTTCTAATATTTTATAGTTACTTTGAGAAAGAAAAGTGTAGTTTATAACAGAAATTTTATTTGCATTTTTCATTATCATATTCTATGTCTGTACCAAAAATTGTTAACATATTACTTGCATCGCATATGTTCATTTTTCTTATGTAACTTTATACCTTCTTTTTTTTTTGTATGATAAACAACAAATTAAATGACATATACATATGTACATATACATATATCTACATATAATATTTATGTAAGTATGTGCATATGTATGTATATTCGTACAATCTATGCAAAATAGCAGCTAGTTTAATGTACAATAAACTTTGTAATGTCCATTTTGGCATTCATTATACAAACTTTTACATAATAGTTGTTGAACACAAACTTATATCATACTTATTTGTATAATATTTACATGTAGAGTCAAACCTTGCACATTGCACTGTTTTAACCCAAATACACATAGTATCATCCTAAATTGATTTAATTTAAAACAATTTCTTGTGCATGTTCTATGGCACATAATACAATTACAAATTCGCATTGTTAATTGTACAACACGCTTACAGAAGACGTAATAATATATCTGCATACATTTTTTTTTTTCAACCGAAAGATAGTAAAAGTCTAGATATAATCGTAACGAAACAAAGTTTCGTTTGATACATTTGATCTATTAAAATTTGTATCGCTATTAACTTTGTTACATACCATATGACTCTATATACATTACTGTTTATACAATTTTATGTACATATAAGGCATATATTAATACACAAATTAATAAGTAAAAAGATACAAGTTATGTAGAACTGTAACAACAAATCAAAATAAAAAGTATATTAATATATATTTCCAAATTGATAAGCGTAACTCAAAATGAAAGCAAATATTTTTACAAAAAGATAAAGAAAAATATTTCAGAAAAGGTGTACCACTTATCAAATACACTTATCAAATAAAATGTTATACATCGAGGGCATCGAGGGTACTATTCACCTTATTAACAAAATATGACATGTGGTAAGTAAAAAGTATTAATAGTCCTGATATTGAAATGACAGAAGAATTATGTAAAGCTGAGAACCATTTTCTAACAATTATGCGTATCTCTGTTTAGAAGAAAGAACAAAGTTGTACTGGAATCGATAAAATATTCGTTAATGACGAACGTATCATGTAGAAAGACAAAAAAAACAGAAATAGAACCAAACTCTTCTCTCAAGTGGAAAACAATATACTGTCATTGTACTGTAGTGTGCACAAGAAATATACTATGTTTAAATGGTATATATAAAATGTACAACTGTTACAATCTGAACAGAATATTCTTTCACAACCTCGATAGGATAAATGTCTCACACAGGCAGTCTATAAGTATCATACATCTTCTCACAACTTCACTAATTTTTCGAAACGAATAAACGAAGTTGAATTCTTTTATAAGCACCAGTTTAACAGACCTAGTGTGACTCTGATATCGTCTGGCTGTTTGTATCCCTTCTCTTTTTTTATTAAATAGCTACTTTTTCGTTCTAAAAGAGTTTATGTATATAAAAACGTTAAAGCTCACTGCACACAGATTTGAGTTTTAGTGCAAAAATATCAAATGCTGTGTGATTAGGATTGCCAGACTTGTAACATTTAGATATCTAGTAATTTGTGTTCTTAATATTTATAATTCATCTTGAAAAATGAAGCTTTCATTATAGTTCGTCGTCGATATGTTTACTTCCATGTCCCTGTACATGAGAAGGAGTTTGTGTCTCTTGTTTAATGTGAATAGACTGTTCATTGTTTTCCTCTTCGGATGTTCGTAGTTTATCTTTAAACTCTTTAGGTAGATTAGAGGACATCATTTTCTGGTTATCTTGAAGACAAATCCCTTCGCCTTCATCCTTTTGTAACACCGTTTCTTCTCGATCTTTCATGATCGTTTTTACATTTGACGAACTTATTTGCGAATCCACTAATTGAAAATCATTGTCGTTTAACGACGATTCTTCGTACGATTGTTTCTCAGCGCTATTGTTATTTGTAACAGTTTCTGAAAACTCTAGGATATTCGATTGTATATCCTCCAAGGAATTTTTCACTTTTGTTATAAGTTCATCTAACACATCAACATCATTTTGACTTTGAGAAGATATATTTAAGATAACATTATTAATAATTTCTGTGCTTATATCGTCCGTAACGTCCTTCGAAATGTCAATATGTCCTTTATATTTTCTCATGTGATCTTCAAGTTTCTTCATGTATTCCTTATAATTTTTAATGTGGTCTTTATATTTTCGAATACTATTACGTTCATTCTGTATAGCTTCTTCTATTTTCGTTAATATAAAATATTCAAAATCTTCAAATTTTCCAACCTTAATATCTTCATTTTTCTTAGGCATCTTAACAACGTCTTCAGACTTCATTTCCGGTTTTCTACTTTCAATGCTGTCTCTTATAAATTCTGCAATGGTAGAATCGTTCTCTATAGTTTTCTTTAGTATATCCAGTTTTTCGAAACTTTTCAAATCCCTCTTCCAATTATTAATTAGTACATCGTAGTAAGAATTTTCATTGAATTTCACAATTGTTTTCTCCAAATATTTTTGCGCTCTGTTCGATAATATCTCATGATACTCGTTGAGCACTGCTTTACTGAAGTGATCCAATTGAGTAAGATGTGGGATACTCTCGTCTTCAACGTCGAAAAGACCCACAACCAGTTTTCTCAGAAATCCATAATTACTATTTTGTGCAATGCTGAGTTGTGTCAACCTAATCAGTTGTTCGGTATTCGGACCCTCGTACTTCATTGTCTTCAGCATTGTTGTTACAGTATTCATATTTAATACCATAAGATCCATCTTTGTGAGTAAATATTGTTTTAATAACTTTTGATTATTGAAATCCATCAATTGGCCCATCGTTGTAATGGACGGATTTGGAGCGACTTTAGTTAGTTCTTCTAGAAACCATAAAACTTTATTTTGTAGAGACATGTTTAATGAATTATCTATTTCACCGCGTGACTTCATTATCCAATTACAATAGCCTTCTAGTACGAAACTTCGAATTTGCAAGCCTATATTTTGCTTCGGATCCGCGTATATCTGATTAGCAAAAACTTCTTTCAACTGACGCCATTGTTGTTCTATCAACGTGCCATCTTCTGAACTCTTCGTGAAACGAAGAGGTTTACACGTCGATGTGATTTTCACTTCTCCACCGAGCGGATCCTTGACAATTTCTGCGCGCAAATCGGAATGAGTAACCACGTCCTTTTCATCTTCGTCATGCTTCATCTCAGAGGCTGTTTCCATACTCGCCCCACTGCTTCTAGATGCCTGTCATCAAAAAATGTCCATCGTTTTTCGGTTTCATTGTACAATTATATGAGATGGGATAATATATGATTTAATGTTTAGAAATTCTAGAAATTTTTTTAACATTGTTTTTGTATTAATTCATTTGTATACGACAGTGGTCGGCAAACTCATTAATAGACAGCGGATCTTTATGCAAAATAAAAATTTTCTACCTGGATTGCAACATACTGGAATAAAATAGAAATTTATTCTCTGCCTAGATATGTTTAATAGGTTAAAAATAATGTAACAGTATTTATAAATTCATCTAATGTTTTTACTGGTTTAAATTACACCTACTCATTTTTGTCATAAACGCATAAAATCCGCTGTCTACACGTTAGTCACAAGAGCTAAACAACAATTTAATTTGTTTAAAAATTTAGAAACTTAAATAACTAGAAACTTAAATAGTTGGCATTACATGATATTACGAGCAATTGGATAATGTACGTAATCGTTTTGCCATGACTCATAAATATTACATAAAAAGCAACTTGTCATGTGATAATAATGCTGATTTTTGACAGACCTGTGGTGTCATTTGTCGAGTAAGGAAGGATTTCACTGATCCTTTCAATCGTTCGAACATTGACAAATCGGTAGGTGCTTTCAGTTGAACATCTTCATTGGAAAAGAAATTTCCTACGAATATATAGAGAAAAATTTTGATCAAACTATATTCATAGTTTAACTTACATATAAGAATTTTTTCTTTACTAAAACTTTACAAACTAGCTAGAAATTTAGTGAAAACGTTTAATAAAAGATTCTATATATTTCTCCTATAGAAAATAATAACTTCTTACCGATAGTAACTGTGAGATCTTTTGCTGTAAGAGCTTTTAGCAATTCCGAAGCTTCGACACTAAACAAAAATACAACCGGAATAGTTACATCATCCACTTCTTTCCCATCCCCTGACATTGCAAACATAGGTGAAGTAGCAGCACTAGAACCATCAACATTATCTAATACTATTCCAGCAATAGCACCAGCTTGTTGAATTCTCCTTGCCTGCAACCAAAATATATAACTAGACGAAATTCATCTAAAACAATAGTTAACATTTACTTTTCGGGAACAGCTTTAACTCGCCTATTGAATTCAGAAAATGGGTACAGAGTAGCAAGCATATAAATAGAGAAATGTGAAATCGTCGATTTACTTTCGTGTTATAATACAAATTTTAATTTGAATCGATTTTTCAGAGATATTGCGTTAAATTATATTTACTAAGCTTTCTAATTTGTATTCTAATGTCAGAAGTAAATTATATTGTTTCAGATACTGCTTCCCTATTTATATGCTCGTGGAAAACACTCATCATTTTTGTGCATTTGATACACGCATGAAACTGTATATCAAAATGAATAGAAACTATACGATTTAGAAAGCTTAATAAACATAGTTGAACATAATATCGAAAGTAAATCGACGATTTCACCTTTCCCTATTTATATGCTCACCACTGTACATACACTATAATTTTGCCAGAATATTTAAATGTTTTTTTAATTTTATAGTTACTTATCGAGTAGTTATTATACAGCTAGAGGATATTTACCTTCTCTATAAACATACAATTTCCACGAAGCATTATTGCTATATTGCCTGCAAGACTATCTGCATTAAGAAGATCAGTGCAAGCAGCAGGTGGATGTGTAAAAGTAAGTTTTCCAGTGACTTTATTTAATCCTTGCAACTCCAACCCAAAGTGTGCTGGCCCAGCAAACAATGTCACTTTTTGCGGTGGATTCGTATATGGTTTTATAAATGTAACTGCCTGTGGTTTATTCTCAGCTTGCTGAGACTGCATTTTACTTATTTCTACCATTTCTTGCATGAACAACAAACCTTCCTCTGAATCTTGCGGTGTTTTTGCCTGCAAAAGATTAACGAGTGCATATTTTTATTCAAATATAAATAATTGTAACAATTCGCATGAAAAAACTTTTGTATTACATTAGAGAAGGTGTGTAAAAGTTGAAATCGTCCATCTGCTAAGGTTAAAGTTGTTATCCCCATATCGCTTAGCAGTTTCAAATGCTCCAAGTTATTCGCCTATAATGAAGAATAGTTCTTATCTCTTGTTTAAACAATATTTACGTATTATATTATTACTAGGGATGTACGAGAACCCGATGGTCGGGACGAGTCGGATCGGATTCCCGAAAATTTTGAGATTCCCCAAAATTTTGACAAACTTCGTAAAAAGAAATTACAATTGCAATACAGTAAAGTCGCAATCTAGCTCTTATCGCTTGTTCCGAGCAGGGACAGACATCGTGTAGGGAAACTATTGTATTTTTTTATGACTGCGTCGATCGCGCCGACCGCGTTAAAGTACAAAGGATGCCGAACGTAGAGAAGGGCAGTATGTAAACACGGATCGCGCGGCAGTTCGAGCTTCGCGGCCCCTCGCAGGGATGCCCTCCAATGGAAGGGGTAGGCAAAGGGACAGTGATCGTGGAGATCCTCAGGAGCTAGATCGCGACTTTACTGTACTAATCAATATTTATTACCTGGAATTGTGCAGCACTTAATCGCCGTTTTATTGACCGCCTTGGGCATACATCTTCGACCATATTTCTCAAAGGTAAACGTACCGATGCAGGAAATAAGTGTAGACTGTTAGGACAAGTGCGATCCATTTCATCCACGTGCACCATATCGCGTTCAAAATCTTGCTTTATTTCGTGAAACGTAAAAATGCTAATCCTGAATGACTGCTTGATTATTTAAACGGACATATTTATTATATTAATTATTAACATACTTACCGAAGAAACATTACTTCTTTTGGAAGCGAGTGTTAACGGTAATAAGTGGCCTTCAGTTGTAAAAATGAATTCATCTAAATCTAAAACCAATTCACTTGGTTCCGCGAATAATAGAAACAAGTATTTAAACGTTTCTGACAATACAAAGCTATCCATTGTGTCGTCGTGTTTATTTGTTCTAACGTCCGACACGGCTGCATAACCACACGGTACTCTAGCATAAGTTTGTAGACTTCTCAATACCTTACGCCCAACACCTAAATAATAATGATCACCCGTAGCACGGTAAAGGAAGTAAGTTGATTCTAGAAACTCTGGTCTTAAAGGATGGTGTCCCCAATGTATCTAATCCAATGGATCGTATCAGGTTAGAAATCTTTTCAACACTGAATGGAAATTTTTATTTATTCAAAAATTAGATTACCTGGAAATCCGTAGTAAATGCTTCTGGTATAAAATTATGTCTTTGCATCACTTGATACAGCATTTCATGTGTTTCAACAGCAGGTTTAATATCACCTTTTAGTACCTGAAATATTAAATATTGATTTCTATACGATAATATTCATGAGATAATCAACTTAAAGAGGTAGACTCGTTTCCAGGATTGCGATAATGCAAAGAAGACAGAGAAGATTGACTAATGCAGTAGTCAAAAGCACTAGATCAGTGTTTCCCAACCTTTTTTTGTGCCATGTCTCATCTAAGCCTTTCTAAAATTCTTATACCCCCTACGCAATACATATATACATAATTTTTAATATTCAAAGATTGAATTGTTCTATAAGTTTCTTCAGTAAGAAACTTAACCCTTTGCACTCGGAGCTATTTTAACTCGAAAATTAAACATTTCTTCTGACCTAGAATATTTCCATTCTCTATGATTTTTGAAATTTTATGGATATGAAATTGGTATAATACCTCGTACAATACCTAAATGTTTAGTAATTGATTAGATACCGATATATTTAATAATGTAAACAATATTTTGAGTAATGGGACAGAAATTTTTCAAGTGCTAAGGGTTAAATGATAGGTTTTAGGAAGAAAGCACTAGGAATTGTTGAATTGCCTCTCTTAACAATCAAATTGCCCCCCCCTGTGGGGCGTGGGCCTTACGTTGGAAAACACTGCGCTCCGAGGGAGACAAAGGAAATGAGAAGGCGCATCCCGCACCCTTGCAATCCTGGAAACGAGACTACCCCTTTAAACACATATTGTCTGAAACCTACCTGCAAACCAGGCCAAAAAGCTAATAACGCATCCATGAAATTTTTGGAATTTGTATTTGGTCTATGCATATGTACATCTAACAACATCGGTCCTTGGCTTACGTACTTCATTACAGCTTGATAATGCTTATTAAATCTTCCTAGATACTTTTCATCTCCTGTATAACATTAGTACTTAAATGAATCATTGCAACCTTCGTAATAAAATGATAAATTTCGAATCACGTAATAGTTACCTAATAAAATGTATGCCTTAAGACAATACTCATAGTAGGAGTCTATACCTGCTCCCACACCGGAATCTCTTCGTACCCAGTCACCAGAATGTACATTTAATACACTACCCATTAAATCAGTGCCACGATGACGCATTCTCCATAAAACATCCATCGCCTTTTGTGCTTTCTCCTACAACAGGTAATATTGTATAATAAAATTCAATTGATTACATTTCTAAAAATGATTGTTACCTCAAAAATTGATTCTCCTGTTAACCTCGACAAAGCTGCCATTTCTAAAATCATACTACCCGCACAGGCTGTACATGTTTCTCTTGACACTTCTAAGGGTACACCTTTCATACCATATTTCAAATTTATCTAAAGAAAGCATACAACCAGAACTTTGTAATTATTCCAGATTCTTTGCATATACTATTATAATATAATACATTAAAATATTATTACTCTGCCATATGGTATTCCTGTTGTTGTGTTAAATGCTGGTAGAAATCTGTACCCTAAATCTTTTGCTAAATTTAGAAGTTCACCTCGATACCATGGCATTATATCAGCTCTTTGCTGCAAGTACTCTGCTAGTATATGACCACTTAGAAGACCTCTGTTGAACAATTTATTTAAAAAGAAACATTGATTATTTGTAAAAGAAGGTCAAATATAATATCAAAATGCATATAGTATAATATATTTTACCCAAGCATTCTAATATTAGTTTCGAATAGAGAAACAATAACATCCGTATCGAAGCTAACATCTCTGGCAACAAGTTTAACCGCATTTTCAAATTCTTCTAAATCTCCCAACACCTAATAAACACTTACAATCAAATTGACAAGTACTTTACAAACTTTATGATTTTCATATAGAAAATAAGAAAATGGACTTACCACAAGTGTGTCCAATGTGTCGACCAATGTAAGTGAAAAACTGAAAACAAATATTATATATCTATAAGTAATTATATTTTGATTATTAATAATTTAATTTTATAAATATGTTTTGTTTGAATATGTTAGATGTTTTGTAGAAGCCCAAGGGAATACCTTTGCTTAAAGTAAAATTTTGAAAAATAATATGAAACATAATCAATTCTAGTTCTTACTTTCCCAGCGTGGAATCTATATCACCCCTGTTTGGTTCTGATCCTCGATATCGTCCTTTACAACTCAATGGCATTAATTCATCGGCAGGATACGCGTTATCCTTCAATACATAAATGAATGTGAGTTAGCATGTGAGCATAGATTTTCATAATAAAAATTTATCCAGTCATTTCATAAGTACAGTAGAATCCCGTTAAATATCTAAATAATTCAGAAAATTCGTTAACATAAATAACACATACATTTTATATATTTTATTTATTGCACATTATATATGTACACTTTTACAACGATATTGTTAGTATGAAGTAAAAGACATGTACATACACTATAAGTTTAATTTAATGAGGGTGTTGTAAAAAGAAGTCTGCGAGTTTCTTTTGGGTCAATTTAAGTGATGTTTATGTGCTGTGCGGTCTCATAGATGCTTTACCATCATGAGTTCATTCAGTTCTGAGTCATAGACTCAGGATATTAATCAATTAGCGGATAAAAAAGGATAGGGATTATTTTCGACAATCCGGATAAACCGGAAATCTGGATTAACGGAATTCTGCATAAAGATCCGCAGTCTACTAATTAAAAATCTACAGAAAGAATTAACTAAATAAACTTATAACTAAATAAACTTTACCATATAAGCATTATATGCATGATAGAACATATCTCGGGACTCCTCTCTGTAATTAAAAGAATAAAATTAATAAAAATACATATGCACAAAGAATTATAAGATTATATATAAAAATAGGCAACGATACAAACTTTAATGCGTCGCGTTCTTCCTTGCTCATATATTCCAACGGATCATCTTTAGATGCAACTAACAACGCTTGTATGCTGCATCCGAACATAACTAACACCCAAATTAAAAAATCACAAGCCATTTTGTTATACTAGAAAATGTATTCCTCTTGATGTCAAGATCTTGTACTTGTAATAGCACGCATTGTCTTTCATAAATTTTCTTGATGTATTTTATCAGAAGATCATTATAGCACAATAATCAAGTGACACAATTCATTATAGAGTATAAATGCACCTATTTACGACACGTTTCCCGTTTTGTTAATAATCCTTATCTTGGTTTCCTCTGCGACATTGTTCCACAGATCCAAGCACCGTAAACTTATTAAAATCGAATCTTCCGTATAGTATTAAGAATGAAACAGAAATTCACACCGCTTGGTCCTTGTCATTGATTAAAAACAACTCTGAGCGCGTGTAAAAATATGAGAAATAGCAATTTCAATTGAGCACAGTCTTTAGGTTATAAAGGTCTTTAATTATTTTCCACGAAATTTGCTGATGTGTCAAAATATGACTGACAGATGGTAGAAGAGGTATTATACGATTGAATATAATACAACAAGAAATAAACCGGCAATAATAACAGGTGATTGCGTATTTTCATCAAGGCCAGATGATGTGGCTACTGTCAGTTTGCTGTTGTTCAAACGATTTTCCATCTCGAGCTGATATATACGTGTAGGCGACACCATATGTTTCGTAACACTTATGATACTTTTATTTTATATTAACTACTCTTTATCCGAATCTGTCGTAGTCATATTAAAAACCGCATGTTGAAAAATATCTAATGAAATGCAATGCTCTATTCACGACTACGACAGCGAACGTTTTCCCCGAAAAGCTAACCTCTTTATAAAAGCACAACTGAGTAGGAGAATCACGTGACTGCTACACAATTTATGGAAGTTTATCAGAAATTTAAATTGTAGTATGTGTGCAACATTTTGCGTCAATGTAATTCGCTGATTGAATAATTTTTCGTTTAATCTCGTGAAAATTGCGCGAACACGATATACAATGTAAAACAGAATATAAAGTTGTGTTTGAAGCTTGAAGCGCGCATAAACCATCAAAGCCGGCGACAAAAGTGCCGTGCAATGAACTCATACTTTTCACGCTAAACATTGACCAAATTTTTCCATAACTTTTTATTCAAGCGAACAATTTACTGAACGGAAAATGAAACTTCTAACGCATAATATGCTAACTTCAAAATGCCTGAAAGGCGTGACTGTTGGATATCCCTTAGGGATTGTTGTAAGTTTCTAATGTGTTTCATATTTTAAGGTTAATTCCGCTAGAAATTAAATAGATAAGATCTTTATGAAAATATATTAACATTTATTTACGGAAATACTTGTTAAGTGCAAGTGTTTTATTTGAATAGAATTACTTTTAATAACGAGAGCGTATGTATACAAATTTGTATTCGCAGGCAAAAGATATTAAAGTATCGGAAGTGGACTTTAATTCAGAATTTATTGTAAGAATTATTCCAAAACTTGATTGGGCTACACTATGGAAAGCAGCAGAGAGTGTAAGTTTACCATATTAAAGTTTAGAATGAAATAGAAAGAATACTAAATCGTATAGCATTATCAATTAGAAGCTTTACATTTTATAGTTATTAACTAAAATGTAAATATCTTTGTACAAGTTTAAAATATTTTCAGAAAAGAGTATTTTTAATATAATACTTGAAAATTTTTTAATAGTGTACTCGTGTACACAATGGGTCATAAGAAATGAAATACTTAAGTATTTGTTAGAATCAAAGACAGAGAAAATATTGATAAGGATATTTGTTTATAACAATATAGAAAATAACAGAAAAATAAAAGTTTCATTATTTTTGAGGGGGCGAGAAGTAATATTATTTTTCAATTTCATTCATCATAAATGTGTTAGTAGAAACATATACAATTTGATTTTTTAAGATTATATATATGTAAACAATGTAAATATATGTAAATATATGTAAACAATTATTCGGACACTTTTAACTTCCTTTTGAGAAGTTAGAACAATTGGTTTGCTACACAACTTGAACAAAATTTTTGAGAAAAATCGCAAGTTGTTGGAATTGCAGATAAAATACAAATAGTTGTATTTTGCAACTTTTTTTATGTGGGCTTATATCGAAAATTCAGAAAACACGTTTCGTAGATCTGTATCAATTAAACATATTCTGAAAATTTCATCAAAATCGGTCGACGTTGCAATGAGTTACATACGTTTAAAAATGGTGAAAATTATAGTTTTTCACGATTTTTGACCTCTAACTGCAATAAATCTAAAGATTCTTATATCTTTCAATGTCTATCGTTTTTTCCTGCATCGACCGATTTCGATGAAACTTTCACAGTGCATAAAATTGGCAGATCTACAAAACGAATTTTTAAAATTTTCTATATGGGCTTACATAAAAAAGTTGTAAAATGCAACTTTTAGTATTTTCTGTACAATTCGGACCAAACGCAATTTTCGAAAAAATATCTCTTCCCATCATGTAGTAAATTAATTGCTCTAACTTCTCAAAAAAGTTCAAATCGTATAGTCCAATATTAAAAGAGTTATCGTTTTTTTAAGAGCGTCCGAATATTAACGAGAGTCACTGTATGTGTCAGTAAAGAAAAATTATCTTTGAATGCACATTAACATGTTCGCTACTATACTCTGGTTGGACAAACCAATTCCATATCTCAAGGTTTAAAAAAGAAAAATTGACAGTGTTGCGTACATGTGACGTTGGGCTCTCGAAAGAAATCAGTCATGTCACACATATGTGACACGTGGTAGCGGACGTGTTAACATTACTATCTATGCAGCCTTTTACTGTTTACTTGGCAAAATACAACTTTCACTTTAAGGGAGCAGACTCGTTTTTCCAGGATTGCAAGGGTACGGGATGCGTGTTCTCATTTTTCAGTAGTAAAAAATGCTAGATAAAAGAGCGATCTAGGCCGCTATCGCCCTCAAAAGTCTTATTTTTTCGTTTACGAGGCGTAATTTGCATTATTCGGAAGCATACAACTGCGCATGTAGTTATTTTCATAAAGCTTTGACAGCTACGTGCTGCCGAATAATGCAAATTACGTCTCATAAACGTAAAAATGGGACTTTCGAGGACAACCTAGATTGATCTTTTATCTAGCGCTTTTGACTACTGAAAAATCCCATCTTTGTATTATCGAGAGATGAGAATACGCATCCCGCATCCTTGTAATTCTGGAAACGAGTCTACCGCTTTAACAATTTCAATTCTGACACTTAAATGTTCTATTTCTTACGATTCACCCTGTATAATGTAAATTTATAAAAGAGAAAAGTGAAAAGTAAAAAGCTTATTTTAACATGAAAAGTATTTTACAAATATATAATAGTTTATCTGAAAAATATCTCTATTTAAAACTGATTCTTCTCCTTTTTTAAATTATATTATAGTCTGCTTATAAAAATGATAAACACTATATTTGAAATCTGTGTAATATATTATTGTTAAAAGTAACATATGAAATGTTAAACAGATAGGTCATGTTGGAGAGTTGCCACAAACTTTGATTCAAGATTTCGAAACGAACGAGGAATTCTTGAGGAAGGTTCACCATGTATTACTCGAAGTCGAAGTTATTAATGGAGATCTATTGTGTCCAGAATCTGGTAGAAAATTTCCTATTAACGATGGTATACCAAATATGCTGTTAAATGAAGATGAAGTTTAAACGTTCCAAATAAATGTAAATGTTAATATAACATTGTTTTCTTTTTATAAGTAGTAGATGTTCAAAGGTGTACAAAAATTTATTTATATTCCATATCTCTGTTGTCGTCTAACGAATATAGAATTTGTTATAATTTAAAAATATACAATACAATAAATATAGTAAAAACTATGAAGTTTATTAAACTGGTAAAATCTTTGAACAATGTAGGTCATTTATCAATTCTACATTATAATATACATATATCAATGTCTAATACTTTATAGTTCATAATATCTGTAAAATATTATAGTACATACTATATCTATTGAATTTCATTAATAAATTATTGCACAAGAAGAATGGTTATGGATGTCTTTATTGTACAGATATGTGTAAATACAATGAAATACAATTTTTGTATCACTGCGACATTCTGTATACACTGTTTGCATTTACATCATGTTTATAGTGCTAGTTGTGAATTGTTCTGTGTTCTGATTCATTTTCTTTTTAGTATATTTATTACATAATATAAAAAATTTTGAATGTTATAAGTACTTTGTTCGAATAGTTTCTTTTTGACGATACATTTTACTATGATCATATAAAACAAGGAGTAATTTGTAAAATATCTAAATATATAGATTTCCTTTTATATATTTATATTGCGTAAAATCTGTTAAAAATAGTTTTATTTCTGTAAATAAAATAATGTGTTATGTAAAGAGAAATTGCTTGGAACTTGAAATCTTAATTACGAAATAGGGTAACACTATTAATATTTAACATTATTATTCGAATATACAGTGACTATTCTTATGTTAATAACATAACAGAAAATCCGTTTTGGATTAACGAATTTTGCTTGGTAAAATACATTTATTACTTTAATGGCAAAAAATGTAACTAACATCTATTAGATATACAACCTCCTATATTATCTAAGTAATTTATATGTGATATGAAACAAAAAGAATGATGACAAAAATCTTTTCTTTGTTATTATACCATTGTAAAATAGTATTTTGGAATAAGACTTTGGATGGAAGAGTTTTGATAGAAACAAATTTGGCAATTTACATATTGACTGTTAGTCACTCCATAGCAATACATCCCATAGACAAACCTTAAACCGTTGTATATTTAAACAATCGAGAGAGTGTTTTACATTGAAATATTTAATTACAATGATAATCTAATCGAAGTATTCATTCATTCATTCCATTTCATGTTAACCTTCTGCATGTAATATCAGGCAATACTCAAAATATAGTCAAAATAGATTATTTTACCCCTTCTAGTTTTTAAGAGTCAAAAAGCTATAAAAATAGCTCTCAACTAATATTTCAGCCACAGCCCATCTGTTATTAATTTTTTTATTCACATATTAGGTTTCTTAAAGGCAGGATTATTCTGGATTAAGCTATGAAAATACTTTTGTACATTGATTTAGCTATAGCACATATAAATATCAAGTTTCTTCCTTGTTTAGTTTCATTATATATTAGAAACCCTATTTTGGTTACGACCTAAATTATATGCAATAATCGACTGGGAGTTTGCATCATGGATATGCAAATTTGTATTCACATCGGTTCTACTTACTACAATTAAAAATTCGTACAGTTTTGTAAAATGTAAGAGCTTCCGAAATGTTTCCCGCAAAATGAAACCTTTTTTTCCACGCGTACATCGTGTCAAATGCTTAATAATACTGCATATATAGGACCTAGGTGTATACTATTAATTATAAATTCGTTAATTCACGAACGAAATTGTAATCTTAAGGACTGTGTTAGTGCTGAAATATAAATTTCAAAAAGTGTTTGTAAATAAAATTTTCGACAAGTGTCGTCATGTTGTATCGAGTACGATATATGTAATCCAAATTTGTTGATAGGAAAACATATTTAAAATTAAGCAAAGATATCCTTATGAAACATGTTAACATCCTAGCCAGCTTTAATATATTTCAACACTTCATTTCCTTAAGACAACCATGTAAGTTTGAATATAATGTAACAAACAAATACATTATACCACAGGTACTAAAATTAGCGTTAATACTGATACAGAATTAATTACTACCACTATAAGAACTACCATTATGTTACATCGAATTAAAACAGTTAGTGAGATTTGATTTATATTTGCAAAGAAGTTTATCTATATTCTTTTGTTTAAATACGCGATATATAGACAATTCAATGACCAGTCAAACGTTCTTTTTAAATTATTTGTGAACACTAGGGGTGTGCGGGCCGCCCGAAAATCGGGCTCAGACTTTCGGGCGGGCTTGATTCGGGTGCCTGATACTTCATGAGGTATCGGGCGGCCCGAGAGTTTCGGGCGGCCGGAGAGAGTGATTCGACTTCGTCGGACGCGTTCGGAAATGATCGGACAAGTTCGGACGAGCAAGTTATCGCGATACCTGAGAACTGAGAACACAACTAGAACAACTCTGCGTTCTTATGAAATAGATAATGATAATAATTAATAATGGTATTCTTCCATAACTTATAACGTAATTTTTAATATACTTGGTTTTTTTATAATTACAGTAGTTACATTCGGAAAACTTGTGCATAATCTTTATTTCTATTAAATTTTGAAATAATGTACGTTACACGTGAAAAATTTAAAATACAATATTTCTGGCATTCTGATGAATTTGTTATGAATGAACTTGCATATTATATGTGTCGATAATATCATTAAAATATCCTTACGGAGTGACATACACCTAGAAGGTATAAAAACAAGGTAAATTATGACAACTTTGTAAGGAGTGCTGTTTTTATTAACAGTTATACAACTTACTTAATATCTTTTTATATAACTGTTATTAATTAACTATCATTAACCTGACAGAAATTCTTAAAAGATAATACATAATAAAATAGCAAAATAGAAATTGTTGTACCCCGATCAAATGTGGTAAAAATGGCAATTTTAAATATATTATAAAATACATATTATATATTAAATGATATGCGATATGTTTAATATACCTTCTAGGTGTATGTCACTCCGTAAGGATATCTTAATGATATTATCGACACATATAATATGCAAGTTCATTCGTAACAAATTCATCAGAACGCCAGAAATATTGTATTTTAAATTTTTCACGAGTAACGTGCATTATTTCAAAATTTAAAAGAAATAAAGATTATGCACAAGTTTTCCAAATATAACTACTATAATTATAAAAAAACCAAGTATATTAAAAATTGCGTTATAAGTTATAGAAGAATACCATTATTAATTATTACCATTATCTATTTCATAAGAACGCGAAGAGTTGTTCTAGTTGTGTTCTCAGTTCTCAGGTATCGCGATAACTCGCTCGTCCGAACTTGTCCGATCATTTCCGAACGCGTCTGACGAAGTCGAGTCACTCTCTCCGGCAGCCCGAAACTCTCGGGCCGCCCGATACCTCATGAAGTATCAGGCACCCGAATCAAGCCCGCCCGACAGTCTGCGGCTCGGCCCGACGATTCGGGCGCCCGAAAATCGGGCGGCCCGCACATCCCTAGTGAACATGTAGAAATTTGGACACATTTAAGTACAATCAACGCTCACAAGATATGTCACAAATGGAAGCATTAAGATACTTTCAAATTTATAACACATAGTAGTCTATGATAATATGATATACTTTTTAAATTATCTAAAGTGTATACGAGAATGCAAGTAAATTTGAACACTTCTTTGCACATCTTTTTGTAATTCATCTATAACCTTGTTCACATTATTCAATAAAGATCGTTTTTTCTTACAGAAAATATGTTAAAATAAACGTTTTAAAACATAAAAATAGAATACAAGGTGTATATTAATTTATAACAAAGTAAATATAACAAGTACTACGTAATGTAACTTCAATAGGGACACAAGCAACAAAATAAAACATACAATCTCTACTAATATTTATACGAAGTAATAATATTCTTATAAATGCACAGTCACGTAACATATTAAAAGTTAACAAACTAATATCTCAATTGATTAAAAATAATCAATCATGTTCTCTTGAATTCGATGTACACAAATTAAATAATTAACATGTATAAAAACACAATTAACATAAAAGCAAATGATAACAATCTTTTCAATTTTAACAAACATATAAATTAAAAAAAAAACAGTTACATAAATCTCATTTACCACGACATTCTGTATTTATTGCATTCTTTTGAGAATAAATGGAACCTTGAGTTAACCCACGTAATGGACCTTTTCTCAATTGTGGATCTGGACCCTTAGCAGTATAATATTTCCCAGAAACCAAGCCTGTATCATGCCCTTGTGTTATTATTTTGGTAAAGGTGTCATTGGTTAACAAATTTGGATCTGGTCCTGACCATGGTGCATAATCGGGCCTATAAAAAGTTACAGTTACAACTTTACAATTAAAAAGTACAAATTGAAAGATTTTCATTAATAGAGAAAGACAAGTTTTGAACTTACAGAAGCAAATCATTATTAGCTCCTTTTGGTAAATCAGAATTTGGTCCAACGGGTTTTGTTAGATATGGAGATTTATATTCATTATCTTCTCTAGTACTGGTTCCTCGAGAGACTCTAGAAATTTAGTTGAGCATCACGTGTTTAAATTTATTCAATGTGAAAATGTTATGTTAGTACTCAAATTTAATTAGCATGCGAAAATGGGCCTTACTTTGGTATTTCTATCTTATTTTTACTTCGCTTAGATTTTTCCACTTCCGGATCCTTCATTACTTTCTTAATTGGCGAAGCAGTTAATTTTACTGCTTCGGTTACTGGAGGGCTGTCTTCTTTTTCGTCACTTCTACTGCTGCAAATTTTTATATATGCTTACTTAGCGTATAACTCACACTTATATCAAAACTATTTAGAAAATGACGTTTTGATAACAATGTCACTTAATATAATAAATTTTTTATAATGTATATTCTTATATATTATAATCTTCTTTATAATATATATTCTTTTTGAGTATATCTATAGTCTTTTCAAAAAGTATTCAGCTTTACCCATTTCCAGTTGTAAAAACAAACAAAAACACAGACAATGGTCAGAGAGAAAACAGATTCGAGAAATTTTTAAGCATCTGATAATTAGCTGATGTACAATGTGTTAATGTATCAATATATGTATATCTTTAAATTTGAACTTACTTCTCACTGCTGGATGTACACGGGGGTTTCGTGGCTTCTTCCATAACCATAATGTCCAATATATGTATGGCTCTTTCTTCGTCATAATCGACACTATCCATAGCAAGCGCTATTACTCTTTCCGGTACAGTCTTATACTTCTCCATTAAACGTGCTTTCACTAAAAATTTTAATACGACAGTTAATGGAATGTTAATACTAATGTAAGTCATTTCATGCCACATGATTACTTTAATTTGGCAAAATTTAACAATTTAGAGAAATATTAAAAAGTTTACTTTTATTTTTTTCTTCTAAACTTTTCATTCGCGGTGGTGGAGTAGGGGCAGCTTGTTGTTTATTCCTCGCCGCCTATAAAATACGATATAAATTGAATGAAAGTTGTAACAGAAGTTAAGCAAAATACAACAAATATATTACTTGTTCCTCTTCTCTCTTTCTTGCTAATGATCTAGGAGCTGTAGGATTTCGTTTCTCATAGCCCAAATCAATTAATTTTTCTGAAGCTTTCTGGACGTTATTATCGCTTTGTTCCAAAATATCAAGCAACATAGTCTCTTCCACTTTGGGAAATATATTTTTCAGGTACCTGTTGAAACATTTCCAATGTATCAATTACTATAAATATTCGATCTCCCATCAAGTACAAGTACAGACAAAGTCTACGATACAAGATGAAATATTACATAATTGATCATTTATTAATAAATCAAAATGTATGTAGGATCAATTATTTTAAAAAACATTAGACTATACACTAGGAACAACTATTGAAATGGTATAAACGTATATGTGGTTAACACTTTGGCAATTTCACATCAAGAAAGTTATTGTATACTTACTATAGATAACTTAAATGTACTGAAATTTTCAAAATATTCAGAGACAATCATATTGTCTGACTGCATAAGAAATACATATAAATATTTTCGATCATAATACACGTGCACATACTACCATGCTCGGATCATATGTTTCCTTTGAATAAATGAGTTTTTTTCTTGTATACATATGTTACGATTGTATGCTAGGATTTTTTACTTAAAATTTCAGCATGTATGTATATAGTAATACTCAAATATAATTATCCAAAATTATTGAAAATAATTTATATACGGATCCGAATGTGTACATTTCGAGAAACTCATTTATTGTTGCAAAGTTCCTTAAAACAATATAGAGACAACGTGTTAATAAAAGATATAAGCTTCAATGCGCCACTAAAAATTGAACAAAAAATACATTGATGATATAAAACTGAAACCAACCTATCTACGATCTGTGTAAATCTTACACTATCCAACATGTGTTGTATTGTAAACCAGGAAGGAACTGAAATGAAAAATGAGTTCTAAATCACGCATACAGTATATAAAATAAAAATCTAATTAAAAATAATGTCTAGAGAATCAAACAAAATCAGCAAAACAAATCAGAACAAACAGAAAATACAATAATGGAAAAGTGTAATTGGCCTGTTTAAGAATATTTTTTTTCAAAGACTACTTCATATGGATTTACTCTCAATATGCACGATTCATATCTTCACGAAAGTTTACTAAGTCAATTGCACTATAAAGTTCTGCATTCCTTTGTTACACGGACGTTTAAAATACTGCTGTTTTAAAACTTTACTTAACAAACTTTTAACACATTGCAGATACAATGGTACAAACTTTTTACTTTTTCATGTAAAT
>CM052274.1:3493663-3507368 GCA_028455795.1 Lasioglossum marginatum
AAATAACTGTTAAAATTGAACATTTATGACAGAATTCAAGTGTTAATAAGTTCACTTAAAAAAGAAAAGAAATAATTTAAAAGTTTAAAGCTTACAAAATAACTTTTATTTATAACAGTTTACAGTTTCATTCAAGTCCCGTACCAAAGCGAATAATACTGAATACATTTCCGATTTAGTTACCTACCTGTAGACTAGGAGGTAAAAATGCAAGTTGTGGATTAAGATAGGGAGACGGTGTTGGATAGATTTGCGGAGCTCTGTGAGCTCCTGCATAACCTATGTGTCCACCACCTCCACTTCCTCCAGTCTATTATTTTGTATGATATTTTATATTTTATCCGAATGCAGCATGTGCATATGATAAAAACACATATATTGGGAGTGCGATTACAAAGATCTTAAGTCTGTGCATGTGCGCATGATATATGCAAATATCCAAATGGTTATTTAGAAGTAAAAGTGAGTGTGTTATACATTTAAAGATAATTTTGCACAACAATTTAATGCACAGCAAGAACTTTTTACTGACCTGCATAGGTATGTCTTGAGAAGTTATAGTTGCAGCAGAACTCAGTGCCATTGAATTTTGTGATTGTATATACTGAGAATACTGCCAATACCTTACTCTTGGATCTTCCCATGTCGTCGTTCGATTAAAATGATTTATAAAATATCTGAAAAATGTTTCATCGGATTCACGTATAAAGTTATTAACAAACGTTAACATCTTTTTCATATATCGCGTTATATAGTATTTTCTTGGTACAAAGATTTTTATAATGGTCATTTACGAATGCATGAATAGATCTTTAATCAAATTGACAATTTTATTCATCAATATACATAATTAATTTGTAGATATCGTTAAAGTAAACGACAGCGTAAAATAAGTCGTCGTTGCATAACATAAATCATTGCAATAAAGACATTTATCACTACAATTCTTTTACTATCGGTTCAATGAACAAAATAAAAGTAGTTTTACAAAAATTTACATACGGACGTCCACTTCTGATATCGTATCTACATTCCCAACCGGGTGGCAATTGACTCCTGTCAGTTTCTTCAGCCATCTTTGCGTATTTTGATAACTCGCAATATAATCCACCGATGCCACCATAACGTAGTAAATACTAACCGTGACCAAATTTAATTATGTACGTCTATTTCATATTTTGTAATATTGCCTTATTTGAATGATAAACCCTTTTGTTGAATATTTAATCACACAAAAAAATATGACTGACGTTTATATATTTTTATCTAGAATATATATATATGTATATAGACAGTTTTTCATTTTTAACATCGATTGATCGGTAAAACAATTTGTGTTTTCACTCGCAGAATATATTGAAAGTATAACAGTTGAATAACAATTGTTTATTTTTGAAATCTAAATCCACATTTTTCTTATTTCAATATTTTTATAAAAGTACAACGTATACTAAAATATTTTCATAAAAGTAATGTTAAAAGAAATAATAATAACATTTAGACATTAATTATTATAAGTTATTTAATAATATCTTAATAATAGCTTCAAACTTACCATTGTACACATTTATTATGGGGGATAATAAATAAATCGCAAGCAAGATGTTTTAATTAAATATACATTTAAGAAAGCATATTTACATATACATATTTGCATATGCAATGCATAATACCATTTTTACATACATTTAACTAATAATTTATCGAGTTTCTTTGTCATGCAAGTCGATGGAAACTTCACAGTTTTTAAACTTAATAACTGTATTTAATACTTCTAATATCTTTTCTATCAAAATAAATAACCATTTTTAAATTATTTTTTATTTTCATTTGTTATATTAAGGATTCCTACATGTTTTCCTCTTTGTACGTTGCATTTTTTAAGGATTCCTATTTATTTTTCTCGTTCAACTTTGTATACGTATTATACATTTGTTGTATCATTCCTAGAGTTAAACATCCTATAACTGTGCCTTGAGCCGCAACTCTAAGCTGTACAATAAACATTGACGCTGGTAGTGATTTTGTTCTCCATTTATAAATACCTATTCCGGTTACAATTGTAAACCCTAGTAGCCCTATGAAAGAAAACAAAATATATATCAAACATGTATATATATTTTTTATATCAAACATGTATATATGCTTTATATATCAAACATGTATATAGATTTTTTAATCAAACTTCATATAACTACTTTACAACAATGAATATAACTCATTGTAATGTATTTGAAAAATTGACATTGTTTGCATTGAAAAGAATTGTATTGTTGTCTGAAGACATTGTAATTACTTGTCTGAAAAGTATGAAAAAGAAACTATTTATTGATTTAAATATTGATTAAATATATACCTGTTACAAGAAAGGGTTGCCTTTGTGCAAAACTAAACAATTTATCTGTTACAGATGAACGATCTTCATATTCCAATGTTTGTCTAAGAGCCTCTTCGGGGATCTCTATTTCTCTTGCATTTTGCCAGTTAGGTCCACTCATGTTTGTCTAGAAAAAATAATTAAAATTTTATTCGAAGCTTTATTGCCGTCTTCAAGTAGAATAATATATAAGAAGCTAGTCATTGTTTGCATAATATTTTATCACTAATATATATGATTACATAACTGTCCGAAGTGAAAAGATGTACAAATATTTTATTATTTTTCAATTGTTTAGGAATAATCATAAAAGTTTAATTTGTTAGTTTCTACTGTTTATTGAAATATAAAAATTTGTATAAATATAAAATAATAAAAATTGTATTTTAAATCGGCTATGCAATACACGAAATATAAAATACACGATTGAAAATGTCTATATATTAATGAGTAACCTCACACGTGCTCATTGCGTCACAGGTATTTCATCATGTAGATTTATTTTATTCATTAATATTTTTTGACAAATGATGTCTATATATTGCTTGAAGTCATGTGCATACGAATATATACATGTTGTTAAAAATTTCCTATTTATGTTTCGATCCAGTTCGTTCAGCTTCACATTCTACCTACATGTATTGATTTTACATACGGCATTTTCAAGAGTCTCGGTCAATGTCAAGGTACATATTGAAGTACGGCCGTTTAGAATGCGTGAACAAAATCTAATCGCAAAAATATTAATTAATATTTATCGTTCTTGAATGTACCGAAACAACACTTGATTGTTTAAAAATCGCTGTATACTTCACATAGTTCTGATTGTCATTTTCAGATTGCAAATTTCGATGGTTGTTCGAACGAAACTTTGTCTGTAGCACATAATGTAAAACCTTAATTTTTATGAATCGTAAAACAAATTGATGAACTTCAATGATCACCTATCCGTTTTTTACTGTTCTTTTTTTACCATTATAAATGAATAGCAAACATTTCAATTGATTTTGTGATAAATATGAATGTTTTATTATGCACGAATAAGTTATAATAGACTTTTACCTTTGTTTTATAAACAATATACAAACTTCACTGTTATTTCAATAATACTGTTCAAGTGACGACATGTGCTCTTAAGACTTCTTCCACGACTGACGTGAGTGGACGTGAGCGTGAGAATGTCATGACGCAACTGTCATGATCATGATACAATTATCTTTGCCATTCAGTTTTTATGTTTTTATCTATCTATAGTAAGAGAGACAATGTATTCTTGCAGAAACGAAACGCCCACAATCTTCAAGAACCGAGAATCGGTCGAGAACGTCATACTCCACGTGTCCAAATTTGGTGACCTTGAAAATCTATTTAGCAGCAGCACTACCACTTCTTCATATAGATACGCACATATATGATGTATATAGAAATTTACAGTCGCAAATATGGACTTGTATCGTTAACGTGTGAAATATCACAGTAATGTATATTATTTTTATGATCCTTTCAATTAGTGTGAACAATAAACAAAAATATTACATGCGTCGATTATGTGACCGATTACATGACATGAGCGGTATTGCCAGGTGTGATCGGTGTGATTTACTGCACTACGGATCATCGCGTTAGACACAGCATACATAGGATAAATTGGAATAGCGTGTTTCGTAATGTCTCTCAAGAGATAAGATCATAGAGTATATAGAGCATTCTTGTAATGAGAGTAGGACAAGTAGGATCTGAGGATTCTGTGGGTCAGAGAGGAAATTTCCGCTCTGGCTATGTGCTACCAGAGAGGATACCTCTCGTAGTGTTCCAAGATAATGGAGTCTGGTGCCCACAAGTCACGTCACAAGATAATTCAAAATGATGGATAGCCATATAAAAGCGAGGTATACAATAGTATATTTATGTATTATTTCGTAACCATTTGGAAAAATAGTACAAACTTGTTGCATAAAGAATTGTAAGGAACGACAGAACCGTGATAAAAATATATCTTTTCAGTTTTCATTTTATATTTAATATTGCATATATATTGTTCTTATGTAAGTTGTGAGGGAATAAGTACAATTTCATATTATCAACATCTACATTAAAATTAACTTTTTCCAATTTATAATCGACAAAATGAGTTAGCCATATTTAAAACAATAAGAGTAAAGTAAAAATGAACGAGTAATAAAATGAAATATATATTACAGTTACAGTTTCCGTAAATATTTATACAGAATGAGATACGGCGACGATTCCCCTTTGCTCTCTAGATACACTTTAGCTTCGCGGTACTGATTGTGAGACTTCTCAACAGACTATAGCACTTTGCCCACATCCGTCATCTGGTAGATGAAGTAATCTTGGAATACGGCATGTTATCTGAAGCCGGGTTTATAAGTATATATAAAGTATATCTAAAGTAACAACACTGTCCCTATGTGGTACCTCCAGGTCATCCAATTTGGGAATATGAATACCAAAATTTCTAACAAGAGTTTCGCCTCTAGTATTTCTTTATATTTGTCGAAGTGATAATATTTGTCAATGAAATAGATGACACAACAAACGGATTTAGATGAGAGAAGTGAGGGAAAAAATTCTCTTGACTTTACATCGTGTTGCACGTCACCTATCAACCTTGCAAAGTATATATATTGTCATCAGCGGGTAAACATAGTCGACAACACATCAAATTTAAATGTCCACTCGTGATAATAGCAAACATTTCTAATTGGTCTACCCGTGTGAACGGCTGCTTTACCTATTTCGTTATTGGTCAATAAAAGATGTAGTGATCACGTGCTCGGCTACTTTATACTGCTTTATACATATACGTGTATATATTCAGTGACATGTATTATGTCAATGTGACAGAACTGTCAAATAGAAGTATTTTATTCAAACATAATTTAATATCAGCAAAATTAAAGCATACCTATGTCAATTTATCGTTGAGAGTACAACGCGAGAACATGCATCAAAAGTTCAGATACACTGATCTTAGAAAAATTGTAAAGATTCAGGCTATATCAAGGTACTTTGGTTACACAATTTTATAAAAGTTTATGAAAAGACATCGCATTGTCTCTTTATAGATATACATTGAAATTAACAAGTGGTTCATGAGAAGATTCAATTGATAAGTGTCAATTAAATTGTATATAGAAAGTATTTGAAAATATAATCGAAATTATGGCAGCGATACGGCACACATTGCAAAGGGAAGTGTTTACTCCTGGCGATGAGAAATTATTAAGCGTATGTTATGTAAGTAAGGCATATAAAAAGAAGAAAATGAGCTTTCTATGTTTAGCTACGACCACAGATACACCTCCGTCGTTACTTTTATATCAAGTAAAGAAGAACGATAAGAATGTATTTAAAAAGAAGCAGTCATGGTCCTTGAGCGACATTCAAATCGTCGATGGAGTTAAGAATGATTCTACGGATATAGAATTACATATTGATAAAGTATACAAATGGTCTGTAACAACAGCTCAGGAACGAAGAACATTTCTGAGCAATTTGTATACCTATTCTTGTAGCCTAGCTCAACGACCGCAATTTAAAAATATTCCTAAAGAATGGCTTATAGATCCGAGTTCCTTGAAGGAAAGCGATAGTATCACTTTCACACCAGGTAAACTCTCAACATCAGGTAAACTCTCGATTCCAAGATTGCAGTAGGTGCTCGAAAGTCCTATTTGTATGTATACGAGGTGTAATTTGTATTATTCGGAAGCATAAAGCTGCGCATGTAGCTATTTTCATAAAGCTGCGACAGCTACATGCTACCAAATAATAAATTATGCCTCGTAAACGTAAAAATAGGACTTTTGAGGATGATTACAGTCTAGATTGATCTTTTATCTGGCGCTATAACTACTGAAAAACTCCATGAGAAGGCAAATCTCACATTCTTGTAATCCTAGAAACGAGTCTACGCCCTTAAATCGATACTCCCATTATCATTATATTCTCGTATATATTCTCCAAAAAGTGTTTATTAGAATTTTCATATTTTGGCTTTAGAGCTGCTCTCATCACCCATCTCATCAGATTATCAACCTATTACTGAAAAGGAAGCTATTGATTTAAAACAGATGATGGAAAATTGCGAATATGCAGTTGCTAATGCGGAACTCTTTATGGAAACTCTTTCCAAAGATCTCTCTATTCTTGATGGGGTAAAATAACATTTCTGGGAAATAATCATATTTTATTTCTTTAAACAAGATAAAATTAAATTTTTTACAAGTTTTAACCCTTTGCACTCAGAGAATGTAAATGAAACGTGTTTTTATATGTATTTGGTTCTTCCTTTATTTATTGAAGTCATATTTTTTAGTTAAAAAATATATAAATTCCACAAATAGAAATTACAATAAAGTTTGAGAGCTATATTTAATATAATTAGTAAGCAAAATTGTTTAAGATAAGTAGCAGTCAAGGAACTGTCGTTTGAAGTAAATTTCAAATGTAACACTTCAAATAGTAGGAAGTTGTTGGCAACAAAATTGAAAAATAGTTCGAAGTGCAAAGGGTTAACGATCTTGATTTAACAATTTTCCTTATTAAATTCGACTTTAATTCAGCTTGCACTATTTATGGATACAGGAGAATGTACAATCAGTTTTGGCATCGGAAGCCCGTGTAACTCAATTGATGAACAGCATTGAAGCTGCAATAACTGAAGCTTCAATCGTGGAAGCTCGTCTTGCAGCTTACGACGAAGCGCTTGGCAGAATTAGGGAAGTTATGGCTCGTGTAGGCCAAAAGAATCAAGCTATTCATACTGCTAATAGTAATGCAAGACTTCTGCTAGATCAGCTGAATACAGTCATTGTAAGTAATATATGTATAAGATGGTTACAGTAAAAAAATTTCTGTTTTAAAAATCATAGAAACATGTACTTGACAATTTATTGTATTTATATACAATTTTTAATTTTTCTTGACAAGTCACAATTGGATATTTCACCGACTCATCAACACATTTTGAATGAAGCTGAACTACCTGGAGAAAAAGAAGAACTTAGTCAAGCAGGTGCTGCTCTTTTAAAAGCCACTACAGCTCCCTTGCCATCGGGACTTGATAAATTAAGCGCAGTAACCGAGCAAAAGAGACGTCTTGATAAGCATAGAGCAAAATTTTCTATAATTGTGGCTAGGCACTTGAATAATCTTTTTATACATTTGGTACATATGCTTTAGTTGTTCATGTAATTTAATTCTGATCGATTGAAAACAGCTAGATCATTCTATATTTTCTGTTTTATAGGGCAACGACGTCGGAGAAATACCAACATCGTCAACAGATTTGATTCTTCCAACGCATCAAACAGTTCACCACGAACTTGAGCCATATACTGAGTTGATGCAATTATTAAGAGCATTGGACAATAAGGCTTTTATACAATTAACCAAAGTTTATACAGATACAATGAGTAAATTATATAAAAGAGATCTAAAACGATTTTTTGAAGATGCAAGGAATAAACTGATTTCTAAACGTCTTCAAGGTACAATAGTATGCATTGTTTATTGTAATTAGAGGTGTGCGAGAACCTGAAAATGTCGGGTACCCGATGGTTGCGATCGCAGCCTAGATTGATCTGTTGACTACTGAAAAACCCCATATTTGCATTATCGTGAAATGAGATGGCGCATCCCGCACCCTTGCAATCCTAGAAAAACGAATCTAGCTTAAGAGGAATTCCCCTTAAAGAGGAATAGCTATGAACGAAGCTCCATACCTATCTAGGAATAGAGGAATAGCTATCTAGATATCCTGAAAGACTACTAACAATTCACTTTCGATATCATTAAATATGTTTATGATGGCCATAGAACGATACATATTCAATATTATAGATTATGGACCATCACAGAACGATAATTATACAATATTATAGAATATGGACCATCATAGAATGATAATTATTCAATATTGACGAATATGGACCATTATAGAACCATCATATAGGACCATTACAGGAAGATAATTATACAATATTATAGAATATGATACTGCATAGATAATGATCAGATCAATAATGACTAATACTAATCTATCAACAGCTCTGGAAAGTGTACAACAGTGTGTGGCTAGCTATTCCTCTTTAAATAAAATTCTCGACCTGTTCCGACCATCGGGAACCCGACATTTTCCAGTTCTCGCACACCTCTAGTTATAATAGTGATATATATCATTTTTTAATAAGATTTCTTTTTAAAGCAAATACATCAAGGTCTAGCGGACAAAAGGCAGAAGATTTACTAAATCCAGCACCTATTTGTTTGTTAAGTGGTGAAGTATGGGCACCTGTAGGCGATGGAAATCTTTTAGACTCAGTTCTTGATTGTATGCTTTCACAAATGCAACCAGTTTGTCTTGCAGAGCAAGCCTTTTGTATTTCGTTTCTACAATTGGATTCTGTTCTTTCTCCATCAAAAGTATGTAAAGTTTACTGTTAGATATTCATTCTAACATATACAGTGACCTACAGTTAGATTCGGTCACTCTTAAAAGTTAAAACAATTAGTTTACTGCATGGCGTGAAAAAAGAATTTTTAAAAAATTGCTATTGGAATTCGGAAGTCACTGTTTACAACTTTTTTATGTGTGGTCCTATATTGAAAATTTTAAAAATACGTTTTGTAGATCTATGTCAAATATACACATTGTGAACGTTTCATCAAAATCGGTCAACATTACAATGAGCTACAAATGTTGAAAGATGGTAAAAATTGTAGTTTTTCAATGCCTGTCATTTTTTCCGCATCACCCGATTTCGATGAAATTTTCAGCATATATACAATTAATACAGATGTATAAAGTTTATTTTAAAAATTTTCAATATAGGCCCATATAAAAAAGTTGAAAACAACTTTTAGAATTTTCTCTGTAATTCCGACCAATTGCAATTTTTTCGCAACATGTAGTAAACTAATTGTTCTAACTCTCCAAAAAATTCAAATCGTATGGTTTGATATTAAAGATGTTATCGACCTTTTAAAAGTGATCGAATATTACTGTGAGTGATTGTATGGACTAAGTATTCTTTTAAATGTGTCAGAGTAGCGAATTAGAAGAAACAGATAACGTTAGCAATGGAGCAGCAAGTCCTGGATCAGTTACCTCCACTGCAAGTAAAAAATTGGAAAGACAAGTAAATGAAGAAGTACGTGCAACGATGGCAGCGATATTTCCATCATTGGAAATTGAATTAAATAATTTTATTGCCTTTTTAGACAAAATTGATAGTTTGTAAGTATATTCGGAATAGTTACATTTTCTACGCAATTATCTAATATTAAATTTGCTTGTTTACTTGTATATTAATTTTTAACGCAATTTTTATAGTTGGTGTATGTATGTCTTGGTACGTTTGTCCCAACATGTTATGTCAGCACAAGATACTGGTTCTTTTTTATCGATGACATTTGCTTCAGCGTTGATTCAAGTTAAAAGATCTTTCGACAAATTTATGCAAACTCAGTCACAGGCGATTTTATCTGATACTAAAGTTAATCGCAGAAACAAGTGTGGAATATTGTCGTATGTAGAAAATTTTGAACATTTTGCAAAAACAGCAGAGAAAATCTTCAAAAATTCTGATCGAAAGGTTGATCTTGAAAAATGGTACACTAAATTAGTAAGTGCAATGTTTGAAGCAATTGTTATCCATAGTAGAGAACATCATAAAACTCCACCAGAAGTTATTAAGATGGGTAAGTCTAAAATCTTACATTTGTTTCTTTTCTTATTCATACGAATTAAATATAACGTGTACATTACATTACAGAAAATTTTCATCATTTGTACGATCTTCTGTCACAATTAAAAATATCCGTACTTGACCACGAGCGTAAGGAAGCTAAACAGAAATACCATGACGCTTTGAAAGCCTACGTTACACAATATTTTGGAAGACCTCTTGAGAAACTTAATGTTTGTTTATTACAATTTTAAATTATTTTGAATCTTCGATTTTGGAATTTCTACTCAGAATAAAAATATTTATTCTGTCAACAGCTATTTTTTGAAGGTGTACAAGCGAAAGTTGGTGCTGGAGTTAAAGAATCTGAAGTTAGTTATCAAATGGCTTTCAGTAAACAAGAACTTAGGCGTGTTGTAAAGGAATATCCAGCTCGAGAAGTGAAAAAGGGCTTGGAAAATCTGTATAGAAAAGTTGAAAAGCATCTATGCGAAGAAGAAAATTTATTACAAGTAAATGGAAATATTTAAGATAGCAATATCGCATACTATTATTGTTTGTTTACTATACGCAGCTTCGTTATAGGTTGTCTGGCGTGAAATGCAAGGTGAATTCATTGCACAATATATATACATAGAGGAATTGATACAACGATGTTATCCAGACAGTATGGTAACCCTTGAATTTACCATACAGGATATATTAGAATTTTTCTCTGAGATAGCTCGATCTCATTGAGGAACTTAATAAACTAAAATTGTAATGTGAATAAAATTTTGTAATTCATATTAGTATTTAGATTGAAGTAATAAAATAATAAAGTAATATAATTTCCTATAAAGAAACTGAAAAAATTCATTATTCCATGGAATAAATTAAAATGAAGATTAATAACAGCTATTTTTTATTATTACTATTATTATTGGCATATTAATACTTAGGCAGTCAATCTTAGAGGGATGTTCTTGAGGGTTCTCTATCAGGGAATTACATAAAGAGTAACTTCAGCAGGTGAGCCATGTGCCAGAAATTTAACGTTCTGTCAGTCGTACAACTCTGCAGATGCGATAAACTGAATGCTCACGACTCCTTTTTATCAGGTGATCTGATTAAAGATAATATTATAAATGATATTTATTGTGAACAAAGTATTATATTATTCATAAAATTGAATAGTAATAAGTTAGAGTATTCATTATGTTCTACAAAGTTTTGTATGTATATCTACTGTAATTAAAGAATTACTGTTTTGGAGTTGGTGCAGTGTAATTGAGCCAGAGCATTCCAGTGGTTCTACCCTGAAAGTTGAAATATTATAATTATAAATTAATACTATCATGAAATGTATGTGTAATCAATTATAGTATACAATTACGTACAAATGCAATGGTACCGATAAATACAACAACACCGGCAATTAATTGCATGTTATATCTTTTATTATTTCTTTCATGCGCTTCCTTCCAACAACCTTGTGGTATTGGCAGTTCATCCATGTGCGGTGGTCTCAGATTATGAGGAGGTTCATGGTGACTTGACCGAGCACCTTAATATTTTAACACTTGTTTATTTTTGAAAATAATAAGGGACGAAAACATTTTCTTACATAAAGTAGTAATATAAAAATTCATTATGTCTAAATTTGTTCTTACGCATCCCATTTAACAATTGATCATGTCAACTTTTTCTCGAGAAAAGAATATTTAAAAAATAATCAAACTGCCAATTTAAAATTGAAAATGTTAAAAAGTCGGTTTCGGATTTAACAAAAATTGGATTAGAATTTATCATTATAAGAAATATACTTAAACTATATTATATGAAGTATAACATACTAGAAGAATTATTAAATATTTTCGAAATATAATAAAGATAACATTCGTTGATATTATGTAAGAGCCTTCAAATGAAAAAGTATGTTCGATACCGTGATAATAAAGTATATAATATCTACTATCGCACCTCGACTTGCAATCCGAGCCACGGGCTTCGCAAGGTGACGAAACATGTTGGTATACTTCCTCTGTGCAAGAGAATCACACTTTTCGAAAATCTAAGCAGACGATAAAATACTACGAACGTTCAATAGCTCGGCACACGTACCATGTACTACATGTTACATATAGAAAGGAGAATCAATTCTCAATTGTCTTGTTACGTAGCCATATGGTGGGATTTAGGGATTTTGGCAGGTTCGGGCACCGACTAGGTATAAGGATAGACCTATCATCCAATGTATTTTTGCGGTCCACTTCTGTGGGGTCCTTAGACCATATAAACTTATAGACCCGATTTCAGACATTTCTTTCAACCAAGATCATTTTTGTTCTATGTAATCTTTTTTACATTGTGCACTCAAATTGAACCTGTTTTCTCATACCACAGTTGAGCTTTTTACAATTTATAGAATACAGACAAATTTAATATTATTAAAACTCTTTAGAATAATGGAATGGCAATTTTTACTGGCGCCTCGGAGTCACCATTCGAGTGCAACGAGTTTTCGCGCGTCGAAGGAGGATAAGCATTGATAAGCGTTACCAGTGTCGCCAGACATCTTTCCCCTTCCACGACGCTGTTGCCTCATGCTTGCCTCGGGCCGGTCTGGGCCCGTTTTTCGGCTCTTCGCACGTGTGTCGTAATGTTCCGAGACGATTTCGGTATTGCCAAATAGAGCGATTTTGCGTGGCCATTTCACGTTTTTTCTACATAGGAAAAATGCATTCCCCGTAACCGCGCGTAAGAATCCTCCCCTCCAGGAGGGGCGAAACTTACCAGGGGACGGGGACGGGGTTTTTACCCACAGGACAGAGAGGCCTTCTTTGGCACAAGGACGATGGCGCACAACGAGATGGCGCACATTTTTTTTGCACACAACAACTCTTCAAGGACTTCAAATCATAAAGTTCCATTAAGGATAATATAAAGGACCTTTGTTTGGAGGGATCGAACGGCGACAGTAGGTACGAGACACACCGAGTGCACGTGCACCCCATAAACAAATTCCCGTTAGGTTGCTAGAAAACGCCCGCGACCTCTATTTCTGCGGCCGTTCAGCCTCGCGTCAACCCCACTCCCTTGCGCGCACCTCCACCACCAATCACCATCGAGCAGCAGCCGGAAGACGAATCAACGCCCAGGAAGACACCTGAATTTTCCTATTGGATGAGGAAAAGGACATTGAAAGAGGATGGCTGAAAGACGCCAGGCAGTTCAGCAATTCAACCTGAATCATCGAGCTATAACGCAGAGTACAAATAAAGTCTGTCTTTATCTACAATTTCTTGTTCACAAGTTATTTTCGACGAATCTTCCACGAGCAGAGTGCTTCAGCGCTCCACCAGCGCTCCACGGGCACCCGAATCTACGAAAATCCCTAATTTCCCCAAACCGCGACGCAACAGTGCCGGTAAGAATTGGGTAAGAATGGGTAAGAATTGGTTGCCTGGTTGCCATTGAACTTGATCGAATATTGGCGCAGTAGCGCTGTACACGTTTTGATCTGAACGTTGTAGTTTCCACTGTTTCCAGTAAGCCGCGTCAGTTCGATAAAGAGTCTTACCTTTATAAAGACCAATAAAGACCACACTGAATTACAGAGAGAAAAGTGATA
>CM052274.1:3507468-3519740 GCA_028455795.1 Lasioglossum marginatum
TCAGGTCTTCTTAAGTGGGTGCTGCTCGTCAATTTATCACGAGGAGTTTGAGATCTTCAACGTGGAGATCGGGGACATCAAGAGACAATGGATCAGGGTGGAAGATCACGGAAACTGCTTCTGTGAGAACATCACCGTAGACAGCGTGATCTTCGTCTGAGGCAGGGCATTTTCAAGGCGACTGTATTCCAGGATCTAACGCACAAGTTCAGTCTGAGACGGGTACTGCTCGTCAATTTACCACGAGGAGATCGAGATCTTCAGCGTGGAGATCACAATCGTGAAGAGACTGGGCCAAGGTAGATTTGCACGGTAGAACACCAGCAACTCAACGTGACAGATAGTTTCAGTTAGAATTATAAGCCACAGATCTGTCTTTCCATGTTTCGATAGTCGTTGCGCGGTGATCCTGTGTGCCGGCTTCTAGTTCAACGCATGCATTTAGACTGCAACGCGCAAAGAATATTGGCTCGATGCCCAACAACGTGTCACGGCTGTCTCCCCGGCGCCAAATGTCCGATGCCGGACACCTGTTTTAAAAGGAAGCATTCTGCCGCTTCCGATAGAACGTCGACGGTACAGTGCGGATTTCGTTCTAAGAAGATCGAATTTCACGAAGTGGAATCTAACGGACCAAGCGCACGATTCAACTAGTCATATTTATTGCTATCAGCGAGTTGTTCAGCAAGCGAACAGAACGGGACCAAAACGTATTAACACGTTAGGAAGACGAATAGACTGCGGATTTTATGCGTTTAGGACAAAAGTTAGTAGATGGAATAAGAAACAGTAAATGCATTAACCAAGAGACCTAGAATAATCTCATTCTATACGATTTCTTTTTATTTTATAGATATGAAATTGATATAACGCCTCATACAATACTTAAATGTTTAGTAATTGATTAGATACCAACTTGTTTAATAATGTATTGTACGAAAATTTCTCAGATATCAATATTTCTTAACTTCTTCAGAACATGATTACTTAGTCTACAATAATGCACTTGAAAATATATGAAAACAATTTATACAAAATTTTAGGTAGTTCCTAGGACGATACTTTATAATCTGTCTACACGCTATACCACTTCAGGGTTCAAGGATGAAATACGTTTCTATTCCATTCCTACTTCTCGCAATGAATGCAGAACATTTTTACTTTGCATAGAGATCCGCAGTTTTCATATGAGTCTCTCTTTTAGCGAAGAGTCGTCTTTATGCTATTCCCCATTGTGATATTAATTTAATGACGTAATAATAACATTGTAGGTATGATATTATTGAGAAAAACTTGTCACAGCGTGCGTTGTGAGACTCAATATTTAGATATTCTCGTCGGTAATTGAAAATTAGCTCTCTCCGCGCGATGCTCATAGAGTTCGAAAGTTAGGTGATAACACTGCCCGTTGATGTACAGAAGGCAGTCCTTGTTCATAATTTGATTCGCTGACATAATAACTAGACTGTGGGTGTTTATGGAATTTTTAATTTTTTCAGACAAATTTTAAAAAGTAGTCTTTGTAGTTCCGAAATAAATAAAAATCGTACGGAATTCTGTGAAATTTTAGATTCTAGCATTTTTTCAACATTTTCAAAAGCCATGCATAAAGATCCGCAGTCTACTAATAACCAATCAGATTCGCGTTTCTTTCGGCTGTCTTTTATACAGCAACGGAGTAGCGTGGCAATACTTCCAATGAAATAAGAGACTGATGTACATGTAAAATATTTGTTGTATTCGTACGTGCCTCGATACCTCATATTTATTTTGATTTTTACGATCGACATCGAACCGTGTTTGGACATTTGACGAATCATAGGTATTTATTTTGTATGATATTTATTAATATTTATCACCGACACGTGGAAATGGAAGTCATAGTAAGCTATATTTACTTAAAACTGTAAAAAAACACTGCGAAATAAAGTGTGCTTTAGAAAGAAACTAAAGAGAGGCCTTATACATATCCTAAAAAATCGTGTTCATGAAAATCCTTTCGAGAAATATGTTCGTTCCCCTAAAAAGTGGAGAATTTAACATACAAAAAAGGAAAGCGACGAATTTGATTTGATACAAATATGCGCCAGATTTGTATGAGATGGTGTCGCTAATATTCAATAACACAATAAAAAATTACTTTCTACAAGTAAATAAATAGAGGACAGCTTAAGTGCTATGTAGTTTTTGCATATATGTTTGTCGCACCAACGAACAAAAACAGAGTAGCCGACGGAAGGAATGTCTCTTTTCGATTATTGAGAATAATGTAAACAGAAAATGGGTACCTGCCGCTGTTACGCCAAGGCCTTCTGTACAAATTACACCAAATAAATCTCCCATTAAACCTAATCACTATAATAAAAAGCTACCTCTCAGACCTCTCGGTCTCAATAAATGGCACATCTTCCCAGCCAAGAAAAGTACAATCTGGAGTCTCCCAAAGTGCTATCCTATCCGCAATCCTATTCAACATCTACATCAACGACATACCTAAACACCCTAACACACACCTAGCAATATACGCTGACGACACAACAATATACTCTTCCTCCTGGCAAACCACCCAGTCAGCAAAACGTCTCCAATCACACCTGAACCTCCTAACACAATTCTTCCAAAACTGGAAACTACAACTAAATGAATTCAAAACTCAAGCCATCATATTCCACCCCTCCCGCAAAAAAAGAGCCCCTGAAAAGCTCACAATAAACATAACCCCGATCCCCTGGGTTAAACATGTCATCTATCTAGGATTAACACTAGATCACAACCTAAACTGGGTCGAAACAATAGAACAATCAAAAAAACATACCCAATTATCAGACTCCTCTACCCCCTAATCAACATAAAAAGCCCCTTAACTGACAACCTAAAACGACTATTATACATAGCTTGCGCCAGATCCACACTAACTTATGGTCACCAGATCTGGGCCACCGCAGCCAAAACCCACTTCATCAAAATCCAAAGACTACAAAACAAATTCCTCAGAATAATACTAGACGCAGACAGAGAATCCCCCACAGACGAAATCCATGCAGCCCTAAAAATACCTACTATCCCTAATTTCATCATATCCTCTCTCCCCAAATTATTCACTCATGACCACACAAACCCTCTAATAGCTTCAACAGGAAATTACGACGCAAACAAAATTCCCACCAAAATCAGAAGAAACAGTTACACCCCAAAAATGACAACCTCCCAAAGCCCCAAAAAACATAACCCATCCCCCTTCTCCCCATATCTCAAGCATATAGGTTTTTGAAACTTTCCCCTATAAAACACTCATGAAGGTTATCCCAACCCCAAAAACATCTCTCATGACGCTACTAATTCTTCACTTTTCAAGCTTTAATACAGGTTAAAAGGATATCTTTCCCCAGGTACTGTAGAACCACCACTCAAGTGAAACTTGGAAAAAAGAAAAAAAAAAAAGCGACAAGTCAGCAATTCAACCTTTCCGTCTGGCATAATGGACTTATTGCCAAATTGGTCGACCTCAATTTCCACCCCAGACTGATCAAACTCATTCATTTCTATCTGGAAGATCGCTCCTTCTTCGTTCAAGTTGGTCAAAATAAATCTGAGTCCATCCTCATCAAGGCTGGCGTGCCACAGGGAGCGGTGCTAGCCCCTCTTCTTTTCATCATTTTTATTAATGATCTGTCTCACTCACTTAACACCTCATTAGCTCTCTTTGCCAATGACACGGCTATATTGGCGGCTTCTCTGAGTCACCTCCGCCTGGTTAAAATCCTTCAAGAACATCTTGACGCCATTAGCAAATTCCTCTCTGACTGGAAGTTAAAACTCAATGGCTCTAAGCCATTATCTTCACTAGAAGATGGAAACATCTTAGAAAAGATCTTCCCAGCCTAATGGTCAACAACGAACCTATTCAATGGTCCAACCAGGTCAGATATCTGGGAATTATTCTTGATGCCAAAATGAGGTGGGGACCTGCCATCCTTGATAGAAGAAAAAAGGCTACGGCTGCTCTAGCAGCATCCACTGTTCTAATTGGACACAAGTCTAAATTAAAAACTCATCTCAAAATTCTCATATTTAAACTTGCATCCGCACGGTCATGTCGTACGGAGTTCATCTCTGGCATATTGCTGCAAAGTCTCATCTAGCTACCCTGCAAAGATTACAAAACAAAGCCATCAAGACGATTCTAAACCTGCCTTCGGACCCCACTGTGGAGATCCATTTACTTTCTGATCTCCCTATGCTTGACAAAGTATTCAGAGAACTAGTTGAAAACTATAAGCCAGAAGATCATACGAACCCACCGCACTCTACACGAGAGAGCTGCTGCCCTACACCCCCAGGGTTCGCTTTCCCCTGGACCTGCCTCCTCTTGAGGAGGGCGGCTGCCACCGGCTGCGGCCTCCAACGTGGGACTTTCGCCGGCGCCTGGGGCCCTACCCCGTGTGGGAGGGTTCCAGCTGCTCGACCAGCTCGACGACCTTTAAGGTTCACCAACCAACTGTCTTTTTCAAGATATATGCAGGAAACCTCCCTTTCCAATTCCTCCCCCCTCCACCCACTGTACACCGTATTACCTTCATTTATTGCACGTGTGCAAAGACCTTCTTCGCAAGATTTTTGAAATTTTTCTTGCCCTTCTACTACCATGATGACTTTAGTCAATACTAAACCCTCCTCCTAGTCTAGTCCTCCTTGACATACAGTTACCCAAGAGTAGAGATCGCTAGATCTAGGAATCTTTCATTCCACTCCCATGTTCAAATTTCATTCAAATTTCAGGCTAGTCCTGTTTAAAAAGAAAAAAAAACACTAGAAAATCGTACAGTTTTTTGAAATTTTTCTTGCCCCTCCACTGCCATGATGACTTAAATACAAGCTAGAAAATTTTCGAACATCTCGAAAATTGAGTTTTGTATTAGGAGAATATAATAGCGAAGGAGGTAGCACGAAATTCAGTAGTACAACTAAACCAGTAGTACAACTAAGCTAGACGGCTGAAATTTTTCAACCATCTCGAAAATTGAGTTTTGTATTAGGAGAATATGATAGCGAAAGTTCAGTATGTTACGGGGAAAACGTAACAAAACAACTACTGGAACACCTAACGATCAAGGTCCGTAGATTCGGGATCTGGTAGGGTCAGAAAGAAGTATGACGACGTATATTGCTGGACAGTTGTCAGAATATTACTGCTTTATTTTCTTTTGGAGGACAATTTCGTTCAGGTGGGTCAACTGATACCTGTCGGCCGTCGTTAGGTCGCTTCGGACAAAGCTTTATTATTTTGGAAGATTATCCCGGGGTCCATTATCCCTCGTAGAAAGGTCCCGATCCGTCGAAGTGTCTCCGGCCGATTTATTGTTTTACGTCCGGTCTTTTATTGCCTACTATATCTTTCGCGCCGATATGGCTATACTCTAGCGCTTGCCTTAGAACGCGTACGGGCATGACAGGCCTGAGCTGACTGGGAAATTTTCCGGGCGAGGCAAACAATACACGTTGCCTCGCTGGGCCGCCGCGGCAAACAACGCGTTATCGCATTGCTTGCCTCGCTCGGCCGATTCAGACCACGGATTTCCTCATATTTATTTAACGGTTCATATTACAGGATTTTTCTAAACGCAGTTCTCTTTATAAGACCTCGACCCTTCAGAATTAAAGTGGAACCCAAAAATTAGTAAGATTTCAAAAACAAATATATGGAAAATCTCCTGCAAAATAACCTACAATTAAAAATATCAGTTTTGTTTTCTCATATAAAAGTTGAGCTCTTTACAATTTATAGAATACCGACGAATTTAGTAATATCAAAACTGTTTTGAATAATGGTATGGCAATTTTTCAGAGTCACCATTCGAGTACAGGGTTAACATTAAGGATTAACATTAATAGCAGTACACAGAGAGAAGGTTAAGGTTAATACGAGGGTAAACACTAGGAGTGGGCGGGTATCCGAAAATTTTTAAAATTCGTTCTAGGTCCCACTTTGTACAATACCTTTTTACGCAGAATTTCATAATTTTATAATATCGTATACATATTCTATTCTCGTTTCATACATTACATCCGCGAGCCAGTGACTACCATAAATTAGGAATTAGAATTTGGAAGAAATTAGAATTCTCTAATAGTAGGTTGCAAACAAACAATTCTTGGTAAACACGGCTGACAATGAGTGCTGAATAATTGTGCGCACGTCTGAGATCCTGATACTTTCTGGGTAAATCGGGCGAGTTCAGGCGAGTTCGAGACTCGAATGTTCGGGCGGGACAGTTCAGTTCGGAACCCGAACGATTCGGGCAGGACATTTCCATTTCAGTTCGGGACTCGAACGATTCCGGATAAAGTGGGACACATATGTATAGTATATAGTATATAATATGACAATCATTCGGGTCTCGAACCGAGCTGACCCGGATTTACCCGAAAAGTATCAGGATCTCAGATATACGCACACGCACAATTGCTCGGCAGCGTATACTCAAGCCATTGTCTGCTTTCTAACGACGCTAACAACCACGGATATACAAATGTTTATTACAGAATTCTAACAATATAACGTATTTTACGATATACGTTTCTTACATAATCTTAGACATCAATTGTTTCCAGTATAGCTTGCAATGTTTGAAAAATTATTGATAAATGCAGGATAGAGCTATAACAAGGAAACCACTTCCTTTTTTAAAATACATACTACAAATAGCATTGTATAATTTGCACATGCATATAGTATGATAAAGTTGGGACAAATATACATAATGTATCTCACGCATTTTTCAATGTTCAAGTAATTCTATGTACATTAAAATGTACATGAAGAGACAATATATAATTTTTTATTATAGAATAATTAAGTACAAAAGCTTCCTCCAAAAGATTCAATAGTTTTTAGAGTAATTATGTACAATCAAATTAATAATGAGACTAACCGCATCATTACAATATAATGACTGATTCACTGATTCCATCTTTGTTTAGTGATTTTATATTTTATTAGAACTTTGTTTTCGCATCAGCATGAAAAGTAACGTTTTATTTGCAGATATATCCATAACGATAAATAACTGCCGGGTTAGTTTATGCATTATTTTCATTCATGAATACTTGAACAAAAATTCGATACGAGTGACTCGAGCGGGGGATAATCGAGAATCTACAGTCTACTAACATAATTGAGCGTACACAAGTTATAAAAGTCTTATTTGTTCGATTAACAAAAAGGAAATCATTTTTTCGCATATCAAATGTTTGTATATACATTGCGAGGTCCTAATAAATAATTAGTCAACAAAAATAACTGAAACAATGCATTTTATATCGTTTTGTTAACAAAAAAGAACGCAGTACATTTCCCCGTCATAAAGCTTTTATCTTGTGAGTATGTGGAACAATAACATTCAAGATAAAGCTGAATTTTGTGACGTTGAAATGCACTATATCTTTTTATGTTTACTAATAAAAATACATTGTTGTATGGCTCGAGTTCTTTCTTAAGGATCTATTATTTTTCGAGATCTCAAATTGTATGTGCATAGAAAAATGTTATATGTTAATCGATCAAATAAAGCTTTTATAGATTGTACGTTGAACAGCAATATTCAAGATTAATCGATACGCGCGGCAACGAGATAAACGTAACATGTGCGGCGGACTTCAAGTCGCTCGGGCCTCTCATTCTCGATCTTTCTCTATTCACTCGCGCGAAAACGTGACGGCAATTCTCCCGAGTGATTCGGTCTGTCTTTGTTCCGTCGTCACGTTTCGAAACTCTGCTGTCCGTCTCTCCCGAGCCGGAGTCAGTGGTTTTTACGGAAGAAAGGGACGTATAGGTCGGAGGATCGAACGTTTTCGAGTTGCCAACGATGTCATGGTGACACCGTCGATCCGTGCACGAAAGTTCAAGGGGAGGCGCGAAATAATCCTTTCGGTAACATCTTGAAGCTAGCCGCCGTTTAACAGTCGGTCCGAAAAGAGTTCATTTTTCTAACCGTGCGTGGATCGCCTTCGAGTGTCACCTGGTGTATGTGTGTGCGTGATCCTTCGAGAATCGAAGTGGTGTATCCTAACGGATAAGGGAGAGGATGCTTCCTGCAGAGAGAGAGGAGAGCCCGAGAGTTGGATCCATCTACACCGCGTGAAACGAATTAACCTAGAAAAACTGTTCGGTGTCGAGCGCAAGAATGTCGGGTTCTGTTCGATGCGGTGTCAATATACTTGAGGAGGCGCGGATATTTTTTAAGGACCCAGAGTTATGTTGAATCGCCGAGCAGCCTCCTTCGATACATGAGAAAGTCTACATATCAACATCAAACATGTTCGGCTGTCCTAGGGAGGCCGTTCGCGTCAAAGTGAAGGTACAGTTCCGTTTTCATCTGACCTCGAGAACTTCTTTTTTTTAAATTTAATCTGTCAATCGGAAAGCTCGTTTTCCAAAAGCACAGCTTGCCCTAATTTTAAAAGACGAGTTTACGCAGTAACGAACGCAGTATGTACGTCATAACTCGTATTTGGTACAATTATAACCATAAAAATCCCAAAAGCTATCACTTCGTCACGAATAAACAAATGATAGACAGTGAAAGATATGATCGACACAGAGCGAATCGTAACAATTTTATTTTAGATTATTATTATTATTATTTATTTGTTTAATGTTGCCTCAACATCAAAGGTCATTAGCAACACAGTATATTTTCTTACAATATTTTGTACATATTTGTATCCTTGATGTACTGGGCAAGGACCGACGATATGTTCCTCAGAACTTAACAGAATAGGTAAGGATTCAGGCAACTTAGCATTTTTCCTTTCATTTCCGTATTTTTTGCATTCTATTATTAGATGCTTCATATTAATTGGTACTTTACATATATCGCAGATCGTGTTTTCTTTTTTATTTAACAGAAATGAATGGGTTATTTCTGAGTGTTGTACAAAATTTTATTCAATGGCACAAGCAGTGGATGTTGGAATGAACATCGACATCGTGATTCCTTGCGAATATTTTTCGTTCTACATAATTTACATTTTTTCGAACGTTCTACTACATTCTACAGTGATAAATAAAAAATGAATTATATATTATAAAGGCGCTGCGAATCCTAGGGGGCGAAAGGGGGACTATGAAATATAATTTATGAATATAATTTGAATGAATTTGCCATTCAGTACACGTGAGAATCATTTCTCAATGACAAGTTAACTCGTCGTCGCTGGTTAACAGGTTAAAATATTTAGCACGGTTCGATATTAAACGGGCGCGTGTGAATTCGGTCAAGTTTCGGCGTCGTTAACAGAAATATGTTTCGTTCCAAATACGAACCGGTTGTATAAAACAATGTATTTGAAATAATTATGCTACTGTCATACTGATAAAACGAACGATTATTTAAAAAATTGATAACAGAGCCTTATCGAGTTCGGTAGTGCTAAGATAATTGTTATCTGAACGTTATTATCAATTTCAAAATGCAAATTATACTACTCGTAAGCGACTTCGTAATCATTGTTGGTTTGATGGTACATACAGTGGCCGGAATTAATATCCGGACGCTCTAAAAAAGACGATAACTTTTTTAATATTGTACTATATGATTTGAACTTTTTTGGGAAATTAGAGCAATTAGTTTGCTACAGGATGTGAAAAGAAATTTTTTCAAAAATTGCAATAGATCGGAATTGTAGAAAAAATACTAAAAATTGCATTTTACAACTTTTTTATGTGGGCCTATATCGAAAATTTAAAAAATACGTTTTGTAGATCTGTGTCAATTATACGCACTGTGAAAATTTCATCGAAATCGGTTGGTGCGGGAAAGAACGACAGGTATTGGAAGATATAAGAATCCTTAGATTTATTGCAGTTAGAGGCCGAAAATCGTGAAAATCTGCAATTTTGATTATCTTTAAACATTTACAGCTTTGCAACGTCGACCGATTTTGACGAAATTTTTAGAATATGTTTAATTCACACAAGATCCACAAAACGTATTTCTAAAATTTTCAATATAGGCACACATAAAAAAATTGTAAAATGCAACTTTTAGTATTTTTTCTACAATTCCGATCTATTGCAATTTTTGAAAAAATTTCTTTTCACATCCTGTAGTAAACTAATTGCCCTAACTTCCCAAAAAGGTTCAAACCGTATAGTACATTATTAAAAAAGTTATCGTCTTTTTTAGAGCGTCCGAATATTAATTCCAGCCACTGTACATATATTATGTGAATCGTTTTATTTCTAATTTAACATTAGGTTTACGGGACCCGTCAGGATGACGGGTTCTAATATTCTTAATTTGCAATTATTAAGATTGCAAAGATGCATCCCTGAGGAATTATTTACCAAATTTATTTCTTTGGGTATATATTATTGGAAAAATGGCCAAAAATTTGGATAGACGCATATTTGTTATGTTCATAAAATAATGTGGAATAGGTATTTCTAGAGCTCCGTAAACCTAGTGTTAAGAATGATATTTAGCATTACCTGTTAGAAACAGTGAATAATGAAAATATTCTAGTAAACGTCTTCGAGAGAATCTCGGCAGAGGTTCTGAAAAAGATAAATAAAAATAATCAGTCAACTACCGGAGAAAGCGAGATAAGAGTAATGTTGACTTTCACCTGTTGACATTGATTGCTAACGTGGGGGGAACAAAAGAAAAATGTATTTAGTTACTGCAGATAACTGAAAGGACAATGTAAAATGGAATAAAGAAGCTTTTTGTAATATGTACAATGTTATTTTGCAATTACAGCAGATTTTGTGAAAAAAGTGAGTATGACATAAACCATATATAACTTGAACAATTCAAGAAAACGAAAATACTTTGCACATTTTGAAATTCGATTCTTTATTGTTTATACGTGTGGCTTTGTTTACTTTTATTACAAGAAATCAAAATGATCTTTCCTACAATTATTTTTTGTTATCAAATAGCACGATCACATCTACTACATCACTATTTAAACTATAATAAATAAAATGTATATTGATGGTATTATTTTATTAAAAACGAACTAGTACGTAGGTCGTACAATTTTAAATAATAAAATCAAGACTGTAGAAACATTGTAACTTGTGAATGAACTATTTAATCGTTAATAAAAATTTCACGTGTTAAAAAACTCAACTACATATTCTGGTACTTATAGAAATATTTATTTATTCGCTGAATCAGTATTTAGTATACGGAATTTGAACAATCAATTAAATAAATTAAATAAATTAAATTAGAAAAGAAAAATAATAGCCATATTAAATTCAAATTATTTTAATTAAATTTTACATCTATGAAGTTAAGTATGTATTAATGTAACATACAATTTAAAATATTTTTAGAGAAATACCTAACACAAACTGTCCGTTATCTTGAAAATACTAATAAATTAAAGGAAAAATTTCAAAGAACAATAAAGAAACCAAACTGATTTCTTTTAAATTTTGTAAAGTTTTCGATAATTTTATTGTTTTCTACGATTATCATACGATAAAATATTTTTTTAGTAGATCATACAATATTACCAAATGTAAAAGGAAATTGAAAAAGACTGTTTGCTTTAGCACAAGCTGTTTTCCAATTTAACATGAACTATCTTAGTTTAATCAATTTTGAGTGATTACTACATTTTGCTGCATCTGTTTTTTAATTATTTACGACACTGTACGAATAATACTGGACGGAACACCACTAAATATCATTTAAAATATAAAAAAAAAAAAATTTTAAATATCATTTAAAAGTATTTTAAAATCACAAAGGCTATAGCCGGGTTTGGTAGTGAAATTCGCCCCCGGCGGGATTTTAATCGAGCTTGGACCATTAGCCTATCCAAAAAGACCCCTCTCTGCCAAGTTTCAGCCCCATATCTCATCTGTAAGGGTAGTTATTGTTATTGAGAATATTGTAGTTATTGAGAAAAATCGAAAAACCAGTTTTTGGCCCATTTTCCCTATTTATTGACAATTAAAAATTCTGAAAAAAATCTGACACATTTCGGATACTAAGCCACATATTGGGTATCATTTTCAGATTTTTCCGTTGCAAACTCTGGCTATAAAAAATGAAAAACACGAAAAAAACCGAAAAAATGCAGATATAGAAATCTAAAAGGTGCTATTTTAGTTTTAATTTAGCAATGAGATATTATCAAAAGTATTATGCTCAATATTTTTCAGATTTTTGTGAGTGGTGCAACAATGTTGAAAAAAATAAAAATCACTTTTTTCGGCATTTTTCCTAAGTTACACTTATTTTTTCTGAATC
>CM052274.1:3542095-3565995 GCA_028455795.1 Lasioglossum marginatum
CTCTCCGACTCTCTCTCTCTCTCTCTCTCTCTTTCTCTCTCTCTCTCGCGACTCTCTCTATCTCCGTCTCTGTCTCTGGATGGTTTTAGAGCAAACCGCATTCGAAAAAGTCCATTCGATCAAAAGTTATAAGCAGAAACGTGCCCAAAAGAGGGGAAAAAACAGGTTATTACGTCACAACTTTTGGACCAACGCTTTTTCGAATTTTTTTTGCTCTTAAACCTTCCCGTGGGAATGCCGCGTCCAAACCCCAGCTTTCTACGTTGAGCCGTTCTCAAGTGATGCTGTTACAAACATACATACATACATACATACATACATCCAGACACGATTTTATTATATATAGAGATTCTAAACTGTTCTTCTTCGTTACTATTAAAAATCGGATGTTTCATACGCGGCAGCGTAATACGAAGAAATCGAAAATTTGCGTTTCAGTGCTTCACAGATTGGGAGGTGAGAATCAAAGTTACGGGCGCATCGTCAGGATATGGTTGACGGGGCTGCCGTATGTGATGCTGTTGGAGCCAGAGGACATCCAAGCGGTCCTCAGCAGCATGAAACACACGCGGAAAGTATTTTTCTATAAACTGCTCGACAATTTCCTTGGGAAAGGGTTGATCACCAGGGACGTTGAGACCTGGCGAACTCACCGGAAGTTCCTGCAACCGGCATTTCACCTGACCATCCTCGAGAAGTTCTCAACCACCTTTGCGGAGTGCGCGGATCATTTGATGAACGAGTTTCTCGACAAGGATAACCAGGAAATCAACATCACTTCGTTCGTCAACGACTCCGTTTACGATATTTTAAGTGGTAAGTAAAATCCTTATTATTAGACTGCGGGTTTTATGCAAAATTGACGAGAATGGACACGTACAATTTAAAGCAGTGGATGAATGAAGAAAATTTAAGGATATCAGTGTATTCATTTCAGTTCAATAAGACAATTAAAAGAGGAAAGAAATTTCTATTTGGCTCCTGTGTCTTGCGATCGATGCAAACATTTTTTATTTAAAAAAATACTTTTACTTTTGAATGGCATCGTGTATTTTTTAGTACATGTCATTGTAAGCGACGTCAAGACGAATTTAATGACTAGACTGCGGATTTTATGCATTTATGACAAAAATGGTCACGTGCAATTTAAAGCAGTGGACGAATTAGGAAGATTTAAGGACATCAATGTATTAATTTCAGCTTAATAAGACAATTAATAGAAGAAAGAAATTTTTATTTGGCTCCTGTGTCTTGCGATCGATGCAAACATTTTTTATTTAAAAAAATACTTTTACTTTTGAATGGCATCGTGTATTTTTTAGTACATGTCATTGTAAGCGACGTCAAGACGAATTTAATGACTAGACTGCGGATTTTATGCATTTATGACAAAAATGGTCACGTGCAATTTAAAGCAGTGGACGAATTACGAAGATTTAAGGACATCAGTGTATTAATTTCAGTTTAATAAGACAATTAAAAGAAGAAAAAAATTTCTATTTGGTTCCTGTGTCTTGCAATCAATGCAAACATTTTTTATTTTGCATAAAAATCCGCAGTATACTTATTATACAGGGTGAGTCATCTAACGTTGGTACCTCAAATATCTTTGTTGTTTTTAAAGATACGTCAAATGTCTGCAGGACAAAGTTGAATGGTAAAATGGGGCTCATACGATACCAACAAAATTTCTGATTTTATGCAATTTTTTTTAGAGATATGAAGGTCACCTTTATTTTTTTAAATGGAATGACCTATTTTTTATACCATAAATCGATGGATAAAAGTGTTGACATTCATATGTCCTAAACCTAATAGTTAACGAGATGTTATCCAAAGAAGAAAGAAAATTATTTCGATAATATCTCGTTAACTATTAGATTTAGGACATATGGAGGTCAATACATCTTTACTCAGAATTCGATAGGCTATCGATTAATGATACAAAAAGTAGGCCTTTCCATTCAAAAAAATCAAGGTGACCTTGAAATCTCCTCTATGCCTCCACCCACGCAGAAAAAATTTGTGTCACAATATGCCCCCCTCTATACTGTGTTAGTTTTGTATACAGGGCGCGGCAATAATTATGTCCACTTTGAATATTGCCGTTATTTGTAATAATATGAAAAAATGTTGTATACAAAACTTATGATACAAAACCTTGATTTTTTTTAATGGAAAGGCCTACCTTCTGTATCATTAATCAATAGCCTATCGAATTCTGAGTAAAAATGTATTGACCTCCATATGTCCTAAATCTAATAGTTAACGAGATATTATCGAAATAATTGTCTTTCTTCTTTGGATAACATCTCGTTAACTATTAGGTTTAGGACATATGAAGTTCAACACTTTTATACGCAGAATTTGATATTCCATCGATTTATGGTATAAAAAATAGGTCATTCCATTTAAAAAAATGAAGGTGACCCTTCATATCTCTAAAAAAAATTACATAAAAACAAAAATTTTGTTGGTATCGTATGAGCCCCATTTTACCATTCAACTTTGTCCTGCAGACATTTGACGTATCTTTAAAAACAACAAAAATATTTGAGGTACCAACGTTAGGTGACTCACCCTGTATACACTATACAACAGTGCTTTCTTTTAAATTTAAAGACGTGTGGAAAAAATACATTTACGTACACCTAGAAGGGGTAGTGTGGGACTCGGGGGACACAGATGGTCGGTGTCCCCAATACCCACTAAAAAAACCACACGCCTAGGACCTTTAGCGCTTTCCTCTCTGTCCTCTCATATACCCGAGAGAGCACAGTTTGGGGCTCCGCTTTTTGCACATCTCCTAAACTGTGTTGTGATCCGGGCTAGTACCATTTTTGTTATAGTCCAGTCAACGAAAAGTTGTAGAGGGAAATGGAAGGAACACAATTTTTGGTAAACCTTACGTTTAGGGGAGGCAGCTCCGATGACCTTGACCTTGACATATGTTATCGAGGACAACATTCTGAACATCTTTTGTCATTACAACTACCCGGCGCTCGCTCTTAGTTTTCGAGATATTTACGAAAAACTATTGCAAATACTGTATTGAATTTTACGTATTCTTGCATGCTCCGTGGCAACGTAAGCCTGTTCCGGGGCGGCATCTGTTTATTTTCTGTTTATAAACACATTATGGGGATCAGAACAGAGTGTCTGGGTTAGGTTTGGGTTAGGTCTGGGTTAGGTCTGGGTGACTACTTCTATATTTTCGCATGCGTGGTCGTGCTCTCCGCCCCCCCCCCCCCACCATCTAACCCTAACCAATTCTGATCAAATTCTGAGAATTTTATTCAGCATTTAAATGGTGTAATGGATACATAGAATTCATTATTTCGAAAAAAGCATCAATGCGTTTATCAAAATTGTACGTTCGTTTAAATAAAAATTCGGCAATATAATTAGTATAATGATAGTCACGTATGCCATAGCGAGGAATGCTGGCTCTCAGATCTCTCCACAATCTTTCAATATTTTGTGTATGAACTCCAGTTTCAGGATTAACAAAATTAGTCGAATGATTCACTGTTTTATGTATATAATTTTCATTCGCTAGATCATTATATGCACGCCAATTATCCGTATGAATGATTGAACTTGCAATCATTTTTTGCAAATATCTCGAAAACTAAGAGCGAGCGCCGGGTAGTTGTAATGACAAAAGTTGTTCAGAACCTTGTTCTCGACAACATATGTCAAGGTCAAGGTCATCGGAGCTGCCTCCCCTAAACGTAAGTATTACCCAATTTTTGACTTTGCGATTGTTTGGACTAGGAGGTAAACATACCACTCCTAGGTGGTGAGCGGGGTGCAGGGGGGCACGTAGAAAGTCCCCTTTTTCTGCTGGAATAGACGCTACCCTTAAGTCTTTGGTGTTGTAATAGTCAAGAGAATTGCATTCGGAGGCCAGCGATACCAGAGGTTTTCGTAAAGTCTGATTAATCTTTTCTGTCAATTCGATCGCGAATTCTGTGCTTCTCTTGCGATCAAAACGATTCCTGTGAGTTGATCGGCGTGCAGCTACCTGCCACTGTTCATCAGAATTTCGGAATTTCTTGGCTAAGTCGTAAACTTGCATCTTTCTGTAGCGAAACCACACAATGATTTATTTGCGGTTCATGGATGACGTTCTCTCACTTGTTCACTGATTTGTCGCGTATGGCTTATGAAAATGTTCAGAGAAGGCTAGAATATAAAATTCGATAGAATTTTGTACAATTTTCTCATATCCGCAAAGGCTGTTCCCATTAAAGATTGGATTTTAATTTATTCTGTTCTTTAAATTTGTCGACAAAAATTGGAAAATGCAGTCTTTAAAATGGATAATGCAGTATTTAATGAAACATTATATAAATATGTGTAATAGTTAGACTGCGGATTTTATGAATTTATGAGAAAAATCAGAAGATGAAATATAAAACAGTAGAAAAATGAACAAATTTGAAAATGTATATTAGAGTTTCAAGTTACAAAAATTATTGAAAGAAGAAACAAGCTGCTTGGCTCCATTTGTTTCGTGAAATTAGTGCAAGAAATGTTTATTTTGCATAAAAATTCCAAGTCAAATAACAATAAAATGATCCAATGATTTAGGAACGAAATTCTACGTAACGAGAAAAACCACGTTAAAAGATATCTTTGCTCATCTTTCGTTGTATAAACATCAGTAACATGATTTAAATTACGTTCGTTCACTATTTGCGAATTAATTATTCAGTAGCAGCAGACACGTTCAATTTTTTGAAGTTGTCTGTTCTTCGTGCGAGTCAGTGAGTTGCATGTAAATGCGCTCAGTGTATGAATAACAACGTCAACATTTTGGTCTCTGAAGCACGGAACTTTTTGTAGTTAATTCGTCAAATCGGCGAATTATTATTACTATAATTTGCAGAGACGTTTTAACATGTTTACGAATCGTGCTGTACTTCATCGCAGTCGCTGGATATTAAAATAAATATCATTAATAAATTTGCATTCAATTTATATTTTACGCGAATGCATCGGTTACTTCAGTAAATACATGTACGCGTGCGTAAACAATTAAAGACTGGAATTAAAAAAGGCTGTAAGCGATTTTTTCAAAAACTTTTATCCGCAACGCAATGAAATAAGGCTTTTTCAAGAAAACGACAAGTGGACTTTCATTCTTTCCATTTTTCTGATGTTCTGTTTGCCCGCGATAGTGTGTACCGTATACACGCCGATAACACTGTCCAACAAATTTAAACTTTTTTTATGTTTTCATATAACTGTTGGGTGGATCTTATAGAGTTATTTGCGCTGATTCCGAATCTGTCCTTAATTTTTCTCCTACACGCACAGTTTTTGAGAAACTTGACTTTGAAAAAAAAACCTGTTTTTCAACTTTAAACAAATATTGTGATGTTATTATAATAGATATTGAATTGTTCTTGGTAGCAAAAGATTCTATAGACTTTCCTGAATACAGTGATACCCAATATTAATACATTATGAATGTTTAAACATGTTTAAACAATCATTAAAGACGGAGAGGCACCACTTTTGCACCGTTGTTTGATGATATTTTTTAATTTATATGAAAAAATAAGGGTCCAGCGGAAAATCGAACTATACCACGCGATAGAGCAGACTTTTATCTTGAGAAACCATGCTTTCAAGTTTCCAATGTCGACGATTTTACCGAACCAGAAAGCAAAATATCATCGTCCGACACGAGTCGCCGCCAGTGGTGCCCTGCCACTAGCGCGGTCGTTCGACGGGATACGACGCGTCGAACGCCCGTTGCAGTGGTGAGCGTCACTGGCGGCAACTCATGTCGGGCGAAGATATTTTGCTTTCTGGTACGAAGAGAACGTCGACATTGGTAATTTTAAAGGATGGTTTCTCAAGATAAAAGTCTGCTCTATCGCGTAGTACAGTTCGATTTTCCGCTGGACCCTTATTTTTTTATATAAATTGAAAAATATCATCAAAAAACGGTGCAAAAGTGGTGCCTCTCCGTCTTTAATGATTGTTTAAACATGTTTAAACATTCATAATGTATTAATATTGGATATCACTGTATTCAGTCTATAGAATCTTTTGCTACCAAGAACAATTCAATATCTATTATAATAACATCACAATATTTGTTTAAAGTTGAAAAATAGGTTTTTTTTCAAAGTCAAGTTTCTCAAAAACTGTGCGTGTAGGAGAAAAATTAAGGACAGATTCGGAATCAGCGCAAAAAACTCTATAAGATCCACCCAACAGTTATATGAAAACATTTTTGCTATTGGACAGTGTAATATCCTAATTATGCGGTTTCGTTAACATCTTAATAATACACAGACAGTCACTTACTTTGTTACAATAAGCACATGACAAGCCTATTTATTCATCGCGGAGATTCTAAAATCCACTCAGATTTTTAGCCTCAGATACGTGCTAACTGTTCCATGAGATTCCACGGATGTCTCGTTTTCACTGTCAATTAGCATATGAATCAAAATTAAACGTGCGCGAATTTTGCCGAACCCTCCAATAGTGCCTTCACCATATGACCAAAATGAGAAAACTTGTTTGCTTTTGTCGGTTCTCTGAAATCTTACTTTGTTTCAAGACGCTCGATATAATCGAAACGAATATTAAGTAGAGCTGCGCGAAACAGGGACGGGACGGAACGAGAACGGGAATGGGAACGATGTTCGGGATCGGGACGGAATCCTGAAAAAAAAAATTTTCTTTTGCACTAAGCAAGTAGGTAACAATTTTCTCCTTTTCTTTAAATCTACGCGAAACAAAACATAATAACGGTTATTAAATCACAGACGCAATTTTTCTATTTTTCTTGAAAACGATCTAAAGTAAGATCGAGACGTCGGAAAAATTATTGTGATAATTTGCAAATAGTGTTTTGAATAACAATTGATCGAACCAATGCGCTGAAAGCATAATAATATCGTTAGCAACAATCTACGATCGACATAAAGAAACATTTAGGAATCCTGAAACTTTCGGGATTCCTAAGAATGTTCGGGTTTCCCGAAAACCGTATTCAGAAATCCCGAAAAAATTCACGGGAATCCAGAATATTTTCGGTAAATCCGAACATTTTCGGAATCCCGTGCCGACCTGATACAAGTCTTCCTATCCCATCCCAAGCATCGGATTTCAGGAATTCCCGGATCTCGCACATTTCTAATATTAGATTGGGGAAGAAGAAATCCATTATTTCTCTGCTAGATGGATGTAGCGATATATATCTCGTAAATTATTGGTCAAACAACTTCAGACTTGTGTTCGTTGGAAAAGTGACATTCCGTACTACAAAAAATTCTTTTACAGTTTTGCGATTGGTCGATTTAGTTGCGAGTTATAGGGCGTAAAAGATGGAAGTTAACAAAGAGAAAATTCGGTATATTTTACAATTTTGTTTTGATAAAGGCGAAAATGCAAGCCAGGCGGCTGAAATTGTGAATGGAGTTTATGGTCCCGATACTGTCACAGCTAATTACGCATAATTTTGGTTCCGTCGATTTTGTTCCGGTATTTTCGATGTTAAAGATGCACCTCGCACAGGTAGGCCCGTCGTCGAAAAAATCGATAAAATCATGGAAATGATCGAAGTAGACCGGCATGTTAGCAGTCGTAGGATCGCCTAAGAGCTAAAGGTCGATCACAAAACAATTTTAAACCATCTGCATAAAGCTGGATTCAAAATGAAGCTCGATGTTTGGATGACACACGAATTGACGGAAAAAAACCTGATGGATCCAATTTCCATCTGCGAAGCCTTGGCCAAACGGAACGAAATCGACCCATTTCTTAAACGGATGGTGACTGGGGATGAGAAATGGGTCAATACGACGATATTGTGCGAAAACGATCGTGGTAAAAGCGCGGTGAAGCAGCTCAAACAGTGGCCAAACCAGGACTAACGGTCAGGAAGGTTTTGCTGTGCATTTGGTGGGACTGGAAAGGAATCATCTTCTATAAGCTGCTTCCATATGGCCAAACACTAAATTCGGATCTCTACTGTCAGCAATTGGACCGAAACTAGCGATTGACCAGAAGCGGCCAGAATTGGCCAACAGAAGAGAAGAGTTGTGTTCCATCAGGACAACGCCAGGCCACACACGTCTATAGTGACTCGCTAGAAACTCCGGGAGTTTTGATGCATCCTCCTTATAATCCGGACCTGGCACCAAGCGATATTTTTTATCATTGCAAAACTTCCTTGGTGATAAGAAATTGGCATCAAGAGAAGATTGTAAAAATCGCTTGGTCGAGTTTTTCACCAATAGGGACCAGGGCTTCTACGAGAGAGGCATTATGAAGTTAGCTTCAAAATGGTAACAAATTATAAAACAAAACGGTGCATATTAGACCCAAATCGGACAATCCGAACCATGTTAAATAAAGTCTTGAAAGAAACGTAAAAATAATGGATTTCTTTTTCCCCAACCAATATTAAGACATCAATGAGCGAGATCGATTGGAATCACGTTTCTTCCAACTAGACTGCGGATTTTTATGCAAAATTAATATTGTCTATGTTAATTCCAAGACACAGAAGTTAGGCAGACATTTGTAGACTTGAAATGGAAACCGGGATAAGTGCCAAAATCAGTTTTGAGTTATCCCTTTTTTTCTTAATTGAATGCATTTAACGTTAAACAAACTACGAACAGTTATATAAACTAATGCATTGGAGCTAGCACATAATCCGCTTTTCAGGTTATTGGCGATGGAATTTAGAACGGTTTTAAATGAAAAAAATTTTTTTTTGTATTTTTGGCACTTATCCCGGTTTTCATTTCAAGTCTTCATCATTTATTTCTCTTCTTTATAATTTTAGTGAGCCGAAAATATTAGATGATTGCGAAAGTTCGTACATAGTACTATTTTCTACAATTGTCTTCGAACATTTTAAAACCTGATTTCCTTTCTCGTAGAAGTTATATGTTTATTTTCAAAAAAGATCACGAAGTAAATTGGGTACGAACTTTTGCAATCATCCAATAATGTAGCAGTATTTTTGAATTCTTTAAATGTTTTTATTGTTTTCCATTCGATCTACTCGTTTTTAGCATAAATGCATAACATCTGCAGTCTATTTATAACATAACAGAAATATTGGTTCGATGTCAATCTCTGAACAAATTGCAATTTTTATATTATACAAGCATAATACTTCATCTTTCAATGGCGAAGTTTGATCTCTTTCTTACTTTTCATATTTGCAGAGTTGGATTAATAATTTGAACTGCTTCTTTCTAACAATTTCGATCAAACTTTTCAAAGTATTCCTCAAAACTCCTCTATAAAGTTTGCTAACAATTTTCGTAAAATAGCTGGACCCACATGCCTTTCATTTATTACGAAAATGTGGAATTTGATTTAAAAAATTCCGACGATGGCCAACGAAGTAACTAATGACAGTATAATTAAGTAGGAAATAAAAGCACAAATTTTACTTTCACAATGCGCGAGAGTAATATTTAAATAATGTAATATGAGAACATTTTCGAACGTCAAAATAATACTAATTATTTTCAAGAGTTACGTAAACTGTTTTAATTTGAAGAAAATACACAGAGGCGAGTCGCGCAACTTGACGACTTCGAATAACTCGTAAGATATTTGTTGTACAAAAAAATTTTTCAAACAAAATAATTATTACTTTGCTTTTTTATCGAAATATGAAGGTTACCATCAGTTTTCTACATGAAATGTGTGATATTTTTTGCCGAATTCCCTGAATTTTGAGTCTTCTCGAATTTTCCTCGAAATAGGGCTTAAAATTATTGTTTACCGAGGCATTTTCAAATTAATAACACTGTCCAACAGCAAAAATGTTTTCATATAACTGTTGGGTGGATCTTATAGAGTTTTTTGCGCTGATTCCGAATCTGTCCTTAATTTTTCTCCTACACGCACAGTTTTTGAGAAACTTGACTTTGAAAAAAAGCCTATTTTTCAACTTTAAACAAATATTGTGATGTTATTATAATAGATATTGAATTGTTCTTGGTAGCAAAAGATTCTATAGACTTTCCTGAATACAGCGATATCCAATATTAATACATTATGAATGTTTAAACATGTTTAAACAATCATTAAAGACGGAGAGGCACCACTTTTGCACCGTTTTTTGATGATATTTTTCAATTTATATAAAAAAATAAGAGTCCAGCGGAAAATCGAACTGTACTACACGATAGAGCAGACTTTTATCTTGAGAAACCACCCTTTAAAATTACCAACGTCGACGTTCTCTTCGTACCAGAATATCTTCGCCCGACATGAGTTGCCGCCAGTGACGCTCACCACTGCAACGGGCGTTCGACGCGCCGTATCCCGTCGAACGACCGCGCTAGTGGCAGGGCACCACTGGCGGCGACTCGTGTCGGACGATGATATTTAGCTTTCTGGTTCGGTAAAATCGTCGACATTGGAAACTTGAAAGCATGGTTTCTCAAGATAAAAGTCCCTGGACCCTTATTTTTTCATATAAATTAAAAAATATCATCAAAAAACGGTGCAAAAGTGGTGCCTCTCCGTCTTTAATGATTGTTTAAACATGTTTACACAATCATAATGTATTACTATTGCACATCACTGGATTCGGGAAAGTCTAGAGAATCTTTTGATGTAAAGAACAATACAATATCTTTTATAATAACATCACAATCTTTGTTCAAAGTCGAAAAATATGTTTCTTTTTCAAACTCAAATTTCTCAAAAACTGTGCGTGTAGGAGAAAAATTAAAGCCAGATTCGGAATCAACGCGAAAAACTCTATAAGAATCGCATAGTGAGAATCGAAAGGTCAAAAAAAAGTTTGAATTTGTTGGACATATTCGATTGAATTTGTTGATATATTCAGACAATCTTAAAAAGATGATAACTTTTTAAATATTGCACTATACGATTTGAACTTTTTTTGTGAAGCTAGAGCAATTAATTTGCTACAGTATGTGAACAAATTTCTTTTCAAAAATTGCAATTGATCGGAATTGTAGAAAAAATACTAAAAGTTGCATTTTACAACTTTTTTATGTGGGCCTATATTGAAAATTTTAAAAATACGTTTTGTTGATCTGTGTCAATTAAACATATTCTGAAAATTTCGTGAAAATTGGTCGACATTGCAATGAGCTACAAACGTTTAAAGATGGTAAGAATTGCAGATTTCCACAATTTTCGGCCTATAACTGCAATAAATTTAAGGATTCTTACATCTTCCAATACCTGTCGTTTTTTCCCGCACCAATCGATTTCGATGAAACTTTCACAGTGCGTATAATTGACACAGATCTACAAAACGTATTTTTTAAATTTTCAATATAGGCCCAAATAAAAATGTTGTAAAATGCAAATTTTAGTATTTTTTCTACAATTCCGGTCAATTGCAATTTTTGAAAAAAAAATTTTTCTCATCCTGTAGCAAACTAATTGCTCAAGCTTCTCAAAAAAAGTTTAAATCGTATAGTACGATATTAAAAAAATTATCGTCTTTTTAAGAGTGTCCGAATATTAGTGGGAGTCACTGTACACTACACACAATCATTTTAGAAAGGAACATTGTACGACATTTTGATTCTATGCATTTACTTCGAAATGAATTTGCTTCCTTTTATACTTCCCTCGATAATCTGCATAATTTAAAAATTTGTTGTTTTATACTAATCCTCCTACGATCCCAGATAGCACACGTCGTCTTTTAGACGTCGTTTTTACGGCTGAAATGAGACGTCTAAACAGACGTCTAAAAGACGTCAAAAGTTCGTCTAAAAGACGTCAAAAGTTTCTCTAAAAGACGTCTTTAACTCATGTCGGGCGAAGATATTTTGCTTTCTGGTACGAAGAAAACGTCGACGTTGGTAATTTTAAAGGGTGGTTTCTCAAGATAAAAGTCTGCTCTATCGCGTAGTACAGTTCGATTTTCCGCTGGACCCTTATTTTTTCATATAAATTAAAAAATATCATCAAAAAACGGTGCAAAAGTGGTGCTTCTCCGTCTTTAATGATTGTTTAAACATGTTTAAACATTCATAATGTATTAATATTGGATATCACTGTATTCAGGAAAGTCTATAGAATCTTTTGCTACCAAGAACAATTCAATATCTATTATAATAATATCACAATATTTGTTTAAAGTTGAAAAATAGGTTTTTTTTCAAAGTCAAGTTTCTCAAAAACTATGCGTGTAGAAGAAAAATTAAGGACAGATTCGGAATCAGCGCAAAAAACTCTATAAGATCCACCCAATAGTTATATGAAAACATAAAAAAAGTTTAAATTTGTTGGACAGTGTAATCTTCTATTAGGACATTATTTCATATGCTCAATCAACGTAATTAAACACGGCTTCGTTTACGACGGTAAGTCATGTTTGCAATTTAATTTTAAGCCGTATTTGGTAATACTTTTTTACGCAGTATTTGTTACTTTCTCCGAATTTGTTCCATTAAAAAAACTGAAGATGACCCTCATACCTCAATAAAACAGCCAATCAACAAAAAACAGATTACAGCATGTGCCCCTGGAAACCGTGCAACGTTTATTTGTAAAATTTGTTCAACAAATTTTGTACAACAAATGGCTTACGAATTCTTTGAAGTCGTCATGTTGTGAGAGTCACTCTGTACACATGAATCACGTGTCTCAACCGAAATCCGTAAGCACGCTTGTTCAAGAACAGCGAAAAACATTTAGGTATGATGACGCTGCTGACATCGCGTACCAGAGATTGAGAATATTAATGATTCTTTACAGAGACAGTTCTGGGAATAAAACGAGCGAGCCAAGATTCGTGCGATGCAGCCACGGATGATCTCCCCTTCAGAAAGTAAGAATCAAAATACATTTGTAGTTTGTAGACTTTGATCATCGCCAATTATATACACTACGGGCCGAAAGTTTGGACTCACTTGCTGATTTTTGTAAAAATCGAATATATCGATAAACTTTGAAACAATCCATCGTTATAATATCAAATATTAACCCTCTATTGCATGAATTTTTATGACGAGTTGAAAAAAATATAAAATTTAAAAACAACAATACATAAACCTTAATTTTAAGTAATTCTTAACATGGAATATCAATTTAATAAACAAGTTCCTCTAATTTAATTGAAATAATAATTTAGTATTAAAATAGTATGAAAATTTAATTAAAATAATAATTCAATTAAATTTTCATAGTATTTTAATACTAAATTATTATTTCAATTAAATTTATATGGCTGTTAGTCTGCTTAAAAATGAGTGTGGTCATGAAATAAATAATAAAATTTTATTAGAAAATGTTATTTGTTGCATTTTATGACTGTTCCTGTATGGGAACATTATACATATGCGGTTTTATCCATAAGCGGGATAAACTTCCGAAAAGGACATATCTCCGATTTTTTTTATACTCTGGATTCTTACGTATTTTGACGTGCTGATTACAAATATGATAGTGAAAATTGGCGCAAATTTTATTGTAATGGCGGAAACCATTAAAAAACCATGAAAATCATGATTTTTTCCATTTATTTCCGTAGATAATGGTAATTTTGAAAAATACTTCAAATAAAAGTTGTAGGTCTCATCGAAATACACATTTTATGTCGTATTGATTTTTGTCATAAAGACAATAGTTTTTGAGAAAAACGATATTAAATGTTCGAAACTCCATATAACTCATCCAACATAAATAAAATTTTATTGTTAATTTTATTAGTTAATACTAGAAAGGGATACCTTTTTTTTTTTTTTTTATCGTAGGAAAAATGCTTTTACGCATACCCCGCCCCCCTGGGGGAGAGACGGGATTATGTGGGGCTGGCCTGTCCTGAAGGGCCAGGCATACCCACTAAAAAATCTACGGTGACCTCCCTGAGCTGATTGGAGGTGGTCGGGATCTCGTAATCGAATGCTACCGACCACCTCCACCCCTGGCTTGCAAGCCCCTTTCCCGGGGGGGGAGTGAAGCTCCCCCCATAAAACCAGACCTATTCTATTCGGACCCCATGCAGGTCACCCACACGGTGTCCCCCTTTCCTGGGGCCGCTCGGCTGGGTGTCTCGAGCCCCAGCTCGTGACACCCGCGACCCCCGGAGACCCCCCTCCTCGCTCGGGGAAGAGAACCCAAAGAGGTTCCCGCCCGGCCGAGGGGGGAGGTTTCCGCACGCGACAAGGAGGGGACAGAGGCGAGTTCCGGCTCGCGTCTGTCCCCTCCCCCTGTCCCACCCCCCTGGTCGACCCCCATAAAATAGTTTGATAAAGTAAAATAAAATGGAATAAAAATAAAATAAGAGTAAAATATAATATAATAAAATAAATAGACTAACAGATAAAATAAATAAATAAGTAAAATAAAATAAAATATCATATATATAGAAAGGGATACCTAACTCTAACCTAACCCTAACCTAACCCTCCCCCCCGTGTGTGTATTCTATTCTACATGGATATTTCTCATATCGTATAAGTGAATAATTACCTATCATTTTTCTCAGAAAGTATTATCTTTATGACAAAAATCAATACAACATAAAATATGTATTTTGATGAGGTCTAAAACTTCTGTCTGAAGTATTTTTCAAAATTCCGTTATTTACGGAAGTAAATAAAAAAACTATGATTTTTACGGTTTTTTCATGGTTTCCGCTATGAAAATAAAATTTGCGCCAATTTTCACTATCATATTCGTAATCGGCACGTCAAAATACGTAAGAAACCAGAGTATAAAAAGATCGGAGGTATGTCCTTTTCGGAAGTACACCCGATTTGAAATTTAATTCCCCAATTGGGAACGGAATGCAATAGAGGGTTAACTAGTTGAATAATATTTCTAAACAGATTTCAGCATTTTCTTACGCTATATATAGGATATGTTAAATATATGATAAATTGTAAATTATGCTTTACATGTACAGTAAATATGGGCCAAATTGTATCTTGTTTAGTGTCATTTTAATCAGAAAAATGTCGCAAATATATTGGTGAAATTAAAAATAAGCAAAAAATAAAGAAGTTTCAGTATTGCACTAGTATTGTCTCACCGATACGCTATTTTTTGTTGCGATCCGTGTTTACATGCTGTCCTTTTCTAAGTTCGGCGCGGTCGACGAAGTCACAAAAAGATAGTGTCACAACCAGAGTTGGGCAAAAATTTAATCAGCGATCGACCAATAAATTTCTACTTAATCGTTAATCGCAATTAACAATTAAACTCCTGCTTTAGTCAATTGCGATTAACGATTACATTCTTTTCAATTGTAATCATCAATCGGATAATTGATTAATGATTAACTGCTGAAATTTCGACATGAAATACGGAATCAAAACTGTATGCATACTGAAAAAAATGTAAACTGAGTTTCTGTTGAGATATATTTCTGTCAATTCTCCATTTCCGCTCTCTGTCTCTCTCTCTCTCTCCCTCCTTATTACAATTTATGGATAGACCTTGCGGCGATTAACTTCAACAATTGATTAAATCAGTCTCAGATTTTTCGATGATTTCTTTTTTTAATCAACGATCGACGATTAACTTCATCAGTCGATTGAATCAATCGTCGATTTTTCAATGATCACTTTTTTAATCGTACACATTAATCAATCAATCCTGGTTAAAATTTTAATTGATTAATGCCCAACTCTGGTCACAACACAGAACCGAGAATTGACTTAGAATGGGGCATTACTGTACGGCGGTCTTAGGGTGAGTTTATACTCGCGGCAAGCCACGGCAAGCCCGAGCCAAAACCCATAAATTTCGAGCTCGGGTTGACGGCTCCCTGCTGTGCGAACACGGGAAAAAGGACCCCATGGGCCCCACGGCTTCTCTAAGCGAACTACCGATAGCTCTCCTTTAAGACATCGTGGAAATAGGAAAAGTTCCTGCCACTTGGTGTGAATTCTTCTTAAATAATAATTTAAAATAATTATTAGAAAATATATCAGACACACATCTCCTTGTTCTGCAAATTTTTCCAACGGTTCAAGCGTGTGAAAAAATTTTTAAAAGTATAGTATTCTACGTAAACTTGCACAATTTCAAGAAAATTGTGGTTCCGCGGAAAAAATTTTTTTCTGACATGCTATACATCATTTCCCGCAAATTTTTCCACGCTGATTTCAAATCTGGTCTCAAAATTTGTCTACGATCTCGGGATTTTGCATAAAATCGAATGTTCTGCGGACAAAACTAGTGAAATCATTTCTTCGTTGAAATGATTTAATAACCCACTATTTGAAATCAGCGTGGAAAAATTTGCGGGAAATGATGTATAGCATGTCAGAAAAAAATTTTTTCCGCGGAATCACAATTTTCTTGAAATTATGCAGAATACTATACCTTTAAAAATTTTTTCACACGCGTGGAAAAATTTGCAGAAAAAGGAGATGTGTGTCTGATATATTTTCTAATAATTATTTTAAATTATTATTTAAGAAGAATTCACACCAAGTGGCAGGAACATTCCCTATTTCCATGATGTCTTAAAGGAGAGCTATCGGTAGTTCGCCTAGAGAAGCAGTGGAGCCCATGGGGTCCTTTTTCTTGGGCACGCACAGCAGAGAGCCGTCAACCCGAGCTCGAAATTTATGGGTTTTGGCTCGGGCTTGCCATGGCTTGCCGCGAGTATAAACTCACCCTATAGTATCGTAAGCAGGTTTGTACGTATCTGTGTTTCTCTCTCAGGGGACAAATCATGTTCCTCTATCGTCTGGTGAGACCCTGGTTGTTGATCGAGTGGATTTATCGATTGACGAAGTACGGCAGGCAGGAAGAGCAGCAACGGAAAGATCTCTTCGACACGTGCTACAGAATGATGAAGAACATGCGAGAACGAATGCGAAGCAAGGAGGGCGAATTTACCGACGAATCGAAGAAAACTAGAAGGATTTCTCTGCTAGAGTACATGGTGGAGATGAACGAGAGAAATCCTTGTTTCAATGACGAGGACATCGTCGAAGAATGTTGCACGTTCATGTTAGCCGGACAGGACTCTGTCGGCACCGCAACGGCAATGACGATGTTCCTTTTAGCAAATCACCCAGAATGGCAAGAGAAATGCATCGAAGAGCAGGACGACATTTTTGGAGGGGATCCGAGGATGCCAACGATGAAGGACCTGAAGGAAATGAAATGCCTGGAAATGTGTATCAAGGAATCCCTTAGACTGTATCCAAGTGTGCCAATTATAGCAAGGATACTTGGCGAAGACGTGAAAATAGGTGCGTTCCGACTATTTTATTTTATCGCATTATCTACCAGCATTGTTTCATAATTTTTTCAAATTTTACAGTTAGACAGCGGATCTTTATGCAAAATAAACATTTTCTATCTGATTTGCAACAAACTGGAGTGAAATGGAAATTTATTTTCTTTCTTAATATGTTTAATAAGTTGGAAACAATGTACAGTAAACGTCCCTTTACTGTCCGGGTTCGTGGGCACGATCACTGTTCAGTGCCTACCCACTCCACTGTCTGCCAACGCCCATTCTGTCCTTCTCTATGTTCGGCTCTCTATTGAAGTCTCGCTCGGCGCGGTCGGCGCGGTAGACGCAGTCATGAATCAAAAATAGTGTCCATGAAGCCGGGACGATCACTGTCCGTGCAAGACACGGCTGTTGGACAGTAAAGTGGCGTTTACTGTAACAGTATTTTTAAATTCTTCTAATGTTTTTACTGTTTCAAATTACACCTACGCATTTTTGTCATAAATGCATAAAATCCGCTGTTTATTTATAGTCTACGGTTAAGGACTTTTTATTCTAGTAGCAGTTATTGCTGGTATTTTGATGGGTCTTTGTTGCAGTATTTGTTGGTCAACAATTAGAATTCTCATCCTTTTTTGGTCTACGTCACTATAACACGAATGGCCAACTGGGCCCACTAATCACGTCAACAATCACACATCATAGAACGATAATTATTCAATATTATAGAATATGGACAACAATACAACGATAGTTATTAAATATTATAGAACATGGACCATCATCGAACGATTATTATTCAATATTATACAATATGGACAATCGTAGAACGATAATTATTCATTATTACAGAATATGGACCATCATAGAACGATACTTATTCAATATTACAGAATATGGATCAACATATTAGTCTGATCCTCTCTTTTACGGTTATTCTTACAGTATATCGTAAATAATATATAAAAATATGTAAAAATAGTTGATTTCTTCCAATCCTGATTAGATAACTATTATTAATTAATGAACAGAATGCTAATTTAAGACAAATACATATGTAAACCAATACAATGTTAGTAATTATCAGAAATATTTAGGGAAATACGTGATACCAGCAGGCTGCAGCGTGATTATGTCGCCATATAGTACACACCGATTGCCACACCATTTTTCGGATCCTGAAGCATTCAAACCTGAACGTTTTAGTTTAGAGAATCTCGAAAAAAGGCATCCGTACGCTTACTTGCCTTTCAGCGCTGGACCGAGAAATTGCATCGGTAAAGTTACCTTTTACATAGCATTTTCTAATTTAAAATATCTCATTTAAAAAAATGTGTAAAAATGTATAATACTGTACTAAACCAGAGCTAAACATTTCTAGAAACGCTTGGCTTCATTCTTCATACAGTGCTCCTACATTCCTGAATAAGTAAACCAACAAATATTAACATCCGAATATTTCACTTTTTCCAATATGTAAATATTTGCCACTTCCCGAATTTATTATCGTTGACATAATATTATCATAGATAACACTAGCTAAGCATTTCTAGAAACGCCTGGCTTTACATATTCTGCATACAGAGCTTCTACTTCCTTGTATAAGTGATTCAGTAAATATTCACACTCAAATATTTAACTCGTTTTACTATCCAAATGGTATGGAAACGGAGAATATGAGACACTAAAGCAAATAGCAAGATCAATAGATGGGAAACTAAAGCAACTAGCAAGATCAATATTTTATCACTCAAACAGAATATCGTTTCAATAACGCGTAATTTTGATTCGCGTATACAGTCGGTATAAATTAGAATAACTTCTTTATAAATGAGCGAAACGACTTCAGCCTTCCTGCCAAGCTAGAAAGATTAGGTAGTTTACAAGATAATGTGTACTGATAATTTTGGAAAAATTAAATTTAGTCGGAATTACGAAAAAAAATTCATATAAGTTAGAAAAGATTGAAGATCCAAGATTAAGTTAGAAAGTTCCATCGAAATTGGGCAGTTGATTTATGAGTTAGAAACAATTGAAAATAGTAAAAATCGCCAGATGATGGAATAAAACGGCGAAAATAGGCTGAAAATCGCGAGAAACTGTATTCACCATTTTTAATCATTCATATCTCGTAATCGGGCAGTAGCGTTCTTAAGAAGTAGAATGAGTCGGTCATGAACAGACGCGTCAGACGATTCCTATTCAATAGCACGCGTGTTCGCCGAATGTTCAAACTCTCGGAAAGGAGGAGACAAATGAAAAAAATTTATTCTACATTTTCTCATGTAGAATCATCCCCTCCACGTTTATACCATCTTCGGACAGCCTGTAAACTTATGAAATCAAATAGTTTACGAAACTTTAAAGTCGTTTTCTAAGAGAACGGTTCACACGAGACACATGGTTCCTCTGAGACATTTGTTCGTTGCAATGAGTACTATATATGATGAAATAAAAAACCATTTTTTACCATGGGATTCAATGTCAATTTTGCGGTCCATTTTCGTAACAGATCTCCACCGATTCAGATGTGCAAAATAACGCTATAGTGGTTACAACATATGAGCCGTTTATTTCGGCTTAAGTCGATTTAAGTTTAAGTGGCTTAAGTCCATTTAAGTTTAAATTGAAATATTTAAGAGTTTGCGTTTCAATGAAATTAAAATTATACGTATAGGATAACAATGTATCACACTCCTTAAGTATCTAAGAGAGTTAAATTTACAATTCCTATTAAAATAATAGCAATTATTAAGTGAACAATATGTATCTTCTTACCAAGAATGGACTTAAGCCACTTTCAAAATTAACAACTAGGTTTGTCATTAAATTTGAAACAGCCCAAGTCCATTCGATATAATTTAAAATGCTTCAAATTGAAAAAACGATAATCAATTTATTTTATATTTCGTTACAAAACTTGAAAAACATCATTTATGCAATTCAGGAAATCTTCTAACTACATAAATTACATAACAGTTTACTCCTCATTTACATTTTGTGTATGCGGGAGGGATTTGAAGAAGTCATGGTGCTCCGGTGGTATATATCGTAGTAAGTCCATTATATCCTTGTATTTCGCTGATGTAATTTGTCTTATATTTTTATAAAGTGGTGTCAATACAATATTTTCGAATTTTCTTGGTCTACCCGACGTGGTAATAAATCCAGTATTTTAAACTCTGCATTCTCATCCATTGATATCTTATAGAAAGTTTTATATGGTTCATTTCTCAAAAAACGCATCCAACATATTTTTAACCAATTTATTGTTTCTCCGTTAGAATTCTTTATTCTTTTAAAAATTGCATCCTCCAAAAATCTTGTTGATATGAAATCCTCTTGTTCCATTTCATTTAAAATAAAGTTATTACCTTTCCGGCACTTCTTGATAACATTATAATAATCTTGGGAGACAAACAGTAAATTATTTTTCTTTAATGACATTTCTACGACCTCAAAATCTCTGTCATTCGGTGAAAACGAATGTCCTGATACTAAGAATTTATGATCTATGAGTTCCACATTATGTTCAACAGTTTGGACAATTTTTAGCCACGATAAAGCTACTTTAATATTTGACAAATGGACTTAGACCACTTTCAAAATAAAAATTTGTATCATTCTATTAACCAGCTAATTTCCTTTTTACAAAATCTTTGTGATTTTAAATATATTAGTTAGAATTTGCTTCAGAATGAAAAGATAACGTAGAAATGTAGATATTAAAATTGCTAGCTTGATTTTTCTCGAAAATGGACTTAGACCACTTTCAAAATAAACGGCTCATGTATATGATTTTGAAACACCCTGTACATAATACATATAGTAGGATCTCGATTAACCGGATCCTGATTATAAACAAATATGCGTTTAAGTATGATTATATTATGAAGGGAAATCAATTTTCAAAAATAACAAATTTTATCCATTGAGCCTTAATTTTTCCGAGCTGTTTGTCTCCTGATCAAGCCGGTTAATCGAGGTCCTACTGTACTTTACTATAAGTCTAGTTACTTAGAATTATACTGTAATTTGTGCAATATATTTTTCAGGCTACAAATTTGCGATGCTAGAAATGAAGTCCATGATCAGTGCTGTCCTTCGAAAGTGCCGGTTACAATCGGTCCCCGGCAAAGAGGAAGTGAAACCGAAATTTCGAATGACGATCAGAGCGCAAGGTGGACTCTGGGTTAAAGTTGTGGCACGCGATCAGAAATTAAACACGTCTAGTTAATTAATCCAACGCTTCCTGACTTCTAGCTTGTAATATTTCCTTTATAGCTTCATTTTTATAAGAACGACCAGTGAATTGTACATTATTTAATCTTTTACTAGGTAAACTGTATTTTGAAATGTTCATCAGTATGTCTCAACTACTGAACAATACTATAGAATATGTTCTTTAACCCTTTGCACCCCTTGGTCGAGTGTGACTCGACATCAGCAAAAGAAAAATATAAATAAAACGGGTTTTTATATGCATTTGGCTCTTCCTTTATTTATATATTTATCTTATTCTTTAGTTAAAAACAAATATAAGTTCCACAAATATATATTACAACAAAGTTCGGGAGAGCTATATTTAATATAATTGGTAAAGAAAATTGTTTGAAATAAGTAGCAGTCAAGGAACTGTCGTTTCAAGTAAATTTCAAATGAGACACTTGAAATAGTAGGGAGTTGTTGGCAATAAAATTGAAAAATAATTCGGAGTGCAAAGGGTTAACATAGTTCTTCATTTGGTAAAAAATCGGACAGACATTTTGTAATCAAGATGCTATTTATACGAACTGAATTATAGACTATGAACGTGAGGGAGCACATACGTATATATTTTAGTAAAGTACAAAGATACTAGATAGTTTGCATAGTATAATTACAAATTGGGCGTTTTCGCTGTCATTCGTGAATTATTCGTCAATTATCCATTCAGATAAATGTAATGTCATAAGTAGACTGCGGTTATTTATGCATTTTCCAATTTTCGTCGACAAACGTTAAGAAAGTAGAATTAAATAAAATCATATTTTTAATGGGAACAGCCTTTGTAAAATTCTATCGAATTTTATATTCCAGCCTTTTTTGAGCATTTTCATAAGCCGTAAATGCATAAAGATCCGCAGTCTAGTCATAAGTGTTTTAATTAAGGCGTTAATAAAAATACTAAGTAATTATTAAAAGGATCGATTAGAAAATTCATTCCAGAAGGTTTTTCCAATGAGATCAAAAACTGGAACATATTATATAAATAATATAATATATAATGATATATTATATAATAATAATAATATAATTATATATATATAATATTATATTTATAAATAATTAATGTTAGTGGGATCGTTCGGATTGAATCAAGGTCAAGAGTAAAAGGTTTGCCCATGGTGATTCATAGTTACGTGTGATTTCGGGAATTCTTTCATGTGGTCTGTAGATGATTAAATATGCTTGTCCATCATATTACATATTTACTTAACCGCATTGGCCATGAAGGGATGCGCTTAAAGGCTTGCGTAAATTATTGAATAGTGATTGAACGTGTTTGATCTTACGGTGTCAAGTAGTCTGCTTACGCAATCATGCTGACAACCTGTCGCCTAACTACACACTTTGTCCATCATGAAGTAGCACGAATGACACAGACAGAATTTCTGTCGTTGTGCCATCTGCACTGAAGTTTAAGGTTTTCTTCAACGCGTGTTAATCCTCATTATGTACCGTTGTTTTGGGTCACGTCTGACCCGTTTCGTATTACATAAATCTACTATACTAAACACGTTACGGAAAACATGAAATGTAAAAACATATAAATAAAGTATTTATATTTACCAAACATATTCTCGCTATATTATTAGATTGGAAGTATACAGGGTCAGTCACGAAGCGTGATCAGTAGACTGCGGATGTTTATGCAATTTCCAATTTTTATAGACACACTTTAAGAAAGTGCAATGAAGTAAAATCCTATTTTTAATGAGAACAGTCTTTCTAGATCAAAAACAAATAAAAATAGTACTGAATTCTATCGAATTTTATATTCTAGCATTTTTTGAACATTGAGGAATCCTGAGGAGTCAGGAATACCTGATCTTAAAGAGGAACAGCTACAGTGGCGGCTTAAGTTAGGTGGAGGCCTGAAGCGGTAAAAATTTTGGGGCCCTCAAACTCAAGTTAGAAATAGAAGCAGCAAGAAAACTCTCATAAACTTATTAACAAGTCAACGACTATTGCCACGCTGCAAAAACCGGTTCTCGTACGATCACCGAAGTTAAACAGTGTTGGGCGCAGGCAGTGCTTGGATGAGTAACCGCTCGGTACACGTCGGCCCGACGCTTGTGCGAGAACCCGAGATTTCGGGAATTCTTGGCCGGGAATAGTCGGGCTCCCGAAAGTATGATACGCTTCGGGTTCCCGAAAGTCTCCGGCAGCCTATGTCTCTTCGGTTCCCCGAATCCTTCCGACTACACACGAACGTATCGAGAGGGAGAGCGGGTGTCGAGAAAAAGAGACGGCGCACAGTGCGATACCCTGTGGACAAAAATCTAAAAATTCATTGTCTAATATCCACTGGATTCTATGTTGAAACTATGTTTTAACATCTAAATTATCATATTTATCAATAGAAAATTCAAATAATTCAATAGGGGATTAGTTACAAGCGTTTTTTTCTCAAGAAAATGCTATGTCAAACAGTTTATTGATT
>CM052274.1:3574863-3607418 GCA_028455795.1 Lasioglossum marginatum
TGTAATCTATACAAATGTGTTTCTATATTCATTATTTAAATACCTGTGCACCCCATAAACAAATTCCCGTTAGGTTGCTAGAAAACGCCCGCGACCCCTGTTTCTGCGGCTGGTCATCCTCGCGTCAACCCCACTCTCTTGCGCCCACCTCCACCACCAATCACCATCGAGCAGCAGCCGGAGGATGAATCAACGCCCAGGAAGAGACCTGAATTTTCCTATTGGACGAGGAAAAGGCACTGAAAGAGGATCCCGGCCATGTTCCTAGATTATTTTATCTACCAGATGTGGGCAAAAGTGCTATAGTCCGTTGAGGAGTCAGTACTGCGAAGCTTAGAGGGGAAAGGGGAATCGTCGCTTTACCTCATTCTGTATAAATATTTATGGAAACTGTAATTGTAATATATATTTTAGTCTATCATTTTTACTTTACTTTTGTTATTTTGAATAGTGCCAACTCATTTTGTCAATTATTATTTATAGAAACACTGAGAAAAAGTTAAATTGATATATACATGTATAGTACAGTACTGTATGGTACTGTACCACCACAACGGCACTTGGTATTCCTGAGAATTACAGCAGTATTTGTGGTAATGCAAAACTTACAATAATAAATATATTAAAATCTATTGAGTATCTGCACCAATAACAGGATAACAGGATCTATAATTGTAAGTACATACTAAATTTCAACCAAATTGTGGTGACCTCGTGATCTTGCACTCTCCGAGGATTGCTCAATCAATTCAGTATACGTGAAAGTATTTTTTAATATTAAATAAAATAATTCGGCATTCTAATAAAATTAAGACCGCGCGGTGGAAATCTGGTTTAATCCTCAATTATTACTATTTACATACTAATACGTAATCGTAGTTTCTATCCAACTACCTATGTATATTTAAATATACATACAATGTTTCTCTTTACACGATTCTAATCTTGCATGAATATGACAAATTAGTATTTATCTATGTGCTTGTCAGTCTCTCTGTCATAAAACATGTAAGTATCCTCTTTAACACTGCATATCTTTGCATATTTTTGTTATCAGAAAATACTGGGAGTGTTCCTCAATAAACCCCACTCACGTGATAAGATTACCTATACATATATATATGTACGATATTTGTAAAGTACACTTTCAGACTGCAGACAACGTTTTATAGGAATCGTTTATAGTGAATAAAAGAAGAAAAATGGCGTTAGAACTTCCAGCAGTATTAAAAAATTTGTTCAGGTATTTATTTAAGTAATATACTTAGTAATATACTAATTACTAATTTAGTAATATACTAATTACTAATATGCAACTAATACGCAACAATGGAATTAAATTTTATTTAACTTTTAATTTCTATATAGTTTTATTGATAACCATAAAACTGAATACATAAGTAACCTGCGCGAAGCAGTGGCTATAAAATCGGTTTCAGCATGGCCCGATCATAGAGATGAGATAGTTAAAATGATAAAATGGGCAGAAGTTAGATTAAAAGATCTTGGTGCTACTACAGAATTAGTAGATATTGGAAAACAAACTCTTCCAAACGGAGGTGAAATACCGTTGCCACCGGTTCTGTTAGGGACCCTTGGGTCAGATCCGAAGAAAAAGACTGTACTTTTATATGGACATTTAGATGTTCAACCAGCATTGAAAGAAGACGGTTGGGATACAGAACCGTTCGATCTTATTGAGAAAGACAACAAATTATTTGGTCGTGGAAGTACAGACGACAAAGGTCCTGTACTTTGTTGGATACATGCTCTGCAAGCTTTCAAAGCTATTGGAGTAGCTATTCCTGTAAATCTTAAGGTACTTTCATTATTCGAAAGAGTTACCAACTTCTCTGGGATCTTTCGGTATTCATTTTATTTCGGTTACAGTTTGTTTTCGAAGGTATGGAAGAGAGTGGAAGCGAAGGTTTGGACGACCTTCTGTGGGCACGTAAAGATACGTTCTTGCAAGGTGTAGATTATGTCTGCATCTCTGATAATTATTGGTTGGGTACTACAAAACCATGCATTACGTACGGCTTGAGAGGCATCTGTTATTTCCAACTCGAAGTAACATGTGCTACTAAAGATTTACACAGTGGTGTATTTGGTGGAATCGTGCACGAAGCAATGTCAGACTTAATTTACTTATTAAACACATTGGTTGATGTTAATGGTAAAATCTTAGTCGATGGCATTTATGAAAATGTATGTGAGATTACAGCCAAAGAATTGGATTCTTATAAGACAATAGAATTTGACGTGTCTGAATTAAGAAATTCTATTGGCGCTGACAAACTGGCTCACAATAATGATAAGGTAGGTTTTTATGATTTAATAGTATGGTATTCATTGTAACTCCTTTGTTAACATTGCCGAGATATCTCGCGTCGCAAAGTCGTCCATAAAATGGTAAGATTTTGCGATGCGACATTGCACGACAAAGTATCTCGTCCATACCATCTCATTTAAGGGGGTAGTCTCATTTCTAGGATCGCAAGGGTGCGGGATGCGCCTTCTCATTTCTCGATAATGCAAAGATGGGATTTTTCCCATGGGAGTAATGCAAATTACACCCCGTAAATGTAAAAGTAGGTAAATGTATAAAATATTTTTTATTTGGGCCAATCCTAGAAAGAGAGTCTACCTCCTTAATATTAGTATGAATATAATAATGCATAGATATTGATGTGTCTCGTTGCATTGATAGATCCAGCTTTTAATGCATCGATGGAGACAACCCACTTTATCTCTTCATGGAATAGAAGGTGCATTTAGTGAACCAGGCGAAAAAACTGTCATTCCAAGAAAAGTTATTGGCAAATTTTCAGTAAGATTGGTGCCAGATATGACTCCTGATGAAATTGAGAAAAAAGTAGTAACGTATTTGAATAAAAAGTGGGCTGCTAGAGGTAGTCCAAATACAATGAAAGTTCGTTTATCTCATGGAGGAAAACCTTGGTCTGAAAATCCTGATCATCCAAATTATATGGCTGGACGAAAGGCTACCAAATATGTTTATAAAGTAGAACCTGATTTGTCACGAGAAGGTGGTTCAATACCAGTTACTCTGACATTCCAAGAAGTAACAGGTAAAAATGTACTTCTTTTGCCAGTCGGCGCTGGTGATGATGGAGCTCATTCTCAGAATGAAAAGTTGAACGTCCGCAATTACATCGAGGGTGTAAGTATCTTTTTCATGAAGGATATAAATATTTCATAAAAATATATTATATATAGTAATTGTTCACTTTTATTCCAGACTAAATTACTTGGCGCTTATTTGTACGAAGTAGGTCAAATTCAGTAACTGAAGAAGGCTCATCAAATTTGCATTTATATGTTGCAAAAAAGAAGTTTGCAATTGCGTAATATAATGTACAGTTATAAAGTGATAATTTTAAGGGAACAGTTAACAAACAAGATTTTTTGTAAGTCTAAGGTCACAATAGTTCATATATAGGACAATTTTTTCGAGTGTGCGACGTCGGACGTCGCAGTGGGTTATTTGGCCGAAAAATCGGAACAAACTATTCTGGCGTTATTTGTCTTGACGTCAGCTATGACATTATGAAATAAAGAATGTATTTTCACGTTTAAAAAATTAAAATAATTTTATTTTTTACATAAAAAATTTTTTTTCCAAATTTTATATATAGAAGTTTGTACATGTTTACATACTGTTCAAATTTTATTCGAAACATTTTCCTACGGAGATTATCCGTAACCCTTGAAAAATCGTGATAATGAAGTGCTTCCACCGAAAAGTTGGAGAAAATTATTTTTGTAATTTATTATTTTTATTATTTTAATACGAAATATGTAGATCATGTAACTTTTTAATAAGTAAATATATATTTTAAAAGATTTTTAAATTCTTACTATTAATTTTCTTACACTTAAATACGAATTTAACTAATGATCTTCAATCTGCGACCAATTCTGTTTGGACTATGATCATAAACCTTTATCGAATGTAATAGTACCAGAAAGAGCGCTGGATATTGCTTAATAGTATAACAAAATCGTGAATAAAATAAATTAAATAAATTTATAATTGTAAAAAAACTTACAGAATGATTGATTATATTCAAATATTAATAACTATGCTAATTTAGATGATAACAAAATGAAATCTGTGCGAAAGTGCTCTGAACACCTATCTGAAAAACTTCTGTAATACAAGAATTTACACAATTTTCCTTAAAACGTTTGAAAATCGTCATTGAACGGACGCTTTTTCAGAGACAAAGCCCAACGTAAAATCTCTTGACGTTCGATGAAGTATACTACTTCACGGGTGTATAAATAAAAAAAACAATATTGAAGCCTTATTCTAGAGACCGTTAACTACGTTGGATAGCAAAGTTTTCATAACATACGCAAAAATTTAGAAATCGACTTCTTTCCGGATTTTCGGCCAAATACCTCATTGTGCGTCGGGCGAATTGTCCGATATCGGAGCCACTGTGACCATTGCCTAATGTACACACAAATTAATAAAATATACATAAACAAAGTTTATAATAAAATGAAATTTCAGAAACTATTGTATCCTGGTATTATATAATTTATTTTTGCTTTATTTTCAACGCCCAGCCTGGTTGCCCTTTGTGAAGTTCTGGTGGTATAAATATAATTAATTTTTCACCATTTTGTTTCCACTGAAATTAAATATACAATATTAATTTCTTATGAATGATGTACACTGGTAATTTCCTATGTTATACGATTAAAATTACATACTTTAATTGGTTCATCAGATCCAAGCATGGAAATTTGTGTGTTTACAGATGTTGTCAGTGATCCTAAGTGTAGTATGCCATTCTTTGGCCACTCAATTATTAGAGCATAAATTACTTTCTTACTTTTATTTTGGGTATACCAAACATTGTTTGTCAAAGTATCATTTTGTGCATGCCATGGTTTGGTATTATAAATAGCTTCTCCATTTATTGCTAACCACTCACCTGTTAAACAAATACTTTTTGTGACACCTTGATTTAAGTAAGACATAATATTTGTAAGCAACTATTTTAATATTATTAATTAAAGGCATTCGAGAATCCCGAAATTTTCGAGAAACCGTCCCGATCCCGAATAAAATTCTCTAGATAATTATCATACCCATTCCACGTAATCTTTCTTCAAAAATTGGAGAGATAATGCCATCTTTTGTTGGTCCCACATTCATTAATACATTTCCTCCACAGCTTACGGTAATTACCAGTTCTCTTACCATTTCTGGCAGCGTTAAATATTCCGATAAACGAGCGTTTCTCCGAAAACCCCAAGATTTTTTATCAATACTCTGGCAGTTTTCCCATTTATGAGATAGAAGTACACCTAATGATTCAAAATAGAAATTTAAAATGAAATAAAATATCAAAGTTATTATAAATAGTAGGCTCTAATACATACCTGGGTTATAGCGATCAGTACATGTATAAAAACCACCATGATGGCATGGTATGTTAGCACCCCATCTATCATTAACAACAATTGTTTCCTTCACCGGACTTTCATTGTACAACCAACATAAAAATTCTTTTGATGTCCAGTAAACATCTGACGCTTCCCAATCGCCATCGGACCATAAAACTTCTGGATTATAATTTTTTATCAACTCTTGCAATTCAGGTATTAGTTTTTGTTGAACGTATAATTGTGTCGTAAAATTGTTTCTTTTATCGTCTAAATAAAAAGGATCATACCATTCGTATAGAGAATGATAAAGACCAAATTTTAAATTAGTTGAGCTTCGCAATGCTGTTGACAGTTCACCTAAATTAAAAAGCATTAATTAATGGTTAATAATAATATAACATTAATTTATATTCATTTACAAAACAATATATAATATTTCATTCGTACAATATTAAAAAGTATGTTCGCTGTCTTAACAGATTTGATTGAAACAGATTAAACAGAAATGAAGTCGATGGGCGAGGGTTTTGCTTATGCAGAGGCGTATTTTTGCATTTAATTTGAATACAAAGTGAAACGGAAAGCAAGGCAAACTTAGCTTTTCATTTAACGTGTTAATATCGTTATCTTATAATCATTATTTCGCTATAACTTGGAACTCCACTATTAAAAAGTACACCGTAATACCTATGAGATCTCTATGTGGTCCTACATCCATAGAATTCCAACTGAAGGAATATTTTGAAGGCCATAATGTGTATCCCTCGTGATGTTTACTGGTCAGTACAATATATTTTGCACCTGAAGCTTGAAATAATTCGCTCCACTCGGTAGCATTAAAAAATTCTGCAGTAAATTCACGAGCAAAGTCCTGATATGTAAAGTTTGGTGGATATCTTTGTTTCATAAAATCACTATACTTGGTATCACTCTTTTCCTCTAAAAGTAGTAAATTAGATTGCTTGTTAAGGAACAAAACAATGATGTTTGAATGTTTTAATTACTGAGAAGTATAATAATGTTACCTCTCCAATTATTCCAGAACCATTCTGAACCAAAACTGGGAACGCTAAAGACTCCCCAATGAATAAAAATCCCAAATTTTGCATCATCATACCAATTTGGAAGTAGTCGACTGTCTAAACTATCCCATGTTGGAATATATTTATTTGTTTCTACTTTACGATGCTGAAATACTTCGTCACTTTCTAGGTCAGATGATATTATAATGTATTTATCTTCTGATGATCCACATATTGTACAAAAAGTATAAATGAATAGCATATAAATCCATAGCACCATTGTTTTTACTTATTATGTACTGAAAATATATAAAATAATTTATAAAACATTTATAAACATTTATAAAGATATTTATGTTTTTATCACGTATGTATTATGTATGTATTTATCACATAAGTATATAGTACTTTAGGATTTAATAGTCAAGTTTTATTAGTACACTTGCGATAAATAAATATATATATAGTAAACACAATTTACATAAACAGATTAAAGTAAATATTTCGCAATAACTGCAACTCCATTTTTGTTCTCTTCATATCTTGTATTTTATTCATATATATAGCTTTCTAACTAAGCTTCAGACGACTTATATTCATATATAACATGTTTTTCTTATGTTTTTGCTATATATATATAACAAATATTATGTATATGTTATGTATTTGTTATATATATATATAACAATGTACTAACAAAGTTTAGCCATTAAAACTTGGAACACCCTCTATATTACTAAACATAAAAATTGGAAAGGAAATTTCCTATCTGACTGAATGCACATATTCTAATAATAAATAAGAAAATATTCATACAAATATTCTTATAATTTGGTTATTAATTAGGAATTAATACAATAAAATTCTTCTTTACTTATACTTTGCCAATTTAGTTATTAATTCGAAGTTAATACAATAAAATTCTTCTTTACTTATACTTTGCCAATAAAAATTTAACCGGTGGTACTTGTCAGTAACCGTTACAAAAAAACAAAAAAAATAAATTAGTAGTACTCACGAAAGGTTAATAACACATCTGCACAAAATATTACAGAAGTAAGATATTGCTTTATTGTTGCTTGTTTTGACAGGAAGGGTACCTCTCTGGTTTTGAATAAGATATCAAAGGCAGCGTTCTAATATGACCGATAGCGCTTCGAATCAGTGATGAGATATTAGCCAGGTTATCTCACGCATGCGCGCCCAAAACAGTAACATATGAAGGTTCAAGGTTCCTTTATTTTAAATGATAGGAGTATTACACACTTTTTACACTGTGTTCCATATTTATCTTTTCTTTGTACTTTCATCGCTTTTCTCTAACAAAAACCAAAAAAAATCTTATTTCTGAAACAAAAACATAAAATTTCGCTTTGTTCGTGTCTTAATTTATCCTACAGCTGCCTAGTAGCACAAAGAGGTCCCTTTTCCTTAAGATATTAAGATACAATATTACATGTAATATACATGATATATATATTACATCTAATAATACATGATATATACCGGGTGATTCACGACAAACAGGCCACCTAAATAGCTCCGTTAGGATTAGAGATAGAAGAAAATGTTACAGAGAAAAGTTGTACTGTTAAAGGGGGCAAATATGGTGATATAAAAAAATATTCTGATTGTAGTCGTTTTCAAGGTCTTTTGAAGGTCATTGATAATTTCTAAATAGCACCATATATTTTTAACTTCATAGTGTTCTAGCTGATGTCAAGACGAATTCAATGATGTGGTACACTATGACCTTCAAATGACCTTGGACTAGAAAATTTATGATAAAGCAATGATAACTTCAAAATGTGCAATCATTTTGTTTGAACTAAATTAAATGTTCGAAATTATGACCTTGAACAGTAACATAAATATTTAAACGTTTTACAAGGCAATCAATTGTACTTTCAATTGTTTCTGTTGGAATTGATCTACAAGAGCTAATTATTCTTTCTTGCATGTTCTCTGGTGTAGTTGGTTGATCACGATATACATCATCTTTGAGTGTTCCCCACAAAAAAAAAATCAAGAGGAGTTAGATCGGGGGAACGAGCTGGCCATACTATGTGTCCATTACGTCCTATTCAGCGATTTGGAAATTTATTGTTCAGAAATTCTCTTACGGTACGTGAAGAATGAGTAGGACAGCCATCGTATTGGTACCACATTACTCGACGAATTTCTAAAGGAATATCTTCTAATAATATGGGCAATGTTTCTTCTAAAAACGTAAGGTATCTAGTTGCGTTTAATGTGCCGGGAATAAAAAAGGGTTTAATTATTCAAAAAGGTTCAATTATTTTATTATTCAAAATTCCGCACCAAACGTTGATAGTCCAGGGTCATTGTTTATCCACTTGTCGTAACCATCGTGGATTCGCATTATTCCAGTAATGCATATTTCTTAAATTAACTTGATCATGATTTGTGAAGGAAGCCTCATCAGTAAATAATACGTTACTAAAAAATCGGCTATCATTTCTAATTTGCCTCAAACCCCACTCACAAAAATTTACGCGATTTTCAAAATCTCTTCCATGAAGTTCTTGGTGGAGCGATATGTGATATGGATGGAATTTGTGTAATCGAAATATTCGGATGATACTTGCTTGGCTAATGCCACTTTCTCTACTGAGTTGTCTAATGCTGATGCAAGGATTTACATTTACTGCACCAAGAACATTGACTGCATTTGCTTCATTTGTTACACTTCTCACTTTCAGGTCTTTTATTTTCTACATTGCCTAATTCACGGAACTTTTTAACTAAATTTGAATAGGTAGAACGAGATGGACATCGACGATCAGGAAATCGGTCTTTGTAAAGACGAACAGCTTCTCGAAGACATTGACGACTTTCGTAATAAATGGAAATAAGATCGGTCTTGTGCTCATTTGAGTAACGCATCGTTAAACGGTGATCGATAAACTAATACTCGGCATACATATTAGTAGTTTGTTGATAATCTTGTTTGTGTACGCTTAGAGATCACCTTCCGTTAACGGAATACGTGTTATGAGACCTAATGACTGAAGAAATTAAATTTCCGTTGATCAAAAAAAGTAGTCAAACTATATCTATTAATGAGTCCAAGGTCATTTGAAGGTCATAGTGTACTACATCATTGAACTCGTCTTGACATCAGCTACAACACTGTGAAGTTAAAAATATATGGTGCTATTTAAAAATTATCGATGACCTTCAAAAGACCTTGAAAACGACTACAATCGGAACATTTTTTTATATCGCCATATTTGCCCCCTTTAACAGTACAACTTTTCTCTCTAACATTTTCTTCTATCTCTAATCCTAACGGAGCTATTTAGGTGGCCTGTTTGTCGTGAATCACCCGGTATATATATATAGACAATTTAAGCTTACTCTCTACTTATTATCTATATAGATTCCTTCTCCTTAAATCTATTTCCAGTCTTTTAACTTTGAATGTACTATATCGTTTCTACGTTTATTCCCTTCACTTCTCCCCAAGTTGACTTGGTACTTGAGAAGGGAAGGGAACTCTTCCCTTTGCTTATCTTATTCTATTTAATTCTAGACTCCCATCGGCGATCAGGATTTCTTATCTATACTAATTAAAAATTCTTTGATGGCTGTAATTGAGCTGCTCTTATTTTGAGCTAGGATGCTGAAGGCATTCTCTCCATATTGAGGAAAGGTAGTGGGCCGTAAGCAGTTGGCGCAAAATCGCGGTGCACGATACTACGTTCAACCAGAGATGAGATACGGGGCGCTTTTCACGCGCATACGCGACGATTCTAGCCTCAGACGGCCTCAATCAAGTACGAAGGGTACCTTTGCCCCCCTGCTAATTTCGCAAAATTTATTATGATATTATTAGCTGTCATTATTTAATTAAATATTAATAACAACTTACCTGAAATTCTCGCAGCCTGCTCTTCTTTCGCGCCTCGTGTTGTAACGAATCGTAACGGACTCCGCTAGACGTTCCCGCTATGTAATAATACAGTAATCGCTCGTTCATTGTCTGGCATGGTGGGCAGGATCGTTGTCCAGTGCCTACCCATATCGGTGTGAGCACCACTACATTGACTCGAATGAATCGAATGTTCAAACTTCTTAATTTACATTATTTTTTTATGGGACCTTCATGAACGTATTTCTGGCATTTTTCTGATTAAAATGACACCAAACACGATATAATTTCAATTGTACATAGCGTCTGTAAAAATGAAACACGCGGGACTCAGATCTGTCCGGCGACGGCGATACGCTTCGGCCACCCGATCCGTGTTTCATTCTGTCCTTTTCTATGTTCGGCTCTCTATTGAAGTCTCGGCACGGTCGGCGCGATACTCTAGACGCAGTCATAAATAAAAAATAGCGTCTCGGCAGGGTCGTTGTCACTGGTTGTCACTGAAAAACACGGCTTCTGGACAACGAACGAGCGATTACTGTAGTCCCCCACTACTTTCCCCCCAATAGTTCCCCACAAACTTCGGACGTAGATACGTTCCTGACGAAACTCGCGCATGCGCGTGAAAAGCGCCCCGTATCTCATCTCTGCGTTCAACCCCCCGCGGTGTGCCATAACACACGACTCGTTTGCCGTTCCAGCAATGGAACAAGTGTTTCCGCTGTCGTATGACAATATCGTACGCAAAAAGAAGACATATTAAGTTACGTCACCTATGGCGGTATGCACGACAATGATATGGTGACCATTGTATTAGCATCTAATGCGGTGCAAGCCATGTTGTTGGGACGTGACTTACAATGGCGGAGATCACTGTAGTTTACCTGATCGTAGCGACGTGCGCCTTTGGCCATTTTATGGTGTGTGAGCGCTAAATGCAGGAAACGTACCACTGTTTCACCAGCATGTATATGTTTGGAACCAGTTGGAACTAACCCCCCACAACGTAGTGGTTCAATCTTGTTAGTAGACATACACGATGTATGTGTACATAAAGCATATCGAATCTTTACGTTAAGTACAATAGCTTTGTCGATAGAATTTAGTGTTCATTGTAACATGCAAAACTGGTTTCGCAATGTCCGACTCTGTAATATGTAATATTCGAGACTGCGAAATATAGCCCCCTTCTAGGGTGTTACTGTGAGAACTTGCAGAATCGAATCAGTTTAATGTGCAAGTTTTCCAATATGCAAAAGGTAGAAAATCTCTTCCGCCTTTTAGAGTTGCTATAAATAAAATGCCGCACTGCGCGTTAATATAACTGTCGCTGCTGACTTGCAGCCGGTGTGGCTGCCGCCTGCATTCTCGCAGTCATTGCATTGCTTCCTCTACAGGAGTTTTCCTTATCGACTCTCGTCGGTGATGCAGGCTAAAGATGCTGTAGGATCTGATCAAGGCTGAAAATTAGATTAGGGGGCAGCACTATACCGGGGACACCGAGAAGCGCGTCCCCTTCTCCACGATAAAGCGACTGACGGAGGGGGAACGTCGACGCCTCCGCCTACAATCTTGACGTTTTGGTTTCCGGGAACCAGATTGCCGAGGTCCGGTGTATATAGTCAGTTGAACATAGAATTTATAACGCCATTAATTGCCGGGTGATTATAATTTCTATAGGAAGTATACTAGCTTTATCATGGCTTTTTGGATACCATTGGAGTCAAACCCCGAGGTAAAACTTTTTATCTTGTAAATTACAAATACATGTATCGTATGACATGATATAAATATTTCTATATTTTGTTCTAGGTTATGACGAAGGTAAGTTATCATGATTTTCAATTGTTGATACAACTTATCGGCAATAACTGTTACGCATCACAAATATTATTTAAAATATTTACTCGTCAGTGGGTTATTAATTTTCATTAATATGTTGTTTTCTTACATGAAATGGCTTTGTCATCGTTTGCATCTCTATAAACTTTAATGATGGATGTATATTTCTAGTTTTTACACCAACTAGGTGTACCAAAAGAATGGAGCATCGTTGACGTCTACGGATTGGAACAAGATTTACTGGCACTTGTTCCAAAGCCAGTTGTTGCCATTATTTTACTTTATCCTTTGCGGAAAAAGGTTTGGAATTATATGGTTAGATTCATTTAGGATTGGTTATAGCATTTATACATTAATACCATTATAGGGTAATAATACGTTAGAAGCTACTGAAGAAGTTGTCGAAGAACAGGGTACTACTGCTTCGACTCCAATAGATCCATCAGTTTATTACATGAAACAATATATTCACAACGCGTGCGGTACAATTGCATTAATTCACAGTGTCGCGAATAATTTAGATACGTAAGTTTATAATTTCAAGCATAAAAATAGATGTAGAATCTAGAATGTAGATCTAATATTTTTACAGTATAAAACTTAAGGATGGTTTCTTGAAAAATTTCTTGGATAAAGCAGAAGGTCTTTCTTACTCGGAGATTGGAGAACTTCTACTGACGTCGAATGAAATCAGCGAGACACACGAAGAAATGGCACTTGTAGGACAGACAGAGGTATGATTTTGTGTTTGCCAAATGATTATCAAAGAGTGATGAGAGATATTTCATAGGCGCCAAGCGAGGATGCACCAGTATTTCATCATTTTGTAGCATTTATACAAAAAAATGGTGTTTTATATGAATTAGGTGAATATTGTTTCGTCAATAATAACAAAAATTAATTGAATAATGCTGAATGTTGTTGAAATGTTCTAATTACATAATTAAATATTGCAATCTTTAGATGGACGAAAGCCTGGGCCTATCACTCATGGGTCGAGTAGTCCAGAGACACTGTTGGAAGACGCTGCTCGTGTTTGTAAAGACTATATGGCTCATGATCCAGACGAAATGTTCTTTACAGTTGTTGCTCTAACCAATACCGATTCCGAATCTCTTTAACTTCGTATTTAATATACTTCATACACCTGTGGCGCACTCAGGATTTAATCTTAGGAGGAGGAGTTGAACAGATCAAATTTTGTGGTCTGGTGCAAGAATTGCCAATGTACATATGTACTTCATAAATACTGACATTGAAACTTTTTGTATCAGGCCACAGAAAGATTTTTAATGCATAAGGAAAAGTTGTACAAAATGTTGAGTTTTACATATAACATATCCAAAAATCATCGAAATCGGAGAGGAAGCAGCTGTTTTAAAGTTTGACCAATTTTCCAGTGTTCTATTTCCTTTTCATTAGGGGAAGGGGGGGGGGGCTGAGTGCGCCATGTTATACACAATTTAACCCCTTGCACTATAACATCAAGTCAGACTTGTGATAAAGAGACTTCGAACAGCATCCACTAAATGTTTATGTTATCAATTTCCTTGAATTTTATTTGGTTTTATTTTGCCATTGGAGAATACATAGGCACACAATAAATATAAACTTCCTTTTTTTTTCTAAGAAATTATGAACAACAAAGAAGTTCTAATCACTGTGACTGTAAAATAGATCATAGCGCAAGAGGTTAAGAAAATTGTTCAAATTTATTTTGTACGTTATATACACAGTCATTTTGTATTGCATTTATTAATATTTGCTTGTTATCACATTGTAAAAAATACATTGGTAAATAGGAGGACACAGGTATTTGCAGGTATTTGTATCGCGCCCTTGTTTGAAGATAATTTATATATATAATATAAGATTAAAGAAAAGTGAAAAGAAACGGATTCTTGAATGTACAAATCAAAATTTTTTACAGTGTATTTTTTTAAAGATTTATACGATTTAGTAAACGTTTCAATAATCAAATGATACTTGAGGTAACAAAACAATATACAGAAAATGAACGTAAAATATGGTAAAAGTTGCGCACATATGTATATCCTAACTGATTGATACAACGATATGTCAAAATTTTAACACTAGTTTCAATTAGAATTATCAATACCTGTAAAGTATTTGAGTACCTGTGAGAGATTAAAGTCAACCTATCAAAGTCTATTAAAGTCAGCCCTATTTTCTATTTTTAAAACAATTGATTCCAAAGTTAAGTCAAACAGCCAGCTTATAGTCAGTGTAATATGTGTGATAGTCAATTAAAATGATGTGTATTTCTACAGATTTTGTATATATTAAAATTACCCTCATCGTTAAAAATGTTATGAATGTTACGATTCATAATACAATACTTTTGTTTAATATTGTAATGTAAATTGTATTAGAATATATTTGTTAGATTTAAATCAATATTTTTATAATCGTAATTTTCGCGTCAAAAATCCAAACACGTTGGTTTGTTCTCGACAAACGTCTCTCGGAACAAGACAAGAATTTCAATTTCAATCGAAATTATTTTGATAACTATCTTATATGTATAGATATTTTAAAAGCATTTATTTATTTATTTTTAACGTTATTACTAGTTAAGAGTCTAGTTAAGTTTTTTGCACTTAAATTATTTAAATAGAAAGATAGAAAAATGTTAAAAATATTGTCAATTAAAATTCATGTTAACTGATTGTATATTTAATACAACTTGAAGAATCAGATTTTTCATTTCAAGAATTACTATATTTTGTACGAATTCGCTTTGTATTCAGTGATAGGTCTTCCATTTTTGAGAATATGTTCCTACAATATATCTTCATAATGTTTTGTATGAAGTAATACATAGTTATAAACATTTTGATGTTTTGTAAAAAGAAACTTTTATATTATTATTATTATTATATTAAAGAAACTATATATATATAAATAACAAGCAGAAACCAGCAAAAGTAGTATGTAAATCGTTTGCAAATAAATTTGCAAATAAAAAGATTTAGAAATTAATGGTTTTCTAAATTTTGTTTAGCTATTGCAGTTTTGATCGATGTGTCAATGTATTAGTCAGTAATTTATAGCACTGGGACGATCTGAGGGTGGGAGCAAGCAGGGATTTGTAAAAGTTTAATTCCATTTGTTTTTTTTATTTCCGATATAGCTTTTAATTATTATAAAATTACATGCATGACTTGAAAATTTTTATAAGAGACAGAGTACCAAAAAATTTTGGCGGACCATAGCCATGACGCCATAGACTATGGAACGTATGTATAATAATTTTTCTTTTTGTTAATGCCACATTATAATAAATTAAATATCGACATAATTTTTTTTTAAATTTAATGGTTAAGGGGGACTAATATTTTAGCATGTATTACATTTTTGGTGGGTAACTTTTGAGGGAAAATGGGGACCCCAACATTTTTTTAAATGGGAAGTAGTACATATATTTATTTTTTGTTATTGTGATATCTTTCATTAAACTGAATAACATTTACTTGAACCATTTTTTATTGTGATTGTAGTTACAGAGATGTAGTGAACAGTTGAAATTAATTCTGCGAATATGTTTACGGGCAAGTTATGCTTGTTCTAAAAATTAACTGCGATTGTTCATCGGTTACCTTCTTAACGCTATCAAATGTTCGACAGAGTACAAATTTCACACAGTGCTTAGAAAACATTTAATAAACTAGTATGTAATGCTATTATATTGTTCTTCTTTTCGTTTCTTCATATGGTTTCAATTCAGAACAAATATTTCGCTATAAGTCTAACTAATATTATGCATAATAAAAAAATGGTTCAAGCTTGAAGCAATAGCATTTATAAATGCTATTCAGTTTAATGAGGATACCCATTTAAAAAAATGTTGGTCCTCCTTGTCCCCCCAAAAATTATCCCAACAATATTTAATACATACTAAAATATTAGCCCCCCCTTAAACATTTAATTAAAACAAAAATGGAGTCGGTATTATCTTCATTAGATTCTGAGGAAACAGAATAAATTGTATAAATTGTTATCTTACTACACTCTAGCCAATTTTGATAGGATTTTGTAAATGTATTTTACGTACTTTTTACAAAGCTATTTTTACGAATCTGTGTTTGAATTTTTCCAATACCTGTTTCTTGTAAAGCAGTCTTCGGCCGTAGAAAGCGAAGTTGGCGTCTCAAATAATTGTTCGTTTGTGCACATATAATGTATAGTTACTTAATATCTTACTTCAATTGGTACGATCGTAGAAATATTTTTATAAAAATAAAATTTGCAAATCTATTATCGGAGGTCACAAAACTTGTCGGTCAGTGACCAGAAGGTAGCAAAAGGCTTAGTTATTTTCGATCCTCTTCTGAGAGCGTGCATCTTGGCACCACTCTCTAAATAGTAGCTTCAAAACACAAAATAAAACCGAAATCTAGGCTTGCGACCGGTGGTTGACTATATCTCACAATTTCTTGCATAAACGCTGCGAAGTTTGGAGATGACGAAAAAAAGGGAGAGACGAGGGAGAAGTAAAAATAGATAGTACAATTATCCTTATATGCCTTCACTTTTATTAAGTTCAGCTTCAATTATTTAATTTATTTAGCTTAATTTACTAGGCCTAGATTAAATTGTATAAAATAATTTTGAAACCTTGTCTTAATAACGTTAATTGTTAAAATTATATATACATACTTATTTTTAATTCCTTCAGCGGTAATAGTGGGCACTTACAGTGACTCCCACTAATATATTCGGACACTTTTGATTGACACATATGATTTGAACTTTTTTCAGAAGTTAGAACAATTGGTTTGCTACACAACGCGACAAAAATTTTTGAAAAAAATAGCAAGTTGTGGGAATCGCAGAGAAAATACTAAAAGTTGTATTTTGCAAGTTTTTTATGTGGGCTTATATGGAAAATTTAGGAAACACGTTTCGTAGATCTGTATCAATTAAACATATTCTGAAAATTTCATCAAAATCATTCAAGAATCTAAGGATTCTTACATCTTTCAATGTCTGTCGTTTTTTCCCGCATCAACCGATTTCGATTAAACTGTCACAATGCATATAATTGACACATATCTACAAAAAGTATTTTTTAAATTTTCAATATATAGGCCCACATTAAAAATGTTGTAAAATGCAACTTTTAGTATTTTCTCTACAATTCCGACCAATTGCAATTTTTGAAAAAATTTAATAAATTGTAACGAATTGCTCTAACTTCTCATAAAAGTTCAAATCGTGTATTTTAATATTAAAAGAGTAATCGCTTTTTGAGTGACCTGTATTGATAAATTTAACATTGCACAAATAAAGCTAATATTAATATTAATACTATTATATAAAAATTATAATATTATTAATATTATTTCTATTAAGAAATATATGTATAATGTTATTTTGTTTTGTTTCCTTGCTTCCACGAATATGCATTGAAACTTCATAATTAATTATTTCGATACTTCTAGTCACAAATTATAGGTTGTACAATATGAAAAGGAAGATTTATTGGGGTGCATTAGTCATTATTTGCCTCCTGATTGTCGGAATGGAAAGGTTTCTACGAAAAAGTGAAATTTCCACCGTTACGTATTTACATACATATATACTACTTCGAAAGTTGTCCTATACGATGGGGATTTTTCGATGACGGTCGAGAAACCGCTATTAAATTCCTATACGGGGGTGTGATAATTTCTTGCCGTATCGAGTACTTCAACAAATCGTACATAAGTTTCTGTCAATTGTAGATGAGATATGCACACAAAGATAGTCGAAGAATGTGACAGGAAGCTGATTAGTAGGTGTTGTTTCAACGAATCAAGAAAGAACACGGGGATTATTGTCGTATCATACAAACATTTACTGTGTTGTAATATTTCATTATTCTCGAGCATGAGTATTATTGTAATAACATTGAAAGAATTAGCAGTAGTAGACTCCCCTTTCTTGTAATAATTGATGCAAGCAATTTTTATTTTACATAAAGATCCACAGTCCATGTAACATTTATTTATAAGTTTATCTCAGAAACGGTATCTACTTTTGTATGTATGTATGTATTGTATCGCGAACACTTTTTACATTTATTCGTGGAGGATTGTACAATACCGGTGGAAACGGAGTAATTAATAACTAGACTGCGGATGTTAATGCAATTTTCAAGTTTTGTAGACAAAAAATCGAATTTTCATTGGTAATAGTATTTGTAGATCAGAAATAAATTAAAATCGTACTCAATTCTGTCGAATTTGATACACCAGGATTTTTTGAAAATTTTTACAAGCCATATAAATGCATAAAGATCCGCAGTCTATTAATAACGCTTTTAAGGGTTACTTTAGGATATACGATATTATTAATTAGACGTTCCTAAATTATTTTTTGTAAATTGCAATTAGATAGAATTTGATGTCTTCGTTAAACTCAATGTATTCAACTCAATGTAACTTTTTTATAATTGTATCAAGCGACCTGATTTTTTATAATCAATTAGAAGCATCGGTTTACGAAATGATATGCAAAACAGATTTTCCAAATAATTATAATTTACAAGGTTACATGCAAAAATAGAAAAGGAATTTTTTAAAACTTTTTTATTTGGGTCCTTAAAGAAAATTTAAAATATATGTTTTGTAGATCTATAGTAGTTACACACATGCTGAAAATTTCATCGAAATCGGTTGACACAGAAAAAAACGGCAAGCATCGGAAGATGTAAGAATCTGTGGATTTTAAGCAGAAATTGACCAAAAGTCGCGAAAATCTATGATTCTCACCTACATTTAACCACTTGTAGCTCGATTTTGATGAAATTTTCAGCATGTGTGTAACTATAGATCTACAAAACATATATGTATTTTAAATTTTCTTTAGGGGCCCAATTAAAAAAGTTTTAAAAAATTCCTTTTCTATTTTTGCATGTAACCTTGTAAATTATAATTATTTGGAAAATCTTTTTTGCATATCATTTCGTAAACCGATGCTTCTAATTGATTATAGATAACACGGTCCAACAGCCAAAAATCTTTTCGATTCTCACTATGCGATTCTTATAGAGTTTTTCGCGCTGATTCTGGCCTTAATTTTTCTCCTAGACGCACAGTTTTTGAGAAATTTGAGTTTGAAAAAAAAACATATTTTTCGACTTTGAACAAAGATTGTGATGTTATTATAAAAGATATTGTATTGTTCTTTACATCAAAAGATTCTCTAGACTTTCCCGAATCCAGTGATGTACAATAGTAATACATTTTTAGTAACACATGTTTAAACAATCATTAAAGACGGAGAGGCACCACTTTTGCACCGTTTTTTCATGATATTTTTCAATTTAATTTTCATCAATTTTATTTTTTAATTCACCCTTTAAAATTACCAACGTCGACGTTCTCTTCGTACCAGAAAGCAAAATATCTTCGCCCGACATGAGTTGCCGCCAGTGACGCTCATCACTGCAATGGGCGTTCGACGCGCCATATCCCGTCGAACGACCGCGCTAGTGGCAGGGCACCACTGGCGGCGACTCGTGTCGGACGATGATATTTTGCTTTCTGGTTCGGTAAAATCGTCGACATTGGAAACTTGGAAGCATGGTTTCTCAAGATAAAAGTCTGCTGTATCGCGTAGTATAGTTCGATTTTCCGCTGGACCCTTATTTTTTCATATAAATTAAAAAATATCATCAAAAAACGGTGCAAAAGTGCCTCTCCGTCTTTAATGATTGTTTAAACATGTTTACACAATCATAATGTATTAATATTGAATATCACTGTATTCAGGAAAGTCTATAGAATCTTTTGCTACCAAGGACAATTCAATATCTATTATAATAACATCACAATATTTGTTTAAAGTTGAAAAATAGGTTTTTTTTTTCAAAGTCAAGTTTCTCAAAAACTGTGCGTGTAGGAGAAAAATTAAGGCCAGATTCGGAATCAGCGCGAAAAACTCTATAAGAATCGCATAGTGAGAATCGAAAAGTCAAAAAAAAGTTTGAATTTGTTGGACAGTGTAATCAGGTCGTTTGGTACAATTATAAAAAAGTTATTCTATTTTAAAGGGCGTACGAATACTTTTTACACTCACTTATATTATGTTGCTATTATCTATTATTCAAGAGGTATAGTAATTCTATTATTGATCGCGGTGGCGAGGTCTGCGTCATCGGAGTGGAAAATTTTGGGGTCCGTTGGTGCTTGGTTAGATACGATGATAAAGTAATCGTGCCGAAGAAGAAGACCCTCGCCATGGAAAATGAGGGTACTTCCGTGATTCATGGTAGCGGAAAATTTATACAGAAATTCGTCCGGTTCTCCGAACGATTCCCAACCGTGTAAGAAGACGTTTACCGGTTCAACATTTCTCAGATAATAGAAGAAAATAAGATCGTGAAAGAATCCTTGTGCACAGTACAACGATTAAAGGTGAAAAAAATCGAGTGTTTCCATGCTATCTGAAGCTAAACAGTGAAACGCGGTGATTCGATGCATTATTACCTGAAATCGTAATCTTTCAGCTAATTCTTCGAACAACCGATTCACTCTTTACAGCCCACTATCCCGCTGTCGTCATAAAATACTTTTTATTTTCCCGCGAGATTTCATGCGATATCGCATATTTTCACCGAGTTTGATGTAATTGATAACAGGCATAAAGTAAATCGTCTGGTTTTACGAAGTATGCGTGCCGCTGATAAAACACATTGTGATGGCAATTCGTTAAATCCGCATGATTAAGCACGACAGATAATGAATGGAAACTGATCTACACTAAAATCAAGAAAAGCACACAAATGTACGAATGTTTGTGACTATATCGTGGATTAGTCTCCAATCTCTGTGATAGGGAATGAAGGTTAAGTACGGTAAAAATGATCTACACGCTCTTTACTCAACAAAAGAGAACTGTTACAAGCGTTACGTAACATCTGAAAATCGTTTCATACGTAACTTAAAATTTAACAAACATATTGTAACTTCATTTCTTAACACATTACGTCCACTGTTAATTTTTAATTACTCGTATTGTAGTATTCAAAACATTAAATGTAGTGCTTCAAGCATAAACAAAGGTGCCGTCTACGTTAGAAAATATCTATTTTGCATTGAAGTAGTTGTTTTATTGGATAAAATTTTTTATTTTGGAGTCATATAGAGTTCTATGTACACAGTTATGTAAAAAATGGAGTGCGGGTAACTGAAAGTTAAGAAAAAGTTTGGGATTATTGTGTAAAAGAAGATTTTTAAGCGTTCTTTTAGTACAGAATGATTATTGAAAAGCTTCCATTGAATTTTAACCGAATTAACAGATTTCATTTATGATGCAGTAAGACAATGGCTACCACTGTTAAAATTCAACGTATTGTTTAATGTCTTAGGAAAACCGTAGCAAGGTCATTCTCATGCTAATAACTAGACTGCGGATCTTTATACAAAATAAAAATGTTCTGCATTGATTGTGGGAAGTAGGGATAAAATAAAAATTGATTTCATCCCTTAATGACTTTGTTACATTAAAAATAATATTACGATATCCTTAAATTTTTCTAATTCTTTACTATTTTATATTTCACCCTATCTATTTCTTCATAAATGCATGAACTCCACAGACTATGTTATTAGTAAAAACTAGACTGCGGATTTTATGCATTTATGACAAAAATGGGTACAATTTAAAACAGTGGACATATTAAAAAGATTTAAGGCCACCAGTGTTTTAGTTTCACCTTAATAAGATAATTAAAAGAAGAAAGCAATTTATATTTGGCTCCTGCGTCTTGCAATCAATGCATATTAATCAATGCATATAATTTCGTTCTGTTCTATAATCTCCACGGGCGGCCGATGAAACTTTGGTATAAAAACTGAAGATCCCGAATTAACAAAACATGTCATGAACAGGTATATTTGCATTCGTCCATGGATGGTTGAGTTTAAGGTCGTTCCGCGCCCATAAAAATGTTACATACCCGTACGACCTCGTTTCCATGTATGGTTTGCATTATCTGCGAAGGTACGATTTAACGAGTCTTTCGTTGGAATTGAATGCATTCTGTAGATAATCGATAAACTTGTCTGCTCGCCGTAATCCGTGTATTATTCCTCTCCGTTACTAATACGACACATATATTTTTATAAAATGCTTGAATGGTCATATTTATCCTTGAGACGTTCTTACGGATGACACTCACATGTTACAGTACCGAAGTAATTCATTGAAACACTGCGGAGATCCCGATTCTGTTATTTGCACGCGAAGCGGTAATTTCATGCGATTATTCTACCTACACGCAACAGGTCAGTGAGCACTGAACCAAGGAAAAAGATTTCAATGGAGGTCGGGGGATCGTTAATTCGCATTCTTTGCATCGAGTTTCACTGAACGTCCTTGACCCGCCACCTTACCGGAAGTAATACTCTGTTACCGGCAATCACTGATACATAGACAGACGCATTAACATCTTCTCATGGTAGCACTTTTCATTGACTACAGTCAAAAAAATTGTTTAAAAGACTTACAGTGACTCCCACTAATATTCGGACACTCATAAAAAGACAATCACTTTTTTAATATTGTACTATACGACTTGAACTTTTTTTGGGAAGCTAGAGCAATTAGTTCGCTACAGAATGTGAAAAACAATTTTTTCAAAAATTGCAATTGATCGTAATTGTAGAAAAAATACTAAAAGTTGCATTTTACAACATTTTTATGTGGGTCTATATTGAAAATTTAAAAAATACGTTTTGTAGATCTGTGTCAATTAAACATATTCGGAAAATTTCGTCAAAATGGGTCGACGTTGGAATGAGCTACAAACGTTTAAAGATGGTAAAAATTGGAGATTTTCACGATTTTCGGCCTATAACTGCAGTAAATCTAAGGATTCTTACATCTTCCAATGCCTGTCGTTTCTTCCGCATCAACCGATTTCGATGAAACTTTCACAGTGCATATAATTCACACAGACCTACAAAACGTATTTTTTAAATTTTCAATATAGGTCCACATAAAAAAGTTGTAAAATGCAACTTTTAGTATTTTCTCTGCAATTTCGACAACTTGCAATTTTTTTCAAAATTTTTTGTTACGTTGTGCAGTAAACCAATTGTTCTTAACTTGTCAAAAAATTTCAAATCGTATGGTCCAATATTAAAAATGTTGTCGTCTTTTTAAAAGTGTCCGAATATTAATGGGAGTCACTGTATGTAATAGGATAGTATTTCATCATTTTGAAGCATTTATACAATAAAATAGTATTTTATGTAAATTAGGTGAATATTGCTTCGTCAATGATAACAAAAATTAATTGAATAATGCTGAATGTTGTTGAGGTGTCATAATTACATAATTAAATATTGCACTCTTTAGATGGGCGAAAGCATGGGCCTATCACTCATGGTTCGAGTAGTCCAGAGACACTGTTGGAAGACGCTGCTCGTGTTTGTAAATATATGGCTCATGATCCAGACGAAATGTTCTTTACAGTTGTTGCTGTAACCAATACCGATTCCGAATCTCTTTAACTTCGTATTTAATATACTTTATACACAACCTAACCCCTTGCATTATAACATCAAGTCAGATTTGTGATAAAGAGACTTCGAACAGCATCCACTAAACGTTTATGTTATTAATTTCCTTGAATTTTATTTGGTTTTATTTTGCCATTGGAGAATACATAGGCACACAATAAATATAAACTTCCTTTTTTTTCTAAAAAATTATGGACAACAAAGAAGTTCTAATCACTGTGACTGTAAAATAGATCGTAGCGCAAGGGGTTAAGAAAATTGTTCAAATTTATTTTGTACGATATATACACAGTCATTTTGTATTGCATTTATTAATATTTGCTTGTTATCACATTGTAAGAAATACATTGGTAAATAGGAGGACACAGGTATTTGCAGGTATTTGTATCGCGTCTTTGTTTGAAGATAATTTACATATATAATATAAGATTAAAGAAAAGTGAAAAGTAACGGATTCTTGAATGTACAAATCAAAATTTTTTACAGTGTATTTTTTAAAGATTTATACGATTTAATGAATGTTTCAATAATCAAATATTACTTGAGGTAACAAAACAATATACAGAAAATGAACGTAAAATATGGTAAAAGTTGCACACGTATGTACATCCTAACTGATTGATACAACGATATGTCAAAATTTTAACACTAGTTTCAATTAGAATTGTCAATACCTGTAAAGTATTTGAGTACCTGTGAGAGATTTGACAATTAAAGTCAACAGCCCTATTTTCTATTTTTAAAACAATTGATTCATCAAACAGTCAATTAAAATGATGTGTATTTCTACAGGTTTCGTATATATTAAAATTACCCTCATCGTTAAAAATGTTATGAATGTTATGATTCATAATACAATACTTTTGTTTAATATTGTAATGTAAATTGTATTAGAATATATTTGTTAGATTTAAATCAATATTTTTATAATCGTAATTTTCGCGTCAAAAATCCAAACACGTTGGTTTGTTCTCCACAGAGAAGACTGTAATTGTACAATCTTTTTAAATAATTGTTTGTACATTTATCGTACAGTTATTGCCACCTAAAATACATGCATGCAATATTTCTAAACAAATTCTTCGATTGCGTTATGCGGGAGCTTGCTGTATATACTCTTTAAAATCATTTTAATATAGCAGGATTATATTTTTATTGCATATAGGTGCGACATATTCATTGTTCATTTCTTTTTGATGATTGTTGCTGCTTTAAAATCTGGTTATATTAAAAATTCTGCGAATTCTAATATAGCAGAATGATATTTTTGTTGCATAGGTGCGACATTGTTAATTTCTTTTCGATGATTGTTGTTCCTTTAAAATCTGCTAATATTAAAAATTCTGCGAATACTCTTCAAGGTTTAAAAATAAAGTTTAAGACATTGTACGAAATAATAATAAATAAACTGATCCGTTAAGTACTACGTTAATCTATTTAGACATAAATTAATCTTGTTTTCCAGTGATATTCTGTCTTTTATCGCAATTTGTTAATTGATATTTTTCATGTATAATTATATGCACAAATTATAATCTTTGCTATTCGACTGTATTTTATATTAGTTTTGTTTCCTAACGTTGATTACCATCCTTAAGAGTGAAAATGATGGATGCAGGGTTTTGATGTTAAACTGCGTGTAACCATTTTGTTAAACAAATCGGTAAATTATGTTTTAACATATTCATCATATGATCGAGACGCATGTAAACAAATTTCATAGCAGATCAATTTATTGTTTCAGGCAATTGCCTATTATTTATAAAGATTGAGTTGCTACAAATTGAAGAATATTTTAGAAGAATGCGCAAATCAATCATTTTCATCGCGTTGGTAATCTTGACGATGAAAGCGGTTTTTGTGACGGTGATATACATTTATTGTAAAATTGTATCTTTGCAGATGTAATTGATTTGTCTGTAAGACACGCGCGCGTAACTTGCGCATGTGTGAAGAAGTTTGGATGCTATTATTTTTGTTTGAAAAATTGAATCGATACGTTATAGGCTTGTCAACTTTCTTGTAAAGAAAAGACTTCGAGCTGTCTCAATCAATCTTTTTGTCTTCGAAAATTAAAATTCCCAAAAACGGAACTTGTCAAAGGCCAAGGTTATTAAATAAGAAACATAACAAAGACAAGATTTGAAAATGTGGGAACGATTATAACAATGCAGAAGACGCACAGTAAAAGAAGGTTAAAAAGTTAGTATGAAAAGTGATAATTGGAACGTACACTCAATGTTCGACATTTTAAAGATAGTTTTTTGACTATTGCTTTTCTAGACATTTTTATATAGGATATTCTGATGACCTCATTTCTTCTGTTTTATTTTCGAAATAATGATTAATTTTTTGTGTTTCCAGAATGAACACTGTCAGCTAGAAAGTATTGTTCACGGTACATTAAAAAAATAATGCTCAAAGTAATAAAAAGAATCGTTAAAGTTTTTCACTAATAACGAGAAATGCGTTTCAAGTTTTAATAGCTCTTATTATAAATTCGAATATTTTCAGCATATTCTGCCTTATCTGTGTAACTGCGAATATCGTTTTCTATGACGTCAAAATTTCTAACGCTATCATCCAATATTTCCTTATAATCTAGGAAACAAATTGAATGCAGCATTCAATTAACAGTTTCACCATTTTCAAAGGGCAAATTGAAATATTTTTACCACGTTTTCCGCTACAATCAATCACAAAAATTTACGCATACCAGCCAAACATAAAAGCTAAAAAGTTTTTATATTTATTTCTTTGAAGGCGTACAAAAATCAGAAACATAAAATTTACAGTACAGGAAAGGTATCTAAAGGTTCTAAAAATTCTTCTTGCGACAATTATCGTCATTGTAACAGTATGTTTAATTAATTGTAATATATCTTTGGGATTTTTTGTAGATTTCTGTGTGTGTATGGTCATACTATATTGTTATATATTATTATATTATTATTATTATACATATTATAATAAACGTGAAGAACATTATCTTTTTTCAGAATCTGATCCATTTTACGCATGCAATTTGTGAATATTTGTGAAATGTTCAGAGTTCTCTGGAGATTTTTTATGAAATATTTGATATTTGTTAGGTGCATGTAAACTTTCGTAACTGACTGTATATGTATAAATATGCAGGAATTATTTCCTCCATCGTCGCAGTTTCTAACAGTATGGTATGTTTTTATAACCTAGGAATGGAAAGTTTCTTCAACGTGCTATCTCTGTTTATTAGATATGGACTCTGTTCCGTATTTTTTGCAATTAAATTTTACCTTTTTAACAGATTAATTGCTGCATCCGCCATATATAAATGACATGATTAGTTCAGACTCAAAAATTAATTTAATCAAACTAATAAAATGCCTACACCAAAACGATTTGCGACATGCAAGAAGATTAAAAGAGCAATTAACATCATAAATCTTAACTTCTCAATTTTTTTATATGCATGTAAAACAAATTGCTTTGGCTTTATCTCTCTTTGGTCACCGCAGGCAATTAAATGAATAAAATTAAGAAGGAAGACACAGTTAATTATAAGAAAATAAATTTTTCAATGCAAATCTCATTACTAAACAGCGGATCTTTATGCAAAATAAATACTTTCTGCTTGAATTGCAACAATGTGGAGTTAAATGGAAATTTATTTTCATTCTTAATACGTTTAATAGGTCAAAAATAATATAACAGTATTATTAAAATTCTTCTAATGTTTTTACTGTTTTAAATTACACCTACTCATTTTTGTTATAAATGCATCAAATCCGCTGTCTACTCATTACGATATCTTTGATGGTTCAAAGGTTGTACCAATGTGTCACTAATTACAAATTCTTCGACAATCTTCGCACAGTAGTTCGAATAGTGCGATCTAACTGGACAAAACGGTTGCAAAATTAGTGCCAATCGTTTTTCCTTGTAGCTAAAAAGATAAAAAACGATTTTCTATGTACTCAATTCTTTTTTGGGAGTATATTCGGTATAAAAAACTGATACATACATATAATGTAATGAATGTTGAAAGCATACACTATTGATTTTGGATCATGACACTCGTGATTATTGCTTTATTAACTATTAATCATGATATGATTACATTTTTGATTATGATTTAATCTGTACTTTTCCTATAATAACAACACTGAGAACATTTTTAGAAATATATATGTTGGTTTTAATGGGTAGTTGAAATCAACTGGAACTCAGTTTATCGTTTCAAAAATACTTTATTCGCGGCGACAGAAAGGAACGTCTTTCTTTGAAGAGGATCTGCTATGAACTGAACGAAAAAATGTCCTGGACGATACTGAACAAGGGAAAAGGAAACGGGGTCCTTGTATATCTACGGACCGCTTTCTAATTTAGTGGCCTTGGTGCGTCAAGGGTTTTTCGTAGAAAAGGTCCTTCTGCAACACATCTGGCAACCCCTGTACTACCTTCGTTTACTACAAAGACATTTTAGATGGTAGAGGCATTTTTGAAGTGTCGGTATATCCAACAATATATATGTTTTACATAGTTTCACATAGAAAATCCTTAGAACAAGTTACTCATTTATTTTTAGTGTAATTGATCTTAATACAACTCGCATTTCAAACTTTATAAACCTACACATAAGGCAAGTTGTACAATTTTCAACGTATAGATCTGTAAAAAATATAATTAATCATTGAATGCTTTAAAAATTACTGATTAATGATTACTAGACTGCGGATGTTTACGCAATTTTCAATTTATGTAGGAAAATTTTAGGAAAGTGGAATTAAATGAAATTCTTATTTTCAGTGATAGCAGCCTTTATAGATCTGAAATAAATAAAAATCGTATTAAATTTTGTGGAATTTTATATTCGAGTATTATATCTAGTATTATATTTTGATTCTATATCCATAAATGCATAAATCTAATACAGAAGCTAATCATATGATTACTGATTTATTTCAACGGTTATTGACTGATTAATAGACTGCGGATCTTTATGCATTTATAGCAAAATTGAGAAGATGAAATTTAAAATTGTTGACAAATTTAAAAAATTGAAGATTCATCGAAATTGGGAAATTGGTTTATGAGTAGACTGCGGGTTTTATGCATTTATAACAAAAATGTGTATGTGCAATTTAAAGCAGTGGACAGATTAAAAGGATTTAAAAATATCAATGTACTCGTATCAACTAATTAATATCATTAGAGAAAAATTTACATTTCTATGTTGTACAGTTTATGAAGACAATTTTCATTTTATGTATAACTCATAAATAGACTGCGGATCTTTATACATTTATAACAAAATTGAGTAGATGAAATATAAAATTGTCGGAAAATTTAAAAAATTGAAGACGTCAATATATGATTTCTCCTCTACTAAAATTATTAGGGGAAGAAATAACATTCAATTTAGTTTCTATTTCTTGCAATCGATGCAGATAATTTCTATTTTTCATAAACATCCGCAGTATACTGGTTAATGATTACAGTTACTATGATTACATTAAATAATCGATTGCGAAAGAATTAATTATTGCCGAACTTTGCTCTAGTATCAGAATCGTGTGAAAACATAATTGTGTGCAGTTTCGTTCAGCTGTGGGTAGCTTGAATTTTTTATTTTATTTATAACTCATAAATAGACTGCGGATCTGTATGCATTTATATTAAATTGTTGGAAAATTTAAAAAATTGAAGACGTCAATATATGATTTCTCCTCTACTAAAATAATTAGGGGAAGAAATAACATTCAATTTAGTTTCTATTTCTTGCAATCGTTGCAGATAATTTTTATTTTGCATAAACATCCGCAATATATTAGTTTTAATGTTTACAGTTACTATGATTACATTAAATAATCGATTACGAAAGAATTAATTATTGCCGAACTTTACTAGGATCAGAATCGTGTGAAAACAGAATTGGGTGCAGTTTCGTTCAGCCGGGTAACTTGCATTTCTTATTTTATTTATAACTCATAAATAGACTGATCTTTATGCATTTATAGCAAAATTGAGTAGATGAAATATAAAATTTGTCAATATGATTTCTCCTCTACTAAAATCATTAAGAGAAGAAATAACATTCAATTTAGCTTCTATTTCTTGCAATCGATGATCACATTAAATAATCGATTACGAAAGAATTAATTATTGCCGAGCTCTGCCCCAGGATCAAAATCGCGTGAAAACAGAATTGGGTGCAGTTACGTTCAGCTGGGTAGCCTGCATTTATTGAGGCATCGTGGGTCGGTGTTCGGTCTTGGTCGCCGAGCATCGGAGGAAAGCCAAGAAAGACACGGCTCGGAACTGGCGGTAGCAAAGTAGTAGCAAGGAAAGGAGCAAAGCAGTCTTTGGTGGTTGAGGACCGTGTGCTCTCGAGTAGCGCGGCTCTGTTGTCAGTCGCGCGGAAGCAGCCGACCGTTGCACGTGCTTACGAATCGGCCGATAATCGCCATCATCCATGGGTTACCAGTATCTACACTCGTATCTGGATACACTGAATTGACAACGAAAAAGTAAGTCGCATGATTACCACCGTTTCTCAACACGCGTATTTCTTTCTACCGACCAGCTTACCTTCCGCTAATACATTTAGCGTACCGAATGCAAAATAGCAAGAAGCTTGGAAAGACCTTCACTTTTACAGCTGTATTTCATCAAATCAGTCACTTTGATTCTATCGAATTTTCGCGGTCGCTGGTTGCTCGTAGTGAAAGTGTTAAACCTCGTCAATTAATTACTAGACTGCGGATCTTTCTACAAAATTAAACTTGTCCACATCAATTATAGAAAATTGGAGCCAAGTAGAAATTTCTTTTCTTCTTTAGTAACTTGAAAAAGCGGAAAATAATCTTTACACTCAAGCTTTGACATTCATTTAATAATGCCAGTGCTGCAGTTTACTTAAAGATAGTCAAATTCGTTTCGTGAGCTTGTTGTGTAAAGTTATAATGCACAGTATAACATTCAGAGGCTCTGTTACTTTTTGTCTGATAAATTGTTTTAATATCTCGCGAAGCAGATGCGTTGTATTTGATATAAATAGACTGCGGATTTTATGCATTTATGACAAAAATAGAAACGTACAATTTAAAGCAGTGGACATATTAAATAGATTTGAGGACATCGGTGTATTAGTTTCAGCTTAATAAGATAATTAAAAGAAGAAAGAATTTTTTATTTGATTCCTTTGGCTTTTGTAATCGATGCAGAGAATTTTTATTTTGCATAAAGATCCGCAGTCTATTGATAAAACATTCGCTTCGTTGAGAGACTCTATTTGAGAGACTTTTTTCTGATAAATTATTTTAACATTTTGTGGAGGAGATGGGTTGTATTTCATAGAACATTTACTTCTCGTTGTTTAAACTCGTAGTGCACAATATTCGGAGACTAGACTCGTATTAATATTCCATAAAGAAGTTACATTTGATAAAACATTTTTGACGAGGAAATGCTGGTAGCGAACGTGTTGATATTTGCCAGACGCAGTTGACACTAATTTTGGAGCGACTTATATCTGTGAAGTGTCTGCAGTGTCTTTTTAAAAAACGAGATCGAGCGACGTTCTTGAATATAAAGCATTTGATCGATCGATTCAGATTGGTTCGATTCCACCGAGAATCGCACAAAGACGAACTGCGTTCGATAGAAGCGGGTAGATCCGCGGAAGGATTTAAATATAAACTGTTTTATATCTGGGACAGACGCGACTGCAGGGACAGACGGCTAGTTTTTCCTAGCCTCGCCGTTTATGCGTTCGCGTTCGATTTATGTCGCGGTCTGCATCCGCGAAAAAATGATCGACTCCTTCTTGCGAAACGAAATTACTCCAGCGGATGTCGTGAGCGTGTGTCAATGTACTTGTGGACACACGTGTGTAACGCGGACACGATGTTTTCTGCCTCTCCATTGTCAGTGGCGTGGAGACACACGCGTTGCTTTAGCGTACATATTTTGATGGTTTTATCGGGCAGCGGCTTTTAGATTAGAGAGAAAATTTTGATGGTATCCGCCAAGGATGCGAATGACATTGATCAATTGGTTCGCGACTAACAATAAGTAAAAGAGATACTACAGAAGGCATTTCTGTGGCTACTTGAGCCATTATCTGCGTCTCTTGAGATTCATTGTCTTCCTTATTTTCGCACTACAGGCGCCATAGTTACCGGGGTTCACGTTGATCGCTAATAATGATTTTTACCTCGAAGTATAACCGATAAAACTAGCTTTCTCAAAAGCTCCTTCATTAAACATATATAATCCGTTTTACACTTAGCAAGTATTTTAAATTTTTATTGGTATTATCCGGCTTGTTTGAACGAATATTATAACCTACAGTTTTTTTACAGACGCAAAAATTTCTCTTGAAAATGATCCACATTGGGATTGAAACGTTGAGAACAATTTAAAATTGCAAAACTGCTTTGTGAGTAACAATTGATCGAACCTGTAGCGCCGATATCATTAAATTGTTTATTTGCACTATCTACGATCGAAACATATTTAAAAATTTATAACCGATAGTTTGTTAAACAGTGCAAGGAGTTAATCATAAATGTAACAAAAAGTTGAACGTGCAAAAGTTCAACGGTTCCGGAATTATACGAATTATTTATAATTAGACTGCGGATCTTTATGCAAAATAAAAGTTCTCCAAGTCAATTGTGAGAAACTGAAGTTAAATGAAATTAGCATCCTTGAACATTTATAACGTCTTTACAGTTTTGCATTTAACCTACTAATTTGTATTATAAATGCATAAAATCCGCAGTCTATTCATAATAACCTATTCGAAAAAATAAAAACAAATTTGTAGGATAAAATATTAACCCCTTGCCG
>CM052274.1:3608161-3628852 GCA_028455795.1 Lasioglossum marginatum
TCTGTCAACGATTGGTTATCCGTGCGTTCTTAACACTAGGTTTACGGGACCCGTCAAAATGACGGCTTCTAATATTCTTAATGTGCGATTATTGAGATTATAAAGATGTTTCCCTGAGGAATTATTTACCAAATTTATTTCTTTTAGAATACATTATTGGAGAAATGGCCAAAAATTTGGATAGACACATTCTTGTTATGTTTATACAATAATGTGAAATAGTTATTTCTAGAGCTCCGTAAACCTAGTGTTAAGAACGCACGGATAACCAATCGTTGACAGACGTGTTTGTCGCGGTTGCTCGTTTCGATCTGATCTTCTTTTTGCTTCGTTGGCGATCGTAACTCTACTGTCAATTACGATTCTTTGTTATTACGAATTCAGTCATATATAGCCTATTAACACGCACATACAATATACACATACATCATCCGTACTTTAACCCTATAATAGAAATCGATTTCGTTCGATGTCTCATTCTAAAGAATTCGTCTCAGTAGAAATTGTTCAGAAAGGCAACTGTGTTTGAAAATTCTTCTAATTAGTGCTCTAAAATTTTTAACGATAGGAACAAAAGGACGAATTTATCAGTGATAAGAAACGGATGTATTCAGTGCAGGAATGCGAATCTACGAACTTGCATTCATAAATAGTATGCGTACACATAGTGTTTTGAAAGGTCTACACTTCTTTTTAAATAACTGAGGAAAAAGATAATATTATGAACGACAAGAAATTATTTGTTACATCTATATTTTGTGCAACGTACAGTGATACATAAAAGTATTGATTCATAAAACTATTTTTCTATTAAAATAATAATCTGCAATCTAAGAGATAACAGTGTAGTGTTCAATATACTTATCGATTACATTAATTATCGCACAGATAGATTAACTCCTTGTTTGAGTTGCTACTGCTGGTCAAATGTTTCTGAGCAATATATAGGGTGTCCCGAAAATATTGTACCTCGAAATTCCTGAGGTCATTTAAAGGAACTTTTTCCTTTACGATAATGTTCTCCGCGGCTTTGTTAAGAAGTATTAACGAAATGCATGAGCACCAATTAGAGCACGGCTACAGCAGAGTGTGGCGTTGTCATTGGCCGAGCTGGAATCCGTCCGCTGTAGCTGCGCTCTGATTGGCCCATTTTTTTTCGTGAATAACTCTAACAAAACTGCAGAGAGCATTTTCGTCAAGGAAAAAGTTCCTGCAAATGATCATAGGAATCACCTCTTTCAAGGAAATAGAACATTTTCTGAACACCCTGTATACCTATCTTCATAAATATTGAGACGCGTGAACTTATCATCTCCGATAAACGAAATGGAGTCACGTGATACTGCCCTATCATGCGAACGGTTCCAGTCGATACGTGTGCACACTAACAACCCAACTATTCGAGGGAAATCGGGAACTACATGATTCTATTGACGATTAAATTCGAGGGTTTTGATTTTGATAATATTTTCATTAGGCAGTGCACTACGTTTATCAACGCTGTCTGGCGTTTTATTTGACGGCGCTGCAACGATCCTGGAATTAAGATAAGACTAATCCATATCGACGTTGTAAATTTTGAAACGTTGTTATCCTGCACGAGTGCGAACGTAACATTCGCACTGACGCGTGCTTCTCTTTCAATAGATAAGAATCTCTGAGAAGATGCACTTAGTTTTGTCCGAGAAAACGATAGTACAATGCTGTATCACATTTCATTCGACAAACTTTCGATTGAACTACAATGGCCGAAATTAACATTCGGACACCCTTAAAAAGGCGATAATTTATTTAATATTGTACTATACGATTTGAACTTTTTTGGGAAGCTAGAGCAATTAGTTTGCTACAGGATGTGGAAAGAAATTTTTTCAAAAATTGCAATAGATCGGAATTGTAGAAAAAATAGGGGAGGTGGTTGGGTTGTGAGACGGGTTTTGTTTTTGGACTGTAACTTTTTGCTTGATGAAGAAGATATCAAAGAGTTTTATATACCGTTGGAAAGGTGAAGGAAATACGCAACTTTTATACGCAAAATGTTTCGGGATTTGATCAACAAGTAAAATTTTATGGTCAATTTTCCGAGGACATGTTTTTTGGCTTCCAGAAAAAAGTGGTTGGGTGGTGAGACACTCGAAAAAATCAACTAAAAATGGTAAAATATAAAGTAAAACCCATGTAACTTTAAGCAAAAATGAATTTTTATTTATTTTAAAGACATTAAGTGGTCAAAGAAGTTAAAAAGAATGGCAAAAAATTGATTGCTATCAACTTTCTTCGCATAACGTTGTAACGTGCTCTTATCAACGCCATATTCTTTGGCAGCCTTTCTTATGCCTTTCTTCTCCAGCAAATAATCTTTAACGGCACTAAGCACGGCATTAAAATTAATTTCTTTGTTTGCGGGCGATTTTCTTGGAGTTGACACGACTATAAATTCAAAAAATAAACCAAACAAACGTTAAATGACAAATAAACACTTAATTCTAACACAAACAACGATATTTGACAGTTCTAGTTCGTTTCTACAAAAAATTAGTGTCTCACAACCCAACCACTATAGCGTCTCATAACCTAACCATGCCATTCCGAATGTGACAGAAAAAAAACTGTGTTTCTCGTATATGCGCAAAACTCAATATTTCATCGTAAAATGTAAGGAGAACACTAAATGAAAATGCATTACACTCACCTTTTTCAATTGATTCACTCAACAAAATAATGTTTTTAAAAAAATGAATAAAAGTTTTGGAAATTGATTTTTACACACGATGTCCGTATCTAATATAAGCAACACCACATCTATACACCTCGGTGCTAGCACAAAAACTAGCAGACGTCAAAACAAAAATTTGACAACTGACAGATTGGAATTATTGCGATTGCGGGGGAGATTACGATAACCATGGCCCCTACTTTGAAGGTTAAATTTGTGTTCCTGGGGTCATTTAAAAAAAAAAATGTATATATAACAGATATCCAATGGGCCTGGTTTAGCCGGTAAAGTAGATTTCTTGTTTTTTATAAAACTCCAAATATCTCGGAAACTATGCGAGATATGGCAAAATATCAAGAGATCTTTTTTGTAGAAAATTAAATTTCCAACAATTTATGTCCTATGACATTTTTCTATCAGCTGCGCAGTTTCTGAGTATATTTATATTTCGGTGAGGTTGCAGAACAACTGCCTCTGCCCCGAAATAATGGTCGGGGAAACGTAAAGGCTCCGCTCTGAAAAGACCAAATTCTGGATGACATCTACAATGGGAAGATTATGTGAACAGAGTGAGTTGTGGTTAGGTCGTGGGTGGGGGCGGAGAGGCATATGAAAATCCAGGAGTAGTTTCGAATATCTCGAAAACTAAGAGATCCGCTCTTATCTGAAAAGGAAAAAGTTGTTCAAAATGTGTAGTTGCATAATATATTTAAATTTCATCAAAATCGGAGAGGATTTCTAAATAATTACCCTAGTTTTTTGGAAATATCTCGGGAACCTCAAAGCAATTTTTTCAGTTTCATATTATACCCCGTTCCCGTTTTCCCCTACCACCCATCCCATCGGATGTTGTCATTATACTGAACCGCTATCAATAAAGTATTTAAAAATAATTGAGAAAGATTTCAAAAAAATTAAAATTCCAGTGAATATTTTTCGTGAAAAATGGAATTTTAACATCATTTGAACGTTTTTTATAGGAAATTCAATTTCCTACAAAAAAGGTCTCTTGATATTTTCAATATCATCGCATAGTTTCCGAGATATTTGCAGTTTTATAAAAAACAAGAAATCTACTTTACCGGCTAAACCAGGCCCATTGGATATCTATTATATATACATTTTTTTCTTAAAATGACCCCAGGAACACAAATTTAACCTTCAAAGTAGGGGCCACGATTATCGTAATCGTGCCCGATTGCGCGATGGATAAAAACGACTGTCTCACAACCCAACCCCCCCCCCCCCCCCCTACTAAAAGTTGCATTTCACAATTTTTTTATGTGGGCCTGTATTGAAAATTTAAAAAATACGTTTTGTAGATCTGTGTGAAGTAAACATATCCTAAAAATTTCGTCAAAATCGGTCGACGTTGCAATGAGCTACAAACGTTTAAAGATGGTAAAAATTGCAGATTTTCTCGATTTTCTAAGTGCAATAAATCTAAGGATTCTTACATCTTTCAATGTCTGTCGTTTTTTCCCGCACCAACCGATTTCGATGAAACTTTTACAGTGCATATAATTCACACAGATCTATTCAGATACATTCATCTACACAGATCGATTTTTTAAATTTTCAATATAAACCCACATAAAAAAGTTGTAAAATGCAACTTTTAGTATTTTTTCTACAATTCCGATCTATTGCAATTTTTGAAAAAATTTCTTTTCACATCCTGTAGCAAACTAATTGCTCTTCCCAAAAAAAGTTCAAATAGTATAGTACAATATTAAAAAAGTTATCGCCTTTTTAATAGTGTCCGAATATTAATTTCGGCCACTGTATATCGAAATACTATATCGTACCACGTGACGAGGACCCACGAATGATCGATGTGGTGCAACATTTCCATCAATTGTTCGACATTGATATTTGGCGATCGTCCACGACGAGCGTAGACAGATTAGATCATAGATCGAGCTCGAAAATAAAAGCGATAGACGGCCAGATTCTTTTTCCAATAAGCATTTCAAAGCTTTCCGTTACCCATTGCTCAGAACCTAATCGATAGACTGCGGATTTTATGCATTTATGATCAAAATGGGTAGGTCTAATTTATGACAGTAAAAATATTTGAAGAATCTAAATATACTGCTGTATTACTTTCAACCTTTTAAACATATTCAGCAAGAAGTTTAATATTTATTTCATCCCAGCTTGTTGCAATTCGGGTAGAAAGTTTTTATTTTGCATAAAGATCCGCAATCTACTAATCAATGTTCTACGCGAATGTTTTATTATTCGTATAAAAATGTATTGCACCAATAGGTTTGAAACTATAAACTCGTCACAAAGAATTAGCTTGACCCTATAGTTGGATATGTTCACAGATTTTGTTTAATCTCTTACTTTTTAAAGTATAGTATATGTTAGTTTTACATTTTATTAAAAAATTCATTGAAAAATTTGAGCACGTTTCATTTGTTCCAAAGTGAAGCTGGCATTTCAAAGTACTTTTAAAGCATATACAGGGTGTGCCAGGTTTAAAGTGCCAAAATTTGTCAGTATATTCTATGGATCTAAATAAGAAAAAAATGTTACATATATATAGGTTGTTTATCGCTTTATTAAAGAGTTATAAATAGTGTTGTGGAATATTACGCCACTTGACCTTTGTGTGAGGAGAACTCTAAAGAAGAAATGAACACGCGTAATGAACTGATACAAAGAATTAATGATTCATTCACTGGGATGAAACAAAATACAAATGAACTCCGTACGGTAATAAATTCCATGTTGAAACGCTATTAATCTTGTATTGTTAAAGACGGTGGCCATTTTGAAATGGAATTAGGTGCATCTACTAATTTTGAATTAAAATTAGTATCAACAGTATTAATTAGTAATTAAGTTGTTAGTAATAATAATTAGAATTAAGAAATATCAGTATTAATTTAATGACTGCAGATAGAAGGTACACGAGCTTAAGTATTTTGTTTATAACTTTAATAAAGCGTTAAACAACCTATGTCTATATGTATAACACTTTTTTCTTGTTTAGATATATATAATATACCATATAATATATTGATAAAGTTTCACACTTTAAACCTGGGACACCCTGCAGAATTAAAATAAATAATACTAATGATAGAAAGAGTGATTGTTCTATTATCCAAACACTATTATTCGGTATACAAATGAATTCGTGGTTATCGCAGTTAATTGTAACTTTATCTTATAATTCAAATCTTTCAGCCATCATATTGAAGATTTATTAACTATTAGCACTCATAGAGTCATCAATAAAAGTTGCTGTACCATTCAAAATATTGTGTACATTATTAAATATGTTAGTATCTACTTAATTACTAAATTCGGGAAAAATCCTTCTGGCAATCGTCATTTTAGTCAAAAAAGAACCTATTTTCAAAATTTCATCGAATTCTGAGAATGGACGTAAACGGAAGTTTCGCCAACATTTTAGTATTGTATGAGGTATTATACCAATTTCATATCCATAAAATTGAAATTTTATTCCCTTGCTTTAGAATAACGTCTCTGTAGAGATTATATAAGATTACTTTTAACTTTCCATCATAAACTTACGTATGTAGTAACAATCTAACTATTTTACATTGATTTCGAAACAATAGAAATTATTTTCTTCTCCATCGATGCTTATTTAAAACGTCAGACGAAACGAAACAGTACGTTTCCATCTAAAACCTAAAAGTGATGGAGATTATTTTCGATGGTAGAATGCATTTGAACTGTTTGTACATAATCAGGAGACTGCAGATTTTATGCACGTATGGTAAACATTAATAGGTGTGGTTCAAAGTAAAAGATAGATTAAAAGTATTTATAAGAGCTTCCATGTATTAATCCCAACTTGTTAAAATTGTTAAAGGAAGAAAGAAATTTCTGTTTGGCTCCTGTTCATTGTTATCGATGCAAACAATTTTTATTTTGCATAGAAATCCACAATAGTCGGTGAATTCACAAAGAAAGGCCAATGAATTACACCTAATATATTTTTATTCAAACATGGAAGGATATTGTACAAATCCGAGGACTGATAAGAAGATTAAATTGTTAAATAGAGACAGAGTTGCACCAATCGAGAAAACGTATTTCCTGAAGAACATGATAATGAAATCGAAGACGGTTCCGTCGTTTTCTTCTCGAAGGAGCGACACATAATTCACGCTCGTCCTGAAAATACCGGTACAGACAGGTCTCCGTCAACCTTGCTGACTTGTATTGGAAGTAAAAGGGAAAAAACTGGGGACAACGATGTCTGAGCAAATATTGATAGATGACTCGGCGCTGAAACGTTTGACATTTGAATAATCTTGGCCGATGCATCGTGACACGTAGTAAAAACGTGCTCGTACTGCGCCGCTCATGCAATACAACAACTTTGATCACTTTGACAAATGAGAGTAAGAAAGTTTGCCCATAGTTGCATCTGACTATCAAGGTCAGCCGGCGCGCAGCGGGGTATTTGGCCCGAACAGTCGGAAAAAACTATTTTAGCGTTATTTATTGGCTCAAGGTCATAATAGAAAAGGTCGTTGAATTCGTCTTAACGTCAGCTATAACATTATGAAATGAAAAATGCATTTCTACATTTAAGAAATCAAAATGATTTTTATTTTTTGCCGAAAAAATTTTTTTTTCGAAATTTTGTATATAGGAGTTTGTACATGTTTAAACACTGTTCAACTTTTATTCGAAACATTTTTTCCCCAGATTATCCGAAACTCTTGAAAAATCGTGATAATGGAGTGCTTCAGTGAGTTATGTTGAAATCATGTAATTTATTATTTTAATACTAAATATGTAGATCTCGCGAAACTTTTTAATAAATACGTATATATCTTAAGAAGTTTTTAAATTCTTACTATTCATTTTCATCAGGAGACTAGTTATAAATTAGTTGTAAATCTTCAATCTGTCCAAATCTCTGGGACCAATTCCTTTTGCACTATGATCAGAAACCTTTATCGAATGTAATGATACCAGAAAGAGCATCGGATATATTACACAATAGTATAACAAAATCGTTAATGAAGTTTTATAATCGTAAAAAAACTTACAGAATAATTGATTATGTTCAAATATTGATAACTATACTAATTTAAATGATAACGAAATGAAATCTGTGCGAAAGTGCTCCGTACACCTACTTGAAAAGCTTCTGCAATGCAAGAATTTATACAATTTCCTTAAAACACTTGAAAATCGCTAATGAATCTGCTATAAAATCTCTCGACTTTCGATGAAGTAGAGTATCTCGCGGATGTACAAATGAAAAACAATACTGAAGTCTTAATCTTCAGATTTTTAATTACGTCGGACAGCAAAAATTTTTAAATCGACTTTTTTCCGACCTTTCCGGCCAAATTATCCCACTGTGCGACGCGTGGAAGAAAGGCCTTTAATGATTTCGTGAACGAGTTATTTAGAGCCAAACGAAGCTTCATGTAAGTAAATGTACTTACATATTGTTCTACATGTGCGAGATTTTGGCAACTTAGGATGGAACAGATTTGAACCCTGAATCTGACAATTCTTATAGAATGCATTTCTTCTTGACGTCAAAGGTGCATTAGAAAAGTTGTGTGTTGAATGAGATTATGTCAATATTATCATTAGAATGCGGATTTTTATGGAGAATAAAAATTGTATTAAATACGAGCTACATAGACAGTATTACATAATGTGCATCAGCGGCGTACCGTTCATTTTGGGACCCTGAGCTGACACTGTTTAGGGGCCTACCCAATTAACCCAAATTAACAAAACTACTAAAATTTTTTATAGAATTTATTTTTTCTTAATTTTTTATTTCTATTTCTTTACTGCGAAGGGGACCCTTTGACTAAACGGGGCCCATAAAGCCCATGCCTTGATTCTTTGCTGATGTGAATATAGTATCTTATTCGAAATACATCTACAGTTAATAATAATTATATTAACGTATATAGTTAACCCTTTGCACTCGGAGAAGTTTTAACTCGAAAATTAAACATTTCTTCCTCGCTAGAATATTTCCATTCCTTATGGTTTTTTCAATTTTATGGATATGAAATTCATATAATACCTCATACAATACCAAATGTTTAGTAATTGATTAGATACCGACATATTTAATAATGTAAACAATATTTTGAATAATGGTACAAGCGATTTTTAGTGGTGCCTCAGAGTCACCACTCGAGAGTGCTAAGGGTTAATAATAATTATATTAACGTATACAGTTATAATAATATACATAATCCATATATAATGTATATCGACATCTTCAATTTTAAAAATTTTCCAACAATTTTGAATTTCATCTACTCAATTTTGTTGCAAATACATAAAGATCCGCAGTCTATTTATCAATAAATAAGATTATTAGAATCAATACATGTGTCGTTTGCAGTCTTATATTCATACGTATATCCTTGGCCCTATAGTTTAGTTGTCGGAAAAATGTGAAATCTTTTTATCTTCTTCAATCAGAAGTGAAAGGAATTTGATAATGACGAGATAACGTCACTATTCAAGATTGCAGTAATCGCGAATATATTTGATTAGATCGTGTTATTGCATTATCGCTATTTCAAAGCCTATGATTGACATTAAATCAGATTTAAAACTTTCCAATAATCTTGGATCTATTGGCGAACAAAATCATCATCCCCTTTCATCATTGGCAAATGTATTCAAACTTTAGAATATTTCTTATTCGTTGACATTCGACTGCTGACCATCGAAAAAATATTTTCCTTTTGTTTTCTTGGATAAAAGACTTTTTCATTGAACGCAGTTTTGTACATTTTCATTTCGAATGTGTCAGGTTTCGAAGTGATAACGCAGAGCAGATTCTACTGACAACTTCGCGATAATACCTAAGCAATTAGCGGTATAAATCGCATAGTTTGCCGAGGATGGTTGCGACACTATATCTCAATGTTAGCTATTTTGTGTGGATTCTTACGTGGCGTATGTATTTCCTTCCGATATTTCTTTCCGATCGTTAGCATCGAACATGGTACATCATTTTTTACAACTATGTTTCTGCTCATTCTCCAATAAAATAAAGAAATAACTAGGAAGAATATAGATACATAAATCATAAGTAGACAGCGGATCTTTATGCAAAATAAAAATTTTCTACTTCATTTGCAATCAACTGGAGCGAAATAAAAATTTATTTTCTTACTTAGTACGTTTAATAGGTCGACAATAATGTAACAGTACTTTTAAATTATTCTAATGTTTTCACTGTTTCGAATTACACCTACTCATTTTAGTCATAAATGCATAAAATCCGCTGTCTAATCATAAAGATTAAAACAAGATTAAAAAGAGGCTAGACATTAGCAACCATTTTCTTCAAAATTAATTACTATTTATTATTATTATTATTGTGTTTAGGTTTTCACCCATTAAAGAAATAACTAGGAAGAATATAGATCATCAGGATTAAAACAAGATTAGAAAGAGGCTAGACATTGACAGTCATTTTCTTCAAAATTAATTACTATTTATGATTATTATTGTGTTTAGGTTTTCACCCATTACAATTTTTATTGTGCATAGAGAATATCTTATTTCTTCTTTCTTCTAATGATCCAAATGAACTAAAATGCGGTTAAGAAACTCATGTATAATCTATATATATGTATAGTCTAACTATCAGTATAAAAATATATAAAATATAATAAACATAAATACATTAAATTTACAGGTACAATAAAGTGTTGGCAATTGTATTATGCAACGGGAAATATAACGTATTTAAAATTAATTATATTTAGTTACTGTTATGATTAGACTGCGGATCATACGTCGATGTTTTTAAATGCTTTCAATAATTTGTGGACTGTTTTAATATGCGCCTACTCATGTTGATCATAAATGCATGAAATAAATTATTTGTGAAATATTATAATTATTCAGAAGGATCTCTACCAGAGATTCTCCAGTACTCGGATAAAACTAGAAATCGTGAAACAATATTTTCACTGACCTTGCAACTTTCGTAAATTTCGTAAGAACAATTACAAATTTATTATCTTATTTATATAACAAACCTGTGCCACAGTTTTTATTTATTAGCATTCGTAATTTAGAAATGTCATTTTGGATCGACCGTCATTTTTTTCCTGTGAGTGGTAGAACTAAAAACTTTACGGGTTACTTACGAAAATGGAACGATACACGCTTGCGCGACGCATGGAAATTGTGAAAATTCTCTATAAAAAGTCGCGAAACAATCGGGTTGTCGCGTGAAAAGTTTCCTGGTCTGGGTTTAGATCGCGCGATCTAACACCGTTAGATTTTTCCTTTGGGGCTACGCCAACGCTCCGCGAACGATTGGCGCACTTTAGGACCAATATTCGATCTGTTATTCCCGACATAGAGCAACAAATTTGCGAGAATGTAATAAATAGACTGCGGGTTTAATGCATTTATGACAAAAATGAAGAGATGAGAGAATTTAAAACAGTAAGAACATTAGAAGAATATTAAGAAATACAGTGACTCCCACTAATATTCGGACACTCTTCAAAAGGCGATAACTTTTTTAATATTGTACTATACGATCTGAACTTTTTTGGGAAGCTAGAGCAATTAGATTGCTACAGGATGTGAAAAGAAATTTTTTCAAAAATTGCAATTGATCAGAATTGTAGAAAAAAATATTATAAGTTGCATTTTACAACTTTTTTATGTGGTCCTACATTGAAAATTTAAAAAATGCGTTTTGTAGATCTCAAGTGTCAATTAAACATATTCTGAAAATTTTGTTAAAATCGGTCGACGTTGCAATGAGCTACAAAGTTTAAAGATGGTAAAAATTGGAGATTTTCACGATTTTCGGCCTATAACTGCAGCAAATCTAAGGATTCTTACATCTTTCAATGCCTGTCGTTGTTTTCCGCATCAATCGATTTCGATGAAACTTTCACAATGCGTATAATTGACACAGACCTACAAAACGTATTTTTTAAATTTTCAATATAGGACCACATAAAAAAGTTGTAAAATGCAACTTTTTGTATTTTATCTGCAATTCCGACAACTTGCAATTTTTTTCAAAAATTTTGGTCATGTTGTGCAGCAACCCAATTGTTCTAACTTTCCAAAAAATTTCAAATCATATGGTCCAATATTAAAAATGTCGTCGTCTTTTTAAAAGTGTCCTAATATTAGTGGGAGCCACTGTATATTAAGGAAGAAAATAAATTTCTATTTCATCCCAGTTTGTTGCAATTGAAGCAGAATATTTTTATTTTGCATAAAGATCAGCAGTATAGTATTGAACAATTTCGTCAAAAGGATGACCACTTGCAAGAGAAGTCGAGGCGTCCATTTATCGGATATACATTGAAATAAAAACAATATTAATTTTTTTTTCTAAAAATTGTCTGTTTTAACAAATTACAAATGAAACCTCTTAATGAAAAACCCTATATAAGCAGATTGCGCAAATATTTATGCACTTGTAACATATTTTATCCTTCGTTCATAGTAGAGGTTACACTAACATTGTTCATAATTTTTAAATTAAATTTCTCATTAATAGACTGCGGATCTTTATGCAAAACAAAAATGTTTTGCATTCATTGTGAGAAGCAGGAATAGCATAAAAATTAATTTTATCCCTTAACGATATTGTTATATTAAAAGCAACATTACGACATTCTTGAATTTCTTAAATCTTTTACTGTCTTATATTTCGCAATTTCTTCATAAATGCATGAAGATACGCAGTCTACTAATTAACATCGACTGACAATTTGCTTTTCAAAAGTGAAATTTCCGTTTAAAAGTATCTATTGACGAATTACTGTTTTTAATTCCGGAAACATTTAGTCCGGAAACATTTAGAATAATCGTTTTCTTCGCAGTACAGTTCCGTGAAGGAATGATGGTCGAGGAAATGCTGCTAATAGTCTTCAGCAGAAATTTGGTATTGTTGGTAATAGTAGTAAGAGTTGTGATTCATAATTCTAAGTAGAAGGATTGCCAAGTAACGTATTACTGACTCGACAGTAATTTTGTTCGGCCAAAGACACCATTTCTAAAGAATTGTTAGAACTGATAACTGCTTTCGAGAGGTTGCAATAAGTATTAATAATCCTTTTGCTTACGCGCATTGACAAGATAGAATGTGTTATATGTATGATACGGAGTTAAAGAGAAATAAGTCTTCGCACGGTAGTTGACACAGCTATTACTCATCGTGAACGATTCCTTAATAATTTAGATCATTTTTACGGTGATAGAGTATATCTTTGACTACGGTCTGCAAAATGCAGGAGGATTAGAAAAGTAATTAATAGACTGCGGATGTTTATGCAATTTTTAATTTTTGTATGCAAATTTTAAGAAAGTGGAATCATGTAAAATGTTGTTTTCAGTGATATAGTCTTTGTAGATCCGAAATAAATAAGAATCATACTAAATTCAGCGGAATTTTATTTTCTAGCATTTTTTGAAAATTTTTTGAAACCATGAATGCATGAAGATCCGCAGTCTAGTAATTAATATTACAAATCTCAGTTAATACGTTTTTGTTTTATTGAATAGATTAGCTTGATTTGTGTGTGTGATGGTTGCTCCTATTTTTGTAAAAACAAATAGTATAACCATAAGCCTACTATCGCAAAGCAGTTCTGTTACACGTAAATAATGTAATTCACGTGTGTTCGGAACGAGGTTATTTGTTTAAAGGTCTGAGTAAGATAAAACGATGTAAATGACAACCTTAAAACAGTTAAGAATCGTCCAGTATTACTACAATAATATTTAAGTAAAAAGAAATTTTTAATATACCACGTTCTTAAGACGGACTGAAAAGTATAAAATAATTTTTCCTAGCCTCAAAATTTATAATTGTGAATTTTGAATAGCTATGAAAATACTTGTAAGATTTAAAACGAAAAACGTGGGGCGCATGCGATAGATAATTGATGCATGAATAGTTCATCTAAGTCACTAACAATTTTATTGCACTGCAAACGATGTGAACTGTTGTGTGAGTTTTCTCAACAGCAGCTACTCTCTACACTCCTTACTATTATCTTGCGCCCCACGTTTTTCGTTTTAAATCTTACAAGTATCTTCATAGCTATTCAAAATTCACAATCACAAATTTTCAGGATTATCTGTATGGAGTTAGGAATCTGTATGGGGCTAGGAAAAATTATTTTATACTTTTTAGCCCGCCTTAAAAACGAGGTATATTAAAAATTTAGTTTTATTTAAATAATTATTTTCTGCTTTTTAGACGAACAGGCAGACAAGAAAGCGAGTTAATATTGCATTGTCATCCAGTTCTGAGTTATGTTTTGTTGAATTTGTAGCGGTGCACTATCGCTAGGCTGTTTAAATAAATGTACAGTAGAGTTTCTGTAATACTTATTTATTAATATAAACTGATAAATATAACTCGAGGACAAAATAATACGTTTCCAGTTCAATCAAAACGTTACAAGCACGTTTTTCGTTAGACTACATCGAACACACACACGCATGCGCATCAAGCAACATACCACGCACGACAAAACGGCTCAGTGCTGCTAACCTGAGCCAAGATGATAATTATTTTTCACATGTTTAAAGTTTCAAGTCTCCAGCTCATCGGGAAGTTAGTTTAAAATCAACTGAAAAATTTGTACCGAACAGACAAACAGACGGACAAGAAAGCGAGTTAATAAAAACGTGGTAAAAACATTAAAAATTGGTGCATCTATCCCAAAATGACCCTACAATCATTTTATACGAAATTATCACAGTTTAGATATAGGCAATTTTGATAATACTCCTCTTGGTTCCCCTGTAAATTCCATCGGCACAGGATGGTGAGCAAAGATTGTTTCCATCGATTACCTCCAGCTTTGGCGATGGGGTATCAACGGATGACTTTGGAAAAATCCCTTAATCTCATTCTCGAGATTCGATAACGTTAAGTATTTGGGCAAAATTTCCTTATCGATCATCTGTATCGCGATTTTAACAGTTGCATGTGCGGTGGCCTGTTCATTGGTCGAGGATCGCACGATGTTGGCGTGACGGTACTATTTGTAGCCTTTATCTTTTCGTCCTCGAGTTTTGGTGTCGCGGGAAGGAAATTTCCGCCATGCCCATGGCATCGTCATTACATCTGCTCGGGCAATGATGTAATCGACGTGATTCGCGGCCGATAAAAACGCACGTAAAGACGAAAAAGCGAGAAACAGACCGTAGTCCGAGCAGATTCCAATCCGACGCGACGTTTACACGCAGCTTGAAAAGTGTCTCACAGCTGGAATTCCCATAACCGGCAATTCGATTGGTCAATGTTAAACCGCGAGGAAACTTGTATCTCCCTTTTTGTCTCCCACTTGCTTTCGTGCTAAGCTAACTATATGTTGGTGTAAGCAGCGTATTATTACCTGTTTTGCGACATCAGATTAAATCAGAGTAAACCCTGTCGGTTGATTGTTCTGAATTTCTTTCATAAACTACGGCGGGTGATGAAATTATTCGAGCTGTTCACACAAATCGATGTGTTTACACTGAAGCAATAAATTTTTAAATGAAACCCTAGCTACACTGAATATTTTTTACTTTTTTATGACATATTCACATTTATAAAATACGGCAAGTGATGAAATTATTCGAGCTGTTCACACAAATTGATGTTTACGTTGGAACAATCAATTTTCAAATGAAACCCTAGCTACCCTGAATATTTTTTATGACATGCTCAAGTTTATAAAAGCAAGTGGATGGTGGAACTATTAAAGCTGTTCACACAAATTGATATGTTTACGCTGGAACAATCAATTTTTAAATGAAACCCTAGCTACCCTGAATATTTTTTATGACATGTTCAAGTTTATAAAAACAATTGGATGGTGGAACTATTAAAGCTGTTCATACAAATTGATATATTTACGCTGGAACAATCAATTTTTAAATGAAACCCTAGCTACACTGAATATTTTTTATGACATGTTCACGTTTATAAAAACAAGTGGATGGTGAAACAATTAAAGCTGTTCACACAATCTGATGTGTTTACATTGAAACAATGGCAACAACGAAGCATGTATTGTATTTTACTGTTTCGCAAAGTAGTCACGTTTACAAATTGAAAATACACATTTGGTGACACAATTTGGCAATGTTATTTATCAAATTGAAATATCTTTCATACGGTGCGGTGGCTTTAATAATTTGACCACCCACTCCATATGAAACGGTTCTTTTTATTAATACTTCGACTCTCATGTCACCCACGTATGGGTACTGTTAGTGCGATGCTGAGAATTGACATTTATGAAATAATGTAAGATGAAGCAGATAATGCAAAATCTGATTTCAAAAGTTTGCCGAAAGTACAGGAATTTATTTTTCAAATGTAATCTACAAAAAGGGGATACTTTTATAATAGTATAAAAGTATAATAGTAAAAATAAAGCATAAAAGTATAGTATAATTTAATTATTTAAATTATATAATTGTACTTATATAATTTAAAACAATTTTAATGTTTCGGAATAATTTATAGAGTAGCTATGCATGTAAGCTTGAACCAGTAACTAGGTTGGACTAAGTTTCTAGCTTATAGCATTTTCTTCTTTAAGGTACATAATGAAATTAGTTTCAAAGCATAATTTATAATCAAAATTCATACTATTAAGAATGCAAATATTTTTCTTCCTCAAGCTATATGGTGGTTGAATGTAGGTGCTGGTTCAAATTAGACTATTCTCTCCTAATTATTAATTTGATCAGCGAAATATCTCGTCCATAAAATAAATCGTCCATTGAACTACCGCTAGTTTTACACGAATTTGTTTTAATTAAGAAATAAGGGTTGTTCTTGTTGTAGAAGAACATCAAAGACATTTTTGACTGTATCTATTTTAGTTTCTGTCTCTGTGTCTAGTTTTATAGTACGACTAAAAATTACATAGATTGTTTTATAAAAAATGTGTATTTTAAGGAAATTATAACTTTGTCGCTGAAATATGTATTGTAGTTTTCGCGGTTGTAATTGTTATCGCCAAAAAGATAAAGAAGCTGACTAAAGACTAACGCGTTTCTATAATGAGCGACCATAGTAAGGAAAATGTCTAACAAAATATGGAAAAATATTTTCCAAGATCGTAAAAGAAGCACACTGTAATAACATGTTAAATGAAGAACGTAGTAATGTTGAAAATAGATCAAGAAATATACTTTCTAGAAATAACGTTATATTACATTGCAAAATATTACATCTCTCAATTTTTTCCAGATTCGTTAGAAAAGCTTGCATGAACTACTTGTATAGATAGTTTCTACAATATTTTACTTAAAAACGAATGTAATAAATAGATTGCGGATGTTTATGCATTTATGGCTTATGAAAATTTTCAGAAAAGGCTAGAATATAAAATTCGACAGAATTTTGTGCAATTTTTATTTGTTTTAGATCTACAAAGGCCGTTCCCATTAAAAACAGGATTTTATTTCATCCCACTTTCTTCAAATTTGTGTACAAAAATTGGAAAATGCATAAACATCCGCAGTCTAGTAATAAATGAATGATACGAAAGAAAAGTTTTTCGATTCTGATTTCTAATATTTTATTGCAGCGTGCTGTTCATGTAAAACAATATGATTTTACGATTTTGGAATTGATTCTTGTGGTTCGGACGCGCCAAAACATTATTTACGAATGTTTACATTCAGTTAAATATTCACAGAATGGAATAGACGAAGATTCATGAAATTCTTTGGCACTACATGCATCAACGTGTTACCAGCAGACAATAGCAACTATAATAAAAATTAGATAAAATTGACGCAATATATTTACTGAAATAGAAACTGAGATCTCAAAATTTATAATCATAAATAATTATGAATAATAATTATAACCACGGATGATTATGAATAGACTGCGGATCTTTATGCAAAATAAAAATTTTCTTCATCAATTATAAAACACTGAAACCATACAAAAATTTCCTTCTATTTTCAACAATTTTAATAAATTGAAAATAAGATATGGACGTTCGTAAATTGTCTTAATATTTTTACTGTTTTAAATTAAATCCATCCATTTTTGTCACAAATGCATAAAATCCGCAGTCTAATTATGAATGATCTTTTAATCCTCTCGTATCTCGCAGATAAGCTTTGGTATGTCCAGCGCAAAAATCAATTTTTCTGTCTGGGCAAATAATTTCGTCATCCAAGTACGAGTGATACAGCAATTAACGTGATTTGTAATACGTAAAGATCATCGAGTTTACACTAACAATTTATACCAATTTGTACATTAACACTATGGTTTCCGTTGGTGTAATACTAATATATACAGGCAGAAGAAAATTTGGAGGTATCGAGATGTCAGTGCGACACATTTCTGCTAATTAATGGACTAACATTTGTAGTTCTAGATGTTGTCATACGTTCCGATATTTCTTGAATGGAATTCATTGTGGTTCAATTTACACCTATCCAGTGATGCAATGCAGCGACGCGACGTTTTCAGTAAAGCAACGAAATCTTTTATTCTTTATCAAATTCCGATTAATTATCGCATACTAAAAGTTATTTGGTATAAGTAATTCTGACGTTTTTGTTCTATCTTTGCATAATTTTCAATTTTTGTAGACAAATTTTCGGAAAGTGGAATCCAGTAAACACTTATTTTCTGTTGTAGTAGCTTTTGTAGATCTGAGATAAATAAGTATGGTACTAAATTCTATGGAATTTTATATTCTCTCTCTCTAGCATTTTTTGAAAATTTTCAGATGCAGTCTAATCATTAATTTTTAACTAATTTCATAGAATTTTATGCATTTATTACAAGAATGGGTAGATCAAATGCAAAACAGTTTTATACAGTGTGACTCACTTACCTGTACCACTTTTTACTCATAATCTATTTATTACGTCAAAAAATGTTTCAAACAAAAGTTGTTAGACATTAACCGGTACATACAATGTAGTAGTTAGTCTTTTTTTATATTTCACTTTGTTATCACATACGAAGGCGACCTTGAGTTTTTATCTCATAATGTGTAACACTTAAATACGCAATTTGCAAGAGTATTGAAGGCCGAGTAAAAAAGTATTATATAAGTACGACGACAGAACTTTTTTATTTTTTATTATTCGTTTGTGAATCTTTCGCTAATTTTTTCACGACGTTTTTATGATTAAAGCGAGTCCAAACACGATACAATTTGCATCACGATTACTCGTTTAATCAACGATTCAGTAGAACACTCAATCGCAATTCGGATAATCAAGGTTCTACAAACAGTATCATGTTGGGTATCATTTTAATGATAGACGTTTTACACAAAAGATAATTAAAAACAAGTAAGGTATCATTGAATTTGACCAAACATTGCATTGAAGCATTGAAGGTTACGTTAACTTTTACTGGAAAATATCTCGGTAACTATTATCTTTCTATCATATACACTTTAACATTTTTTTCACTCAGAATTCAATATTCCTTCGAGTCGCATAGTTAATTATCGCACATTATAATACAAAACTCAAGGTTATCTCTATATCTATAACTAAGCAAGTAGGTAACAATTTTCTCCTTTTCTTTAAATTTACGCAAAACAAAACATAATAACGTTGTTAAATTACAGACGCAATTCTTCTATTTTTCTTGAAAATGATCTAAAGTAGGATTGCAAATAGTGTTTTAAATAGCAATTGATCGAACCAGTGCGCTGAAATCATAATAATATTGTTAGCAACAATCTACGATCGACATAAGGAAACAGTTATCTTTATATCTCGATAAAATACCACAAAGCATCAAAAAACGAATGATCACATTGCATGGCTAACTTGATATAAAGAAACTTATGGTTGTGAAACTTTGTTATGCAACGAGTAGGTTACGAGTCAATTCAGGTGATACAATTAAGTGACTCTGTATATAAATAGTTGTGTTGTTTTTAATAGTAGATATAACTATTCAGAAGAAGAATAAATGTCTATGTAGCTCCTACAGCTTGCAATTAATACAGAAAATGTTTGTTTTGCATAGAAATTCGCAGTCCTGATGACGTGAGGATTTAATTTTAGCAACAGTTGTTGCTTTTAATGAAAATTGTGTTTCTGTACTTAGAATCTCGTTGGTTCTATACATATGTACGTCAAGTTACGGTATCAGTATTAACTATCTGTGATTATTCACTATTTTTTAAGATTCAGCCGTTTTAAAAAATTTCAGAAAATTAATCATTAAATAACGCCGGCTAGTACAATCTAATTTGTTCTGAGATTATTATTTGGAAGAAGATTTCGAAGTGTATTTGTTTACATAGCAGAGCCATTCTATCAATAAGGTCCCGCTCGACAAACTACTAATAAATAAAAGTATTTGTTAGTTAATTACAGTAAGGAGCATAACCGTTTCCACACACTTTAAATCAGAATAACTTTTTTATGAATGGACCAAACAAATTAGTTTAGTAAATGACGTCGAATAAATAAGTTGAAAAAATGCATTTGGTAAATAAGTTGAAAAAATTTCATTGAAATTTTCAGAACGTATATAATTCATACGAGTTTACAAAACACATCTTTTACATTTTCGTTATTGGCTCGGCTAAAAAAGTTGTAAAAATCAATTTTTATTATTGTTTATCACAATTCCGACCAAATGCATTTTTTCAACTTATTTATTCGACGTCATTTACTAAACTAATTCTTCTAGCCTTACAGAGAGATTGAAGTTGTTTGGTCCATTCATAAAAAAGTTATTCTGATTTAAAGTGTGTGGAAACAGTTATGCTCCAGTTTATCCTTAGTGTATATTTGTTTTTGTCAATCAATTATAAATTTTATGCTTATCCTCTGACGTAGTATACATATTGTAATTACCAGTAATTATATTGTAATTATCAGAGGACGCGCCAGTGGTTTTTAGCGCCAGTTATTGTATCAACGATTGCACGTGATTATCCACGCAATAGGAGAATATAATTAACATAATTTTCGCTGCT
>CM052274.1:3628952-3647028 GCA_028455795.1 Lasioglossum marginatum
AAATATACTGTTGCTGCAATTCAGGTAGAAAATTTTTATTTTGCATTCAGATCTGTTGTCTAATGATGTATGATACTGTATTCAAGTAAAGAATAACGGATAAAGTCAATTTATTTGTGATTCAAGAATAACGAATAAATCGCTTTGATTCGTGATTGAGAGAAAAAGATCAATTTGTTGCCGAACTCTGGCCGCGTCGCGCCGCGCTGTGTTATCGAACCAAAGTCCTCCCCTGTCGCGTCGCGTCGCGACACGTTGTCGTCAGAAGTTTGACGCAAGAAATATCTGGCATTGGCTATTTTCGAATGGGCGCCCGTTTATACGCCTGTATGGGCATACACGGGTATCATTTGCGACCAAACGGGCCAGTCCCACGTATCGCTTGGCATATACGAATTATTTATAATCCTGTGTCACTGTTTTTATTGGACGCTCTTTCGGACGAGACAACAAGCGCAGGGGCCACACGCACTATCGAAGATTCTTAGCGTAATGCGATCGTGTCGTATCGACGAAAGGAGAATAATGAACTTGGGGTTGGATGCGCACCGGCGGCTATTACTTTGATTGCGCAACCGTGTTTTCCTCTTGCAAAAGAATAGCCGCGTGCACAGCTTTTCATCGCCACTCGTGCATGCACGGTTCCTTTTTACCACGTTCTTATTAACTCGCTTTCTTGTCAGTCTGTCTGTTCGTACAAATTTTGCAATTGATTTCAAATTAACTTCCCGATGAGCTAGAGACTTGAAACTTTGAATGATAATGCAATATTAACTCGCTTTTTTGTCTGTCTGTTCGTCTAAAAAGCAGAAAATAATTATTTAAATAAAAAAAATCTTTAATATACCACGTTTTTAAGACGGACTAAAAAGTATAAAATAATTTTTCCTAGCCCCGTACAGATTCCTAACCTCATACAGATAGTCCTGAAAATTTGTGATTGTGAATTTAGAATAGCTATGAAAATACTTGTAAGCTTTAAAACGAAAAACGCGGGGTGCAAGATAATACCAAGGAGTGTATAGAGTAGCTGCCGTTGAGAAAACTCGCGCAACAGTTCATATCATCTGCAGTGCAATAAAATTGTTAGTGATTTAGATGAACTATTCATGCATCAATTATCTATTGCATGCGCCCCACGTTTTTCGTTTTAAATCTTACAAGTATTTTCATAGCTATTGAAAATTCACAATCACAAATTTTCAGGACTATCTGTATGGGGCTAGGAAAAATTATTTTGTACTTTTTAGTTCGTCTTAAAAACGTGGTATATTAAACATTTTTTTTATTTAAATAATTATCTTTTCAAGTCGGTTGGGAGAAAGAAAACTTGAGGAACAGAACTGAATTTGTTTCTTCCAAAAACATCGCCACTCGTGGAGTCATGGTTCCTTTTCTTTTTTTTATGTTATAAGTAAAGTGTGGATGCGAAACGAACATTTTTCAAGTCAATTGGGAGAAAGAAAACTCGAGAAACAGAACTGAATTTGTTTTCTCTAAAAATTTTGTTGATATCGAGCAGTAAACGCGACGACTGTATATTGCTCTATAATAATTCGATGTATCTATAATAATTTATGCATTTATGACAAAAATAGGCAAGTACAATTTCAAGCAGTGGACACGATAAAAATATTTAAAGACATGAATGTATTAGTTTCAGTTTAATAGGATAATTAAAAGAAGCCAATTTTTATTTGGCTCTTGTGTCCTGCAATCAATGCGAACATTTTTTATTTTGCATAAAGATCCGCAGTCTAATAATAATAATAACTAGACTGCAGATCTTTATGCAAAACAAAAATTGTTTGCATCGTTTTCAAACAACAGCAGCCGAACAGAAGTTTCATTTACCCCTCAACAATTTTAGTAAGCTGAAACTCGTAAATTGATATTTGCCAATTCAATGTTGACAACGTTGATGCTTCAGTGTGGACGCAGCATAATGTTGACAATTTCTGTTGTATAATTGGAACTGAGATCATTGTAAATACGATGATGTTTACGACCAACTGTTCTATTCAAAAGGTATTTAAAATCAGCTTATAAAAAAATCAAAATGATTGTAATTATTTACAGTTTTATCCCTAGCAAAAAGTATTTGATCAAAACAAATTAAGAGTCTATCACCATAGGTATTCATAAAAGGTTTTCTATTAACAATGAGAGATATCATTTTGAATTTCGCGCTATTTTTTATTCTTGAAGATTAGAGTTGCTAAAATTGCAAACTATAATAATTATAATTGTAAAATTGTATAATTGTAAAAAAACAGCATTTTCCTATAATTTAAAATAACACTTTTTAATGGAAGTGTATGTTTGACAAGGGAAATATTTTGATGAGGAGAATTCAACAATGTTTTCATATTTAAAATAGTTTATTTTAGAGAGCATCTCATAATTTTTTGTATCTGAAAATGCGTACCAATTAACAAAATTATACTCGATCTCCTTCGTCTAATATAGACGCACGAAATTAATTTTCATTTTCAACATACGTTCAAATGATTCTTCCAACAGTGGCATTCATTATTCACTATTAGAGATAATAACAGTAAAATAAACATACTGTCAATATTTCTTAATATACACAATTTTATATATTTTATGAATCGTGTATCGTAAACATAAAGATTTGCAGAAAAAGTTTTTAATGACATGAAGCATTAACACTAAACCTACCGTGCATTAAAAGCGATTAAAATGTTTTAGCTTATAAAAATGACAAGGTTCCATTTATTTACATTTTGTGCAATTTTTATCCCAGTATGTGATTGGATAAAAAAATTTATCGAATCAATTTCCATGTGAACAACTTCATAATTTCAAAAAATTGTAAAAGGAAAAATATAAAACCGGTTATTTGACCGGCAGTAGGTTTAGTGTTAATAGTACATATTAATATATGAATGAATAAGAAATAATTTCGACTTGAACTAAAATCGCAATCGGTGGTATTGTTAACAGTATTAGTTTACTAGTTAACCCTCGGACAACGGACGATTTTATAGCTACATATATAATTGGCAATGGTTGGGACCGTTCACAGCTCTAATTAATAATTTTAAAAAATTTACTCTAGATGATATATGTATACTCAATGAAACAGCTATTGAGTTAGTTTAATTGCCATAAATCGAATACTTAAATGACAATTTGGATGTTCCCGGTCAAAAATGACTGCGGCACAGCACTCGGAGGGTTAAGTAAAAATCGTGCGAACGGCAGATCAATGTTAAATTCTTGAAACAGCCGAGTATACTTTACTTCCGTCTCTTTGTGCGATTTTGCTATTCATTGAATTCAAATGGTAATTTATTCGTTGAAATGACCACGTTGGCGTAACACAAGCCCAGAACGATTCACAATCACGGTGACCATAAGTGTACCAAGAATTATGATTCGTGTTAAGAAGCACATTAAAGGGGTAATTGAGTTAAAAGCATAATTCGTGCCCTTTGACATTGTAATCATCCAAATACACACTGCTATGAATCGAAGAATGGTCCACTAATTTATAATTGCAATTTTATTCTTCTGTCTACTTGTTAACGGCACGATCTTTTTATTCACCTTCGCTGTTATTTTCAATGGATGCTAAACAAATCCCCCATCTCTATCTCTGGAGGTACTGAATTGCAAGCGGAAACACGAGTCTCTGTCTCACATCAATATACGATACGCTGTTGACATCTACGGACAATGGATTTTCGGAAGAGTCCTAAATTATTTTCTGAGAATATATACAAATGAAAAAAGTTTCAAATTTGTCTACAAAAGTTATACATTTACCCGTGTTATTAATATGAACGACCAAAGTACAATTAATAATCCTTTTTAAATATTAGTTGATTAGATTTGAGAATAAATAAACAAATTCATACTACTATTTATGTAACATATTTCCTTTCTTTAAAATATTATCCACGTTCTAATACGTCAAATGTAAGCCTATTTTAACTTTCTATTGTAACATTTAAATATCTTATTGAAATGATTAAAGAAAGAATCAAAATTGTTTTTAGTTTCTGTTTCTTGGAATTGGCGCAGAACATCTTTATTTAGCACAAAAATCGACAATCCAGTTATTAATTATACAGATTTAAAAATCCAACAACTAACAAGGGAAATTATTGAAAAAATTATGAAACTTTGGACATAAGTAGAGTAAGTTATGCCTAACACAATCCTATTTTTTCATGCTACTTCTCGCATTCAAGGGATGAAATCAGCCCTTGAGATAATTTAAATATTTTCTTTTTCGTGAAATATCTCGAGAGCTACAAATGATATCCAAAAAAAGTTGAAACGAAAGTTGCATGGTATTATCGTGTTTACCAAATTGTGTAAAGCATTTTTATTTTATATCAATTTTTATTATTAAATTCCGGGAATACGATATTCTTCTTTCTATGAAGAATTATGCTACAAATTATTTCGTTTTACAAAATTCAATATAGCAAAACCTTTAAAATAATTAACGACATTAATTAACAAGATTTTTATCTTCTTTTTCAGTGTAATAAAAATGAAGCGAAATAATTTGAATAAAACTAGTTTGAAAGTTTAATTTGATTTGCAAGTAGATTAGAATGTAGCATATGTATAATCAGAGATGAAACTCGAATTACAAGAACACAGTTTAAAATGGTTCTTTTTATACCAACTTTACTCGTCATAATTCTATTTATGCAAATCGACTTCACATACCATTCCCATTATGCGATGTTACTTAACTATAAGGCGTGGAAGTATGGAGACTATGCTTTCCTCAATCATCTTTTTCGCGCTTCAAATTTGGTGTAAATACTATCAAACTTAACTTCGTTATCTGGTTTCTATTTTTTCTAATTTGTGTATTATTGCTCCTGTTGAGATAAAATCGCTTATCATTGCTAGTGCTATTACTATTTAGTGGAAAAATCTCCAACTGCCGTTACGTTATTTCCGTAAGATAACTACAGGAAGATAACAACCATAAATCAAAATGTATCTTTTTTTTATAACAATTGGTCAAGGAAGTACTTGGCATTCGTTTCGACACACAACACAAATATTTTCAGAAGAAGGTCATGTGCAAAACTCGTAAAAATATTTGCAGTATTTGACATTTTGAATTGCAAGAAAAGGAAGAATATTATCATATGAAGCGGGTTTATTAATTAGGAAGATTTATTTTGAAAAGAAATTTTAGGCATCTTTTTCCTAATCAACCCTTTGCACTCCTTTGTCGAGTGTGACTCGACATCAGAAAAAGGAAAATGTAAATGGAACGGGTTTTTATATATATTTGGTTCTTCCTTTATTTATTTAATTCTCTTATTTTTTTAGTTAAAACAAATATAAATTACAAGAAAGTTTAAGAGTGCTATATTTAACCCTTTGCACTCGGAGCTATTTTAACTCGAAAATTAAACATTTCTTCCTACCTAGAATAATTTCATTCCATATTATTTTTTTCATTTTATGGATATGAAATTGATGTAACTTAAATATTTACCAGCTGATTAGATACCAACATGTTTAATAGTGTAAACAATGTTTCGAATAATGGCACAGCATTTTTTAGTGGCGCCTCAGAGTCACCACTGGACTGCTAAGGGTAAATATAATTAATAAATAAAATTGTTTAAAATAAGTAGCAGTCACGGAACTGTCCTTCGAAGTAAATTTCAAATAAAACACTTAAAATAGTAGGGAGTTGTTGGCAATAAAAATTCGAAAAATAATTCGGAGTGCAAATGGTTAACTTATATACTTAACTTCGAGTATTTTTATTGCGCAATGTCATAGTGGACTCGAACAATTCCTTAGTCTTGGATGACGCCATCTGATCACCGATTAAGAGATCATTTTTATCCTATCGTTACTTTCACTATATCCGACCAAGGTCGAAGATTTACGACTTGCTCGAAACGTAATGGCGAAACGGTATTAAAGTGGAAACAGATTCGCGATACCGAAGGGAGAAAAAAAATTACAATTGACGACAAAAAACATCGTCCCAATGCCGATTAAAATTGTTTTTACTGCTCTGAGGAATTTTTAATTAGGTTTATTTTAGTAAGGACGATATTAAATTGATATTGTTATTTTAAACGGTTTAGAATATTTCAATGAAACTGAATTTGAGAGGGGTTCAATTATGGATTAAACTAATTTTATAGAAAATTTTAATATTAGATGGGAAGCTATTTTTGTATAATTAGAATTTTCTCTAGGGGTTTATAGTATTAGTGAAATGTAATAAAATATAGCTAATTTCTATAACAATTACTTAAACTTACAATTAGTGAGGAATATTTTATTGTTTCTAAATTTGAGTTTTTGAAAGGGCAATATTACATTGGTGTTTTCAAATTTAATGAAATTAAATTTCAGCAAAACATTTTGTACAAAAATTTGTGTTTATCCAATAGCAGTAGTCTCGATATACATATGTGAAAATGATCTTTGATCTTTTGTTGTCAGTATCGAACGTAGAACGGAATATTCCAATAACAAAACTTGTTTATTTCTAATGGTTTTGTTATAAATCTTTCACCAACAAATTCGTGATACTTTTCTGATAAAAATTATTCCAAATATGATACAATTTGGATAACATTTACTTGCTTAATTCATGATACAATAACCAACTTAAAAAAAGATAGAACCTTGATTGCTTTATAAAAATAACAAGAATGTATCTCTATTCAAATTGATAGCCATTCTTCTTATAATATATACCCAAAGAAATAAATTTGCTGAATAATTCCTCATGTATGCATGATTACATAGCAATAGTCGTAAACTAAAGAAGTAGAACCCGTGATGTTGACCGGTACCGTAAACCTAGCGTTAATCAGTAGAGCATGAGTGTTCAGATAACAGAACAGTTACACCTAACTACAACGTCAGATTATATCTTTATTGATGTACACAAGAAATCGTGTTGTACATGGATCTCTTTGTTTCGTGACTAAAACCACCACAGATGTAAAGATCGGAATTTCCTCTTCACAACGATATCGTAAAAATTGATGTACGATTTTTTCTAGTTGTTTCGTCGAACTTTGAATGTAACGTGCGCGGCCATCGTCACAAAAAAGTCGTACATCAATTTTTAAGGAGTTGTTGTAAAGAGGAGGCTTCAATCTGCAAAGCTATGGCAGTTTCATTTACGAGAAAAATTTTTGGAAGCTTTCGGGGTCGTTTGAATTTGCAGCATTGCTATATTATGTAAAAATACCTTAGAGGAAAATGAACATTGGTTTGCACAAGTAAAAGTTTCGAGTCTCAAAATGAGTCCAGACTTATGGTTTTACTATTTACTTTTATGAAATTGTCACAATTTAAGAATCGACAATTTTTCGGGTATTGGAAATGTTTAACTCTCGGACAACGGACGATTTTTATAGCTATACAATATTTGGCAATACTTAGGACCGTTCACAGCTCTAATTAATAATTTTTCAAAGTTTACTTTTGATGATATCTAGTGTAGACACATTAGTCTTTTAGTACTTAAGGGAAAAGGTACACCTTTTTCCAGGATTGCAAGGGTGCAGGATTCGCGTTCTCATTTCTCGGTAATACAAAATGGGGTTTTCCAGTAGTCAAAAACGATAGATAAAAGATCGATCTATTATAGATAGCTATTTTCATAGCTACATGCTTCTGAATAATGCAAATTACGCTTCGTAAACGAAAAAATAGGACTTTTGAGGGCGATAGCGCCCTAGATCAATCTTTTATCTAACGTTTTTGACTACTGAAAAACCCCATTTTTGTATTATCAAGAAATGAGAACGCGAATCCCGCACCCTTGCAATCCTGGAGAAAGGAGTCTACCGCCTTAAGAATCGACAATTTTTCGGGTATTAGAAATGTTTAAATATTTTTAGGTTCTCACTGTACATATTGAAATATTATACTGTAGTTGAAAGGAGTCAAAACTGTCTGCCAGAAATAAACGTTTAGCACTGTTTGTTTAAATTAGATGCTTATGATTATGTTGCGAGCATGTGGAAAGAATTGTTTTACTTTAACTTGCGTTTATCTGGTTAAGCTTGCTGCGCGTAGGTTGTAATTACTGTCGAATTGGTTTAACACCTAAACTGGTACCGGTTCTTTTTCATTCGAATGAATGACACCTGGTACAATTGAGCGCTTCCTTGTTACGAAATTCTCAACCTTGCCCGACGGAACGATTAATAGTCGTCGAACGCGTCATTCTGTTACTTGTACCATGACAGAATAGCAACTAAATATACCAAATGTGTTAGCGTTACTGTGGCATTCGCTAATGGAATAGATTCAAAGCTGTAGATAGAACATTAAGAATTAGATTTCGGATATTTGTGTGCAACGTTTACAAACTGGTTCATCAGGAAAAGAGTCAGAGAGAAATTCAACTTTGTCTTCATTGAGAATTTGATTGAATCTTTGGACTGCATCCTGGAATTGGTCGTGGGTACGTTTGATCATCGAATCGTAATTTTTCTGTGTTACCCTAACGAATCATTGAATTCTGTTGGTTATTGACAAAATCGATCCTGCCTTTCGGTCATTATTAGACGGAGGATTTTATGCATTTACAAAAATGAGTAGGTGTAATTTAAAATAGTATACACATTAGAAGAATTGAAGAATACTGTTATTGAAGAAAATTTTTATTTTGCCTAGAGATCCGCTTTCTAGTCATTATCAAATCAAAAATTTACCATTACTAATTTATTGATTTTTTAATCACGATTCAATATTTTTTATCTGGTGACTTTTGTACCATCCTGTATAAGTATTATCTCTTGTTACCAATGTGTTTAAATTTTCATTTTAAATATGCACAAACTGAAATCCATGTAAATATCTTAGTTAATATTAACTTCTCAATTTTTGTGATTTATAAAAATGTTTATTTTTATTATATAATACATGTATATTGACATTTTTGACATCTCATTTTTTTCGATGTATAAAAATGAAACTTTCAGCTTTATGTTTCAATTTTTCAACTGATAATGTTACAGAATGGCAAAGTTATAAAGTTATATGCTTGCATAGGCAAACAACTAGAATCTATCTTCTAAAATGTAGCGTACGAATTTTGAAACAAAGCCTTTTAACTGTCCTAGGAATGACAAAAAAGGTATGGAAAAAGTATCTATATTAAAAAAATCAATTTCAGATGTTTATACAAAGCTAAATAATTAAGATATCGGAAAAATATTTTGATCATTTCAGTGATATTTCTTCTCCTTTAGTACACTTTTGACTTTCTATTTTATCTCCATAGCTAATTTGTAAGAATGACCATTTTTCCTTCAACGATTTGCTTTCTTTAAGATAAAAACGAAATGAAGGACATGATTCGGAATTCTAATATTTTTTCTGCAACAGTTACACTACGGAAATGAGTATCGTCATGCAAAAAGATCCAATTATACCGGATGTTGCAATTTCAGGCTCAAGACGCGGAATTCTTTCAGTTGCCCCACAATTTCATAAACGTAGACGCACTTTGCCAGTATTATCATTATTTTACACTAGAAAGAAACTATCGTTGAAACTATAGTTGTACCTACTTTCACTCGTTTCAAGACGACGATTGCTGCACCAGAACCCATAAAAATTTCACAAAATTGAAGTTATGTACTTAATGCAGGTTATTCAAATTTATTGCGGTGATAGTTTTTCAAGCTTTCTGAATTTAATAAGCTTCTACACTGACTCTATATTCCCAGCAGAAAATAATAATTACCAGAAAATGTTAATATTGTAAGAGATTCGAGAGTGACCGTGGACCATGCGGGTCGCAGTAGGGTACCGTGTGTTGTTCAGGGGTACAGTTTATGATTACGGTGCGGACGTGACTTCAGGCTATTTTTGAGATTTAGCAGAACTTTCTGTTTATGATAATTTATTAGAGACTTCGTATTTTAGCTAAAGGTCTCAATAGCCGTTGACGTGCCGTAAAACATCTGCAAATCAAATGCGGACCGTACAGGGCCTTAGGTAGGCAACGAGGGCTCAAGGCGAGGGTACCTCCATTAAACCGGTCAGTTTTTCACCCTTGTCGCCTTTTGGAGGGCGTACATTAACTTTAGCCAGATTTGCGATTGGTTTTGGAAAGTAACCGCCTACAATGCGGAAGCGCTTATAAGGATAGAACGAAGAAACAGCGAGATAGGTTGTAGCGTGAACGAAGGTACCAACGGTTGTTTTAAGGAATAAACGTTTTATTTAAACCCGACATCTTGTTGTTTTTTGATCGGTCGTCCTTACAATATGTAAATGTTAATATTGATGGTTTAACCCTTAGCACTCGAGTGGTGATTCAGAGTCACCACTAAAAATTGCTGTACCATTATTCAAAATATTGTTTACATTATTAAATATGTTGGGATTTAACCAATTACTAAACATTTAAGTATTGTACGAAGTATTATATCAATTTCATATCCATAAAATGAAAGAAATCATATACAATGGAATTATTCTAGCTAGAAAGAAATGTTTAATTTTTGAGTTAAAATAGCTCCGAGTGCAAAGGGTTAAACCTGCACAAATTAGATTATGGATGTATTAATGCATACACATGTGACTGAATACACGTCTATTTAAATCAGGAATCAGAAGAATTAAGAAACTTTTCAATAGTTCCCATTGAAAACGTGAACCGTCCAAACTGAACTTTTTCCAAAAAACGTTCACACGTTTTAAGTAGGGCTGTTACTTTCGTTCGAAGGCCGAAGATTCCGAAGCTTCGATTTCAGAAACTTCGAAGGTGATGAGAATCGAAGTTTCGAAGCTTCGAAGGCGATGAGATTCGAGGTTTCGAATTTCGAACCTCCGTAGTATTGTAAATTATTAGAAGATTGAAGAAAACGAAGTTTCTTTTTTTTAATCTAATTTTTGTGTTAATATTTTTATTTATCAAAAATCGTGATATTGAAATTTCGGGCACCTCGAAGACTTCAAAACTTCGAAACTTCGAAACTTCAAAGTTCCCTTCGATCCTTCGAATCCTTCGAAGTAAGAGCCCTAGTTTTAAAGTTTTGGTAAGAATAGATAAAAAGGGAGAGTATTTTGTAAATTTAATCATGCAATGTTTCCATAAAGATTATTATTTTTAAAAAGCAATATAAATTAGACACTTTCACTGCTCAGTTGTCGAGAGTAGCGAGTGTTTGAATGCATTTGCGAGCGTTCGAATGCATTTGCGAGCGGCTGCATACGAAATTCGTTCGATTAACACTTTGTGCACATTGACGTTGGAGTAATATTCCGTCGTTAGCATTTGGCGATACGCAAAACAATCCGAGAAGGCTACCCATGCAACTGCGTGTCATTGATTGACTTCTCTTAAGGGGGCAGTCTCATGTAAATGCTGCAGAACATGACAATTTTCATGAATTTTTTTCAAAGCAATGGCATGTCTTACTTGTTTGTCGGTTCTATTTCGCTTGCAATAAATGCATGTTTAAAATTCACATCTTGCTTGCGCAGATGATTAGAAATCTCAGACTTGGCCAGAACGATTATTTTATAATGATTTTTAATCAGTATACTCGTCGTTATCGCCCGTTATAAAATGAATAATTGATCCTGAAAATTGGCAAAACGGCGAATGCATAAATTCCATATTCTGAAATTTCATTTTTTCTCGGTATAATTTTTTAATTAAAAAAGCGTATGATAAATTCAACGTATAAATACTGATACTGTAGTTTCCGAGATTTTATCTATAGTGAGTGTAAAAAGTATTCGTACGTCCTTTAAAATAGAATAACTTTTTTATAATTGTACCAAACGACCTGATTTTTTATAATCAATTTTTATAATTAAAAGATATATTTTAAATTTTCTTTAAGGGCCCAAATAAAAAAGTTTTAAAAAATGCTTCAAGTTTAAGTTTTAGAAAATCTTTTCTGCATATCATTTCGTAAACCAATGCTCCTAATTGATTATAAAAAATCAGGTCGTTTGGTACAATTATAAAAAAGTTATTCCATTTTAGACGGCGTACGAATACTTTTTATACTCGCTGTATGTCAGGTGAAAAAAAAGTACGTTTTGAGAAGAACACATTGAAAATTTTCTAGTGTCACCGATTTTCCGAAGCATCGTCCACGTGGAATCGCCATAACTTTGCCACAATATCGGGAAAGTATTTTTAGCTTTAAAAAATACAATAAAAGAAAATCGATTTTTGGCCCGTCCGCTTGAGAATGCCCTGTTAAATCATCGGTGCGTGCTTGGAACGGTGTGATCATCTTCGGGAACGGTGCACTCGATCACCAATATCGTCATCAAGATGTGGCCGACATGCACGCGCGAATACGTGCGAAAAGCACGTGCACGCGTGCACAAGCCGCAACAATTACAAACTATTCATCGTTTGATTCCGATGACCTCACAAGCTATTGTATTTGCGTCCTGTTCCGATGACACGTGACATCCGAATGTCGAACTCCTTTCATTGTTGAATGGGCGAAGCGCAGTTTCTGTGAGGTTTATCGACAATTCTTGAAGTTTTTTTTTTATTAAGCTGTAAAACCCCACATAGGATTATTAGCAGCATGCACATGACTGTGGATGCTAACATTACAAGAATAACTTAGAATCTAGGGTTGGCAATAAGGTGGAACATTTCTGAATACTGGTGCGAATTCTAAAGTTGCAAACAGTGAGCCTTAAGGGAGAAGGGTATCCGACTGAAGGTAACTAGAATCCACTAGAATCTAACTAGATTTTCGGTCGAAACGTGGGTTTGTGGGCCGCGAAATTTTGTGCTTATACGAGCATATTTTGAGCTGCACAACGCTTCATTTGATAGAGGAAGGTTCAGTGAAGATCGCACTGGTCATGAGAGAACGAGATCGAACTAGTCGAATAAAAATCGAGAATTTTCGCTCTACTTTGAACACTCATATTATTAGATATAAACATAATCTCGCTGAACCTACCTCTATCAAATGAACCTTTGTGCAGCTCAAAATACGCTCGTATAAGGATAAAAGGTCGCGGGCTCGCAACCCATGTTTCGACCCAAAATCTAGTTAGATTCGAGTGGATTCTAGTTCCTTCATCAGAAAAGTCACGTGGGTACCCTTCCACCTTAGGGAAATTATGAATATAAAGTAAAGGACAAAGAGGGGGTCCGCACAAAAGGATATCTATTGTATAGGGTGGAAAGTAACCCATGTTGCAAAGTTCGTGAATCAGAGCATCTCAATTATTATCGTAGATCGGACATTGGCATAATACGTGATTAGGATCCTGTACCAGACAGCCATATAGGCAGCTTGTGTCAGCAGCCAGTTTAATCTTAAAAAGGGAGGCTTTCAGCTGATAGTGTCCAGATTGGTTGGGTTATGTTAACCCAACAGATGAATTCTCTAGGAAGCTTAAGATGAGCAAACCAAGGTTTGGACCCAGAGTGGCAGAAAGATCTGAAAAATTTAATGCCCTTGAACTCTGCTTCTTCGAGAATATTATTGACTATCAGCGTCCTAGCTTGTTTCCTAGGATGTTGGAAGGACAGTCAGAATGGATGTAAATCTAATGATAAGAACATTTAGAAGCAAGCTCAAGGACAGTTTTGATCGCAATACATTCAGCAGAAAAGATAGACATATCCTTATGTAAGCTTAGCAGGCGGGATTCATTTAGCTCAGATGAAAAACATGCAGCACCAGAATTGGGCATTAATCGATTAAAATTTTAATCAAGATTGATTAATGTATACGATTAAAAAAGTAATCATTGAAAAATCGGCGATTGATTCAATCGATTGATAAAGCTAATCGTCAATTGTTGATTAAAAGAAGAAATCATCGAAAAATCGGCGATTGATTCAATCGATTGATGAAGTTAATCGTCAATTGTTGATTAGAACAAGAAATCATCGAAAAATCGGCGATTGATTCAATCGATTGAAGAAGTTAATCGTCAATTGTTGATTAAAAGAAGAAATCATCGAAAAATCGGCGATTGATTCAATCGATTGATGAAGTTAATCGTCAATCGTTGGAGTTAATAATCAATTGTTGAAGTTAATCGTCAATCGTTGAAGTTAATAATCAATTGTTGAAGTTAATAATCAATTGTTGAAGTTAATCGGCATGCGGTCTATCCATAAATTGTAATAAGGAGGGAGAGAGAGAGATGCGGTATGATGGTCGTAGCTTTCCAGGAACAATAACTTCAAACATAAAAGCACGTAAACAGAGTTTGTATAATATTGTAAACCAAATGACAATATACCTAAACTCAGTTTACATTTTTTTCAGTATTCATACAGTTTTGATTCCGTATTTCATTCCGAAGTTTCAGCAGTTAATCATTAATCAATTATCCAATTGACGATTACAATTGACAGGAATGTAATCGTTACTCGCAATTAACGGCTAAAGTAGAAATTTAACCGTTATTCCCAATTAACGATTAATAATGTACGGTGGTGATGCCGTTGTGAACTCCGCTGAATATTTGATATTAGCAACAGTAACGACGCGACGTCGTTATTGTTATTTATTGATTGCGGTTTTCGTTTTGTTTATCAATTGCGATTTGGAATGTGACAATTGAATAGAAAAGACTGATTCTCAGACGGAGATTTCGTTAATTTAGTGTGCTTGTTTGATTGTATTTGACGTTACATTATACTTTTCTTTCGGTTTGTGTTGTGTTATTGAGTTATTTCTTAACGTTTCTTAACATTCTTGACGTCTCTTATCCTACAATAAGTATTCAATCGTTAACCGCAATTAACGATTAATAAGTATTTAATCGTTAACCGCAATTAACGACTAAACTAGGAGATTAATTGTTAATTGCTTAACGATTGAAGTAGAAATTTATTCGTCAATCGTTGATTAAATTTTTGCCGAACTTTGGTTGTAAGTCCTCAATTTGTCGTGGAAGTAAAGATCGAGGTTTGATGATTAAATTGGCCCACCCGGTGGATCCTATGAGTCTTTGTATAAAATTGTAAAGAGCTGTCCTTTTTCGAAAAGTTTTTTTATGGTGAGGTTGTTACATAGAAAAATGGATCTATGAAGTAAACAGAGCTTGGACTCTCCCAATAGAGAGAATAGTGGTGTACAGAAATTTTGTTGGGTTCATGAGAACCAGTACCAGTTAACCCCTTGTCCTACGATTTATTTTACTGTTTCAGTGATTAGAACTTTTTTGTAGATCGTAATTTTCTAAAGCAGGAGACAATTTATATCTATCTATTGCTGTAACTTATATCTAATAGCTGTAGATTAACAAAACCAAAACGAATTTGATTTCGGTTTAAAGGAAATTAATAACATACATGTTAATTAGACTCTGTTCTGAATCTTCATCACGAGTCTGGCATAATATTGTAGGGCAAGGGGTTAAGAGTTAATTGGTTTAACACTAAACCTACCGAGCCTTAAAAGGAACTGGTACATGTTCCCTTATAAAAATGACAAGATTGATTTTATTTAGACTAAAGATATCTATACAATCGTTTCTTATAAAATCAGTTTTATTAATTTTCTAATTGTAAAATAAGAAGCTGTTCATTTTGACCGGTGTTGATAGGTTTAGTCAGTGGCGGATCTAACGTTAAGCGGACTAAGCGGCCGCGTGGGGCCCCGGGAAATACCAGAGGGCCCCGAATTTTAAATATATTTATAAATTTTTAAATAAATCTATTTAATGTGTAACGGTATGAAATTTTTCATTACTTTTCTTTTTTGTTAATAAGTTTATGAGAGTTTTCTTGCAACTTCTATTTCTAGCTTGAGTTTGAGGGCCCCAAAATTTTTACCACTTGGAGCCTCCACTTGAGTTGAGCCGCTCAAAGCCGCTTAGCGTTAAAAGTTGTGGTAGGTAGTTTCTTGAAACAACTTCGCGAAATGTTTCAAACTCGCCCCACTACCAATCGAAAAATGACTTGGTGCGTTTTCGTAAAATTATACAGATGGACCCACACGATTCAAACGTAAACTAGACAATTTTTACGTTGTGAAAGTATTTCGTTTGAGCCTTTGGATGCATTCGCGCGAGAAGAATGACGACCGTTTCAATTACACAACTGATTATAGAGTCCGCACGAGATGTAACATAAACGAATCGTTTCCGAGTGTATTAAGAAGCAATGAAGCTCCACGTTGTCTGCAGAATGCGTGGAGAACGAGTGACTTGCACGTTCCCGTCGCCAACTGTTGTACAGCGAATTAATCAGCCGATTGCCACGTGCTGTCGCGTCTGGCGCGCACGATTCTCTTTGAACCGGTTTTCCTCCGGTTCCGCACTGAAAAACTTTTTCGACAAGATAACACTTTATTAACGTATTAAGATACGGCAATCTTTGCCCCGAGCGCAAACAGGAGACGAACGATAAGCGTGTCGCGCAATCTATTTTACTTCGAATCGCATGTAACATGCACTCGAATCTAATCGGCCATCCCCGTTCCTACCCCGCTGACAACATCTGACACGTTTCCTCCTTCTCGCGATTAACTGAATTCCAGCACGATCGCGTTAGACATGACTCATTTTGCTGGATGATTTTGCTTCATCTTACTAGCAACACGATCCATCGACCGCGATTAGGGAACGTCACGGGTCGCCGCTCGATTTTCTAGACAGAAACCAGGCATAATCTCGCTACGCAGTGTCTCTCACTAATATTCGGACACTCTAAAAAGACGATAACTTTTTAAATATTGTACAGTGAATTTTACTGTCCAACAGCCGTGTTTTGCACGGACAGTGATCGTAGCCTCGTATTTTTGATTTATGATTGCATCTATCGCGCCGAACGCGCCGACCGCGCCGAGCGAGACTTCAATAGAGAGCCGAACATAGAGAAGGACAGAAGAGTAGTGTAGTGAGGCACTGAACAGTGATCGTGCCCATAAACAGTAAAGGGGCGTTTACTGTACTGCAGTATTTTTTATCGATATAAGTCCCCAACAGGGGTCTGCGCGGGGACATTTATACGCCAGGGATACTATTCTTTGACTTTTGCCGAACTCGAGAGGCTTCGGTCGCCGAGAAGTATAAACATTTCAAACTTCTTTATTTTTCATTATTTTTTTATGGGACTTTGATCAACATATTTGTGGCATTTTTCTAATAAAAATCATACCAAATATGATATAATTCCGATGATATTTACTTGTGTAATGGACAATTGAAGTTCCGGACGCAAGGAAGGACAGCGTATGGGAAAGAAAGAGACGCGGAGAGTCGCAATCGCCGGCACAGTTCGTTTTTTTCCGCATCAACCGATTTCGATGAAACTTTCACAGTGCATATAAGTGACAGAGATTTACAAAACGTATTTTTTAAATTTTCAATATAGGTCCACACTTTAAAAAGTTGTAAAATGCAACTTTTAGTATTTTCTCTGCAATTCCGACTAGCCATTTTTTTCAAAAATTTTAGTCAGCTTTGCAGCTGTGCAGCAAACCAATTGTTCTAACTTCCCAAAAAATTTCAAATCGACAACAGTTTGATTAAATAATTCATACTCTCCAAAATTCTATTTATTTCGTGTCAACATTAACTGCATTAACAATTTTAAGAGCGAATACATTAGGTAAGGTTAGCACCTTAATCATGAAACTACTGCTATGAATATGTAAGTATTCATATCATAGTGATTATGCATCGATTTCCGGAAAGATATTGATAATTATTCATACAGTGAACTGGATTAATATTCGGACGTTCTAAAAAGGACGATAACTTTTATAATATTGTACTATACGATTTGAACTTTTTGGGAAGCTAGAGCAATTAGTTCACTATGCAGGGTGTGAAAAAAAATTTTTTCAAATATTGCAATTGATCGGAATTGTAGAAAAAAATACTAAAACTTGCATTTTACAACTTTTTTATGTGGGCCTATATTGAAAATTTAAAAAATACGTTTTGAAGATCTGTGTCAATTAAACATATTCTGAAAATTTCGTCAAAATCGGTCGACGTTGCAATGAGCTACAAACGTTATAGGCCACACACATAAAAAAGTTGTAAAATGCAATTTTTAGTATTTTTTCTACAATTCCGATCTATTGCAATTTTTTCAAAAATTGCAATA
>CM052274.1:3650011-3735912 GCA_028455795.1 Lasioglossum marginatum
GTTTTTCGATTTTTCCTGTTGGTTTGGATATAAAAGACACCTGATTCCAAAATTTCAAGTTTCTAGCTTGTCTGGAAGTGGGTTAGAATTATCATGATCATCATCCTCCTATATATATTCCAAGAATTATGCGTTTTTGGCGTATTTATATCTCAGGTTCCAAGCTAGGTAGAAAGTTGCTTTTTACATGAGAGTTAGTTGATATTATATCTAGCTCACATACAAATTTTGGTTGACCTCGGTTACCGGGGAGAGCGGCAATGGCGGTGCCAATATGGCTAAAAAGCGCTTAACTCTGGTACGAGATATACTACTCGGCAGCTTAGAGGTGGCAGGAGGGAACTTGATTCGCGCGCTGCCGCGCGCGTTGATGTATTTATGTTTACAATTTATATTAACACAATATAATTCATTCTCTATTAAATACTTTAGAAGCTTGGGAAGGTCTTGAAATTTACTTATTGTATTAACTCTCATCCGTCCCTAATTTCGCGAACTGTATCTGTCCCTCGGTATCAAATTGACACAGTGATAAAAAAAAACGATAAAATAACAAGTCAAATAGTTACTTTTCGATGTTTTTTTCATTCAAATTGATGAGTTAACATTTACATCTTAGGTGTTTGCTGTTATATGTTTTGCATTAAAAAAATAAAAGTCACCAAGTTTCGGACAAATTTACCTGCAAATAACAGAACAGTATATCTTATTTCGGGAAAACTGTGTCAAATTGACACGAGGGACGGATGAGGGTTAATATTAATCTGATCAGAGCATGAAAAATTTCTACCAGACCTGTAAATAAAATCTGCTTACGGCCTGACCTAATCAGTGCTTAAACCTTTAATTCTATAATAACACGTATGTAATTATTGTTGCAGATGGAAATGTACAACAATCCCACTATGAATAAGAGTTCCCTGCACGGTGACGAAACGACGCTCAAAGAGCCTCATAGGTAAATAATACTAAATAAGTATATCTACTTCACAGAGTATAAAACATGCAATAGTCACAATTTTGAGAAGTAAATAATCGCTCCTGAATTTGTAGACATTTCTGAGAAATATTTTCAATACAAATAACATTAAATGTAATGTTCTGTAATACCAACAATTGTACAAGTATCTAAAAAATGACCATCGATCAAGAGATCAATGACTATCACTTGTTTTGCACCCTGCACATTTATCTTTTTTAAACTAAATAAGATTTTTTTATACGACGTTTATTACAAGACTGCGGATTTTATGAATTCGGGACAAAAAATGAATAAGTCGAATACGAAACTAATTTGAAATTAGAATATGTTAATTACAATAATAGAATATACAATATATATATATATAATTACAATAATAGAATATTAATTACAATAATAGAATATACAATATATATATATATATTAATTATATATTAATATGTTAATTACAATAATGGAATATACAATATATATATATATATATATACATGTATATACATATATGTATATACATATATGTATATATATGTGTATATATATATATAATTAACATATTCTAATTTCAAATTAGTTTCGTATTCGACTTATTCATTTTTTGTCCCGAATTCATAAAATCCGCAGTCTTGTAATAAACGTCGTATAAAAATGTATACATATAGGTTTTTAAACTAAATAAGGTAAATGTGCAGGGTGCAAAACAAGTGATAGTCATTGATCTCTTGATCGATGGACATTTTTTAGATACTTATATATATATATATATATATATATATATGTTAATTAAATTAGAATATCTTGAATTTTCAGAATATTTCTTTTTAAATTTTCCACATAGTCGTATAAACAACAACTTTTAGTATTTTCTCTTTAATTCCAACCAATTGCAATTTTTTTCACGACTAATTGTTCTAACTTCTCGGAAAAAATCCAAGTGGTATGGTCCTTTCAAAAGTGTTCCAATATTATTGCTAGACATCGGATTTTCATGCAAAATAAAAATTTTTTATGTGAATTATAACAAATTGGAAATAGATGAAGAACAAGATGGAAATAGATAATGAAAATAGAAATTTATTTCCTTTCTTAATATATTTAATAGGTTGAAAATAATATAACAGTATTTTTAAATTGTTCTAATATTTTTACTGTTTTAAGTTACACCTACTATTTTTTGCCATAAATGCATAAAATCCGCTGTACAATTATTGCGATTCACTGTGATTTCTTCTTCCAACTAGAGTTGACGATCTTGATGATCGATAAGCCATCTTTTTCCGGTTCATCGATGCCGAAAATAGAAAGACAAACACAGTCTGGTAGCGTTAAACGGACAAATTGCGAAACGCCTAAGCGTTTATGTATACGTTTCCCCACTTCGATAGTAAGAGTCGAACCAAATGTGACGTATGTACCTATCTCCTTGGCACCGAGTAATATATCTTTGATCAAACGCCGAGGTATAAAACCTGCGGGGCATTCGATTCGGTTTTTCCTCTGTTAATCCATCTCTCGTAAGGTCGCAACGACAATCCGATGGAAATATGGTTCCATCGGTGCGATCGAAGTTTCCTCGTATGCAAGTCATCCATTACGCAATCGAACTTATCTACGGAGATTTATAAACACTGTCAGATGGACGGAAATTAGATTCGCAATCAACGTACGCAATTGTTTATGGTTTGTCTGCGTCCTGGAGACGTGCTGCGCAACAATGTAACTATATGCATTCCTCATTAATAAGACTTCGGGAAAGTCCGTCGGGAAAATGTTGCACCTGAGACCATCAGTCATTAGTAGATTGCGGATTTTATGTATTTATAGCAATGACGAATAAAGAAAAAACTGAGTTCCGTTTGAATTATGAAAGAAATAGTAACAGTTGGTTTTTACCATTTTTTATTCAGGTTTGTAACGAAAATTTACAAAATGTTACACGGCGGAAACGGCAAAAATGGGCTAAAAATTGTGAAGAACTGTAATTTTCACCACATCTAATCGATTATAACTCATTAACCAAATAATCAATTTCGATGAAATTTTTAGCACGTTCATATATGTATATAACTTATAGTATATGTATAACACAAATCTACAAAACACATTTTTTAAGTTTCGTTGCAAGCGCAAATAAGAAAGTTATAAAAATGACTTTACTATATTTGTTATTAAAAACTGAAGTTGTGTGGACTATTCATAAAACAATTATTCTGATTTAAATCGCAAAGATGAATACATGAAATATAAAATAGTGGAAATATCAGACTACATTACTTGTGACTTATTCGAATTCTTTAAGAAAGGGAATGATGGAATTAATGTTTATGCCCCTCTCGTTTCTTGCAATTGACTTGGGAAATTTTTATTTTGCATAAAGATGCGCAGTCTAGTCATTGGACATTTCCATCATCAAATATATTGTTATATTTATTATTATAATTTTCCATCATCAAATGTATTTATATGTATATTAGGTATATGTAGAATTCAAATCGGTACACTCTTCTATGTATACATAATCTGTTTTAAATTTTATTCTCACCAACTCTCTGTTAGTTTAGGTGTTTTATGTACTTCAAAATGTACTTCAAAATGTACTTCAAAAGATCGTTTTTCTAGATTAGTACTAATGTATAGCATTTCTTATACCAATTATATTGAAAATAGCTATAAAGTTATAAAGTTATAAAAAGTTATAAATAGCTATAAAGTTGTATAGTTATAAATACATGTATATTTTGCTTATCTACGTACAAAATTAGTATCACCTTCTAAATTAAACTAGCAGCAAAAAATCATATTTCGTAATCTATATTTGCAGGAGAAATCACCTTCTTTCCTGTTGTATCGTCATTACGGCCCCGCCCTAGTTTTCTGGACAGGAATAAAAAGACAGATTTTATATAAATATACATTCTTTTACAGGGTGAGTCACGAATCGTGATCAGTAGAGATTACTCTGTTATTAGCAGTTCGGTCGAAAATGTTTTTATCAGCTATAGCACGATTTCAAGAGAGCTTTCACGTGATTATAGCAAATTTTTCGTCAACTCTTTTTTTTATGATTTCTCAAGGTCATCTTCAATTTTTTGCAAATACACCTATAATTTTTTTACGCCTATTTGTTAGAGGATTTCAAGGCGAATTCGGAAACGTATCATAACATTTAAAAAATTGCAAAAAAATGGCAAAAAAGATTGCAAAACATTTCTTTTTTAATTTTTTTTTCGAAAAAATTTGCCATAATTACGTGAAAGTTCTTTTGAAACCATGTATATGTGACAAAAACATTTTCGATCGGACTGCTAATAACAGAGTAATCTCTATTGATCACGATTCGTGATTCATCCTGTATAAGATTGTATATTTATATAAAATCTGTTTAAGCGGTAATTTAAGCTCTGAATTAAGCGGTAAGCGGATTAAGCGACCGCGTAGGGCCCCGGGTAGCAAAGGGGCCCGAGGTCTTAAAATATCTTAACTTAAAGATTTTGGAAATGACCGAGAAGGTTAAAAAAACCCTCCATAAAATAATCGAACAAATCTAGAAACAAAATGTTAAATTTATGGCCTCTAAGTTGCACTCTTCAACTATTTAATTCAGTAAATATTTAATAGAGCTGGAAATTTTAAGCCGAATTGACACTGACAAAATAATTGATGAATTTGCAAGAAATAAAGCAGGACGGAAATTCATATAAAAAATATGTAAAATGCATGCTTTTTAATAAATTTAATTAATGTCTTATGGTATGGAATTTTTGATTACTTTTCATTTTTGTTTATAATTGAATGAGTTTTCTTGAAACTTTTTTTTGAGGAGGGGGGCCGAAATTCTTACCGCTTAGGGCCCCCACTTGTCTTGATCCGCCCCAGATATTCGCTCATGCACAGGAGAAAAAAACGCCAGAATCGAAAAATGCAAATAAATTCATTGAACAATTCCCCGGGAATATATATCCATAATCTCAATAATCGTAGATGTGTATTAAAAAACAGTGAACCTGTTATTTTGACAGGCTCTGTAGTTCCAGCGTTGAAGCCTTTTATTTTTCTCCCGTTTTATTGTAAATCGCACCCACTCATTTTTCTGATAAATGTATAAAATTCGCGGTCCGCTCATTAACATATCTATTCGTGACTCTCAGGTTCAATACATGGAAATGACGAAATCCGGTTAATTATAGTGGCTGTTTCGTCGAACATGGCCGGCCTGTGAAGTTGCGTGGGTTTTAAATGGAAAATCAGCTGCGATGGTCAAAGAATTATAAATAACGCGTGATAAATTCGATACTTTTACGTGTCTAACCGGGGAACTGTTCAAATTGTTTGTCTAAATCAACGAGGCGTTCGTGACGAGTCCAATGGCGGATTCACCTTGAAATGTGCTGCATATAGGATGCGGAATTCTTGAAATAAAGACTAGATTAGATAGTCACGTTACTTTCACCTCGTTGCAACTCAGTCTTGCAACTTGTCTACTGACTTCATTGCATTCCATTAAGGAACTTATCATAGAACAACTGATACCGTTTCATTGTTGTGATATTGCAGGCTTATTAACGCATTCACGATCCCATGACCCGTCTACGATTCAAGATCATCTCACAGATAATGGTAATTAGTTTCACACAGTTGAGAATAGTTGACCTGGAAGCCATTTTGGAACTAGAGGACTGGCATAGCGTAATCCTCACAAGGAGATTGTTTTATAATAAATCATTATTATATAAAAGACAGGTTTAAGGGAGTTTTTCTAGGATTGTAAGGGTGTGAGATGCGCGTTCTCATTTCTCGATAATACAAAAATGGGGGTTTTCAGTAGTCAAAAACGCTAGATAAAATTGCATATTGATGAAACTGCTATGATAAAACCTGCTATGATAAAACTGCATTATTCGGCAACGTAATTTGCATTAGGACTGTTACTTTCCTTCGAAGGCCGAAGATTTCGAAGCTTTGAGTTCAGAAACTTCGAAACTTCGCAGGCGATGAGAATCGAAGTTTCGAATTTCGAACCTCCGTAGTATTGTAGATTATTAGAAGATTGAAAAAAACGGAGTTTCTTTTTTTTTAATCTAATTTTTGTGTTAATATTTTTATTTATGAAAAATTGTGACATTGAAATTTCGGGCACTTCGAAGGCGATGAGAATCGAGGTTTCGAATTTCGAACCTCCGTAGTATTGTAAATTATTAGAAGATCGAAGAAAACGGAGTTTCTTTTTTTTAAATCTAATTTTTGTGTTAATATTTTTATTTATGAAAAATCGTGACATTGAAATTTCGGGCACTTGGAAAACTTCGAAACTTCGGAACTTCGAAACTTCGGAACTTCGAAACTTCGGAACTTCAGAACTTCAAAACTTCGAAGTTCCCTTCGTTCCTTCGAATCTTTTGAAGGGTCGAAGTGGGCATAGCGTTTGTAGCTAAATTTTCAATGTAGGTCCCCATAAAAAAGTTGTAAAATACATAAATGATTGATACCAGATCCACACAGTTGTGTAAACTTCCAAACATGTTATAGGTAGCAATACCAATACTATCAAATAAATTAATATTTTGTTTTCCTTTTGCAAATAATAATGAACTGTTGCAAATAATAATGAATTTATTCAAAACCTCAAGTAAAGAGTTAAATAGTTTCCAATTTTACCTAAATCCTTCATTGAAAATCTTTCCATTAAACTTGCTTTTACTTCATTTATCTTCGTTTTTTCTTTGGAACAAATCAAAAGATCATCTACAAAGACCAATATGTATATTGAATCTTTGCTTTTGCCATTTACGTATAGACAATAGTCATAATTGCTTCTTATGAAACCTAGTTCCTGTACTTTGTCGAAACAATCGTACCAAGCCCTAGGGCTTTCTCATAGAGTGCCTTTTTTAATTTATAAGCCCGATTTTCACCAATTTCATAGCCTTTTGGCTCATTAATATATACTTCTGATTTTACGTAACCGTTTAAAAAAGCCGTCTCGACGTCCATTTGTTCTATAAAGAAATTATTTTTACAACTGTATGACAATAAAATTTCCAACGTTTGCATTTTACCTACTGGTGAATAGACGTTCTCGAAATGTTCTTTTTGCTGAAAGCCTTTAACAACTAACCTAGCCTTGTAAGTGTTATTGTTTTTTCTTTTGAATATCCATTTGACATCAATAATTTTTTTATCTTTTGGCTTTTCTACAACTTGCCATGTGTTATTTTTCTGTAGACTTTCTATCTCAGAATTCATCGCACTCTGCCATTCCTTCGATTCGTTAGAATTTATTGCCTCCTCATATCTGAACAATTCCGGAATTGCATTTTTTGAAAAAATTTCTTCTCACACCCTGTAGCAAACTAATTGCTCTAGCTTGCCAAAAAAGTTCATATCCTATAGTTAAGTATAGTTCGTATCCTACAGTAAAAAGGTTATCGTCTTTTTTAGAGCGTCCGATCGGGTCACTGTATGTTGGCAGTTTTATGGATCTGATTGCCTTTAGACAACAATAGTTGTAAACAATCTTTACACGGAACGCTGACTACCTGATAGCAGAACCTCGAGAGGTTTGTTGTGGGAGCGGACTGATCATTCCGATGGATCACGCTCATTCACATCCGGTTATCACATATGCCACTTCTTGGTACGATGAGGCCAAGATCGTCATTTCTTCTTGAGCAGGCGAGCAAATACGATCCAAAGTGATCCCGTATGTACATCCGATATACTGTAATAAATATCAGTGAATTATACAGGTGGTTCACGCAATTGTTTCAGGCTATAACTTCGTTACGTGTATAGTTACAGAAAAACATCAAAGAAAAAGGATGAATGGTTTAAAGAGTACTATATCCGTAGCACCTTATTATTTTTTAAAGTGCAATGGTGCATGTGCAATGAACAGTTGCATTATCTTTTTAATGGAAATGCATACAATCTATCTTACATAGATAGATTCCTCTCTCAAGTCTACGTAAAGCAATATCGGGGCAGGATAGTAAAAAAATTGTATTATGTAACACATTACCGCCGATGATTATTCCATAATTTTGAAAAATCTACGGTTCACGGCTAAACACTTTTTAATGGAACCTTTAACAGTGACAGCAATTTTCATTGTGAACTAATGTCACCCTCAATAACCTCATCTATAATAATACTTTCATTTAAGATTGTAATGTAAAAGAAAATTTCTATGCTTTCTTTCGGTACAGCACAATTATTGAGAATCCTATTAATAGGCTTTCGGTGGGTAAAGTGTTAATCAAGAACTTCATGGAAATGATTGTCATACAAGAAAATTTTCAAACAAGTACAAACTGATGCTTTCTTTTTTGATAAAGTGTTGTTTACAGACGAGTCGCCATTTACGAATCATATGGTCGAGTAAACACCAGATACTTACATTATTGGATGGTAAAAAATCTTCGTTGGCTACGACAAGAGGAAAGACAACGTCCATGAAGTGTTAATTACAGTAAAGTCCCAATCTAAGCGCGACGGAGGTGACCGTTCTAAGTCAGTTCGGCTACCGCTTCTTTCACGAACTTATTCGTGGCATTTTTCTGATTAAAATCGCACTAAACACGATATAATATCTACTGTATTTAGTGGTTTAATTGACGGTTTGGAGTAACTTTAGGACACAGAAGAGGATAGCGAGTGAAAAAGAAAGAGAAACAGCGACTGCGACGGTCGGCGAGAATTAAAAACTTATTGCATTGTTTAAGATACCGAAGCGATGCTAATTTTTTTATTTTCAACTTTCTTCTTATACAACCTTCCTCAAGATATTTGTTAAATATTTCTGAGTAAAATGAGTCGTTTAAAAACCTCCAACGGGCTGTAGCTCCGTTAATTTGCAAAATTCTGGTCTAATTCTTTGAAAACATATTTTGGAGATGTTAGGTTGTTTATGTAATATATATTACATATATATATATATATATATAAAAAATATGACAATTTTCTGATTAAAATGACATCAAACAAGATACAACTTGGCCCATATTTACTGTACATGTCTAGCATAATTTATAATTTATCATATATGTAACTGTATAATTTATAATTTATCATATATGTAGATATATTTATATATTTATATATATGATAAATTATACTTTTTATTATAATTTACATATATGATAAATTATAAATTATGCTAGACATGTACAGTAAATATGGGCCAAATTGTATCTTGTTTGATGTCATTTCAATCAGAAAATTGTCGCAAATGTATTGGTAAAATTTCATTAAAAATATGTAAAAAATTTAGCAGTTACATTATTGTAAATCAATTATATCAATATTTGTATTCGGCGCGGTCGACGCGGCCACAAAAAAAATAATATCCGGTCCCGATCTATGTCACAGCAGAAAACCGAGAATCGGCTTAGATGGGGACTTTAGAGTATATCTAATGATATGATGTGTTTAAAAATAGAGGTAAACCTTGGCTTGCAGAGGTCTATCTATTTTGAATTAATGTTGCAGAGGTAAAACAATGCATCTGGACATGTAGTAAATAAACATAAATTAAACTAATGGCAAGTTTTATTTCGGCTTGTAGAGGTTTGCAATATAACAAGCGAAAATTGTTGTCCTATAGAGTTGTTTGGTATCGTGGTTGAACTGTATCGAAAAGTCAAAAATGGTAAAATTGTCTTACGGTAAACATTTTATCGTTTCACCTAATCGCAAGATCGTAGCGATGGCAGTATCGCTGTCGCTCGAAATAATTTCGACATTGACTGCTGTTCAGTTTTTACAATAGGTCTGGTGAAAGTATAAATCTGTACGTTAAAGGAGATCGCCAACTTGATCAGCGCCAAGGAGTCTATGATACAACGTAGAAACCGTGGCATGATAATCATAAATCTTGAGAGTAACTGGTTTGACGTTCATGGGAAAATGCATGCGTAACTTTATACAGCCTAGAAACAGCCGGCAGCCGCGTAGTCTAGTTGTAGTTGTTGCGACCGGTGTCGAGTTCCCGTAACAGAGAGGCGTACGATCATTTGAAATGTCATTAGTAGACTCCGGATTTTATGCAATTATCACACAAATGAGTGGGTGCAATTTCAAACAGTGAGAAGATTAACACACTCTTAGAGTGTTAATATATCATTTTCACTGCCTTAAAATTATTAGTGAAGAATTTACATTTCTATTGGGTTGGAACAATAGTTCGTAGCGTTTGTAAATTAAAATTGAAAGCTAAAATTCAGATATTTATTCATAGATATATTCAATAACATATTTTCCATTCTGTTCTATTACTTTTTGCCATTTTCGAGGTAACTTCTTGTGTTATTGAATAAACATATGAATAAATACCTTAATTTTATCTTCGATTCTTGATTTGAAAACGCTACGAACTTTCTTTCCAACCCAATATCTAGCTCCTGTGTCTTGTACAAATGAGTAGGTGCAATTTACAACAGTGAAAAGATTCAAAGACTTCAAGAGAATTAATATATTATTTTCACTACATTAAAATGATTAGTGAAAAATATGCATTTATATCTTATAAATTATTATTTCTTGAAAATATCGTATTTCTTGAAAAATATGGGAGAAGTTATTGTCACGTAAATTTTCCGTGTATTATGCTATGGATTATGATTTTATGTAACGATATGCATAGAATTAATTTAATTTTCTTTAATTGCTATAGTGATATATAGTTCGCTCGTAGCGAATGTATTATAAGTTAATGTGCAATTTTGTTTGTCTTCATACATATTGCCGGTTTTAAAAATCTGCTTAATGATGGTACATATCTTTGGTCGCATTGAACTTCATTTAACTCGTATATCAAGGTGTTAATTGTTGTACTGCATATACTGATATTTACATGAATTATTTTACAGGAATGGGAGCACTTATGGGGCCTTCCAGTCGAAGGATCCCATTTTGGAGATCGAGAAGAGCCCGGACAAGGAAGGCGGAAGCAACGAGCATGGTATTTCCGTTAATCATCCAACCTCGTAAGTTGAATAATCTTAATACTCTCCCATCCGTTAATTCCTTTGTTCTTGTCCTTTGATTCAATTCACCGAACATTCTTTAAAAGATCTTATTTACTTTGAACTTTAATGCATTGACTGTCGACTCAACAGCTGTAAAAATTGGGTAAAACAAAAGCGGATTATTTAACGAAACAAAAACGATGAAATTTTCAGTATGTGTATAACTAACATAGATCTACAAAACGTATATTTTAAATTTTCATTGAGGGCCCAAATAAAAAAGTTTAAAAAAATGCTGTTTTTATTTTTGCATGCAATCTTGTAAATTGTAATTTTTAGAAAATCCTTTTTGCAGGTCATTTAGTAAACCAATGCTTCTAATTGCTTACAAAACATCAGGTCGTTTGGTACAATTATAAAAAAGTTATTCTGTTTTAAAGAGCGTACGAATACTTTCGTCCTCCACTGTACATATTATACTAATTAATTATTAGACTGTGGACTGCTATGTATAAGAATGACTTAAATAATTTCTATTATTTCAAGCTGATGATACGTCGCTCATCAGTAGTTGAATGTTCCTACAGCATAAAGAGTAGTCAATAAATTGCATACAGTGAATTACAAAACTGTATAAACATTAGAAGAACTATAGAACACTGTAGCACTATTTTCGATCTGCCAAAATTATTAAAAGAGAAACTATAGAACACTGTAATACTATTTTCGATCTGTCAAAATTATTAAAAGAGAAACTATATAACACTGTAACTCCATTTTCGATTTTTCAAAATTATTGAAAGAAGATATATATTTTGATTTAATTTATATTTCCTACTACACTATTCTCTGCGTAACTATCGAAAGGATCACTACCGTAACCGTCAAAATTTTATCCCTGAAACTGGGGAGATCCCCTAGAATGGCCTAGGATCAGTCAAGAGGTAAACAGGCTCGATGACCAGTGAGATTCACTCACACTAATCCAAGCGGAGCAAAAGATTTCAACTTCTATAATTTTTTATTTTCTTTTAATGAAACTTTTACCATTGTATTCGTCTCGTTTTTCTGGTTAAAATGACGCCAAACACAACAAAAGTATAATTGATGGCAAACACTTTAAATTAGGACGGCAAAAATAGGCTAAAAATGGTGAAAAACAATAATTTTCACCATATTCAATCAATTACAATTCAAACCAATTAATCAATTTCGATGAAATTTTTAGCATGTTAGTTATTATTAGACTGTGGATCTTTATGCATTTATGAAGAAATTGATTGGGCGAAATATAAAACAGTAAAAGATTTAAAAAATTCAAGAATGTTGTAATGTTGCTTTTAATGCACCAAAGTCGTTAAGGGATAAAATCAATTTTTATTTTATTCCTGCGGCTCACGTCCATGCAAAACATTTTTATTTTGCATAGAGATCCGCAGTCTAGTTATTATAACTTAGCATAGTATAACACAAATCTACAAAACGCATTTTTTAAGTTCTCGTTACAACCTCAAATAAAAAAAAACGACATTACTATATTTTTCATTAAAAACTGAAGTTGTTTGGTCAACTTATAAAACAGTTCGAATACGAAGATTCGACAGTTATGGAGAAAATAGTGCATTGACTTGAAAATTTTCACTTTGTGTGTGTGTGTGTGTGCATAAAGAGTCCGCAGTTTATTCAGAAAAATACAATTTCGTTGTATAAAGAATTAAATTAATTTATGACGAAAGACAACATTCTACGTGTAATCTTGGTTACGCAGACTTCAAGGAAGACCGCGTTTTACAATCTTTACACGCATGAGAATGTATGCCCGCGTGTATTCGTGTGTTCATGTGCTTGCGGGACAACATCCTCACACAACAGCAGGATAGGTTCCGTTTTGCGGTTTTAACTCGCGTGGTACCGCCCACGGTCACTTTCTATTGCTCATGAATATGGGTTTATCCTGTGAGAATCTTGGTTTCGTGTACAGGATGTTCTAAGAAATTCGGACGAGTTATACTTGCAAATTGCTTTCAGAAATAAAAACATCAGCAAAATCAATTCAATCGTTTCATGCGTACGTAATACTGTAAATTGTATTTGCAGATTATCGTAATACTTTAATTTTATAATAAGCAGACTGTGGATCTTTAATCAAAATATCACATCTTGATTACAAGAAATAATATTACATACTTATTAATATATTTTTTTAATATTGTTCTATAGTATATATAAAATATTTTCACTATTTTGTGTTCCACTTTTTAATTTCTGTCATAAATGCATAAAATATGTAATTTACTAACGAGTGATTTACATTAAAAACAAAAGGCAGTTATAAATAGAATGTTAAGAATTAGAAAACATTGTGCCTTAAACTGTGAAATTACATAATAACGGAGTAAACGAAAGTATGTAATTATTAGCAATTATTTTAATTAGAAAAACTCATGAAAGCAATCAATTTTTTAATGGCAGCATAAATAAAAAATTGATGTTTGAAATAATAACAATAGGTAATTTATTGGTTTACGCATATAATATTGCATATTTAGATTTGCAATAGACTAGCAATAGTAATGGAGAACATTTTCGTAAAGGAAAAAGTTACTTTAACCCCTTGCCGTATTTTAACGAGTCACACTCACCATGAAGATTTTGAACAAAGTCTAACAAATATGAATGTTACACGTTTCTTTTTAAATGAAATAAAATTTGATTCGCTTGTAATCAATATTTAAGCATTAAAATAAATATAGCTGTACAAAAAATATAAATTTTCTTTTCTCTTCTACGACGTTATTGTGGATAAACATGTTTTAATCACTGCAACTGTAGAGATAATGATACGACAAGGGATTAAATGACCTCGGGGATCGCCCCTTTCACAGAAGTACAATATTTTTGGGACACCCTGTATATACAGGATGATCCATCTAAATGTAGCCACATAAATATCTCCTTAAATTTGCGTTCATCTAGAAAATATAATTGTATGTAATTGTCTTAAAATGAATTACATATACAGGATCTCTCAAAAAGGGTGATCCATTTAAATGTAGCCACATAAATATCTCCTTCAATTTGCGTTGATCTAGAAAATATAATTGTATGTAATTTTCTCAAAATGAATTACATATACAGGATCTCCCAAAAATGTTGTAGTTTCAGAATGTTGCATACAGAATACCATAACATTTATACCATGACAATTGAAGGATATATTTAGGTGGCTATTTTTAAGTGGGCCACCCTGTACATTGGTCAACCGTTTTGTATATCTGACAAATCATTTTTGAAATATTTCAATGATCCATTCTTTTTGTAGTACTTCCTTCTTCTCATGAAGTATGGCAATAAATATGCGATACATTTAATGAAAATAGATTTACGCAGAAGACTTTACGCAAATTGATTCGTAAAATAATGTGGGAAGTTTGCATTTTCCTTGAAACTATGAGTAATACATTATTAATAACGTTGTAATGAGAAATATTTGATATTTGAATTTTATAATCAGAAGAATCGATTTTTTATAATATTTTGTATAAGATTTTGTGTTTGGAACAATTGGCTCACACCATTACGTTACTGTTTATTTAACATCGAACACTGGTTTGAACATTTTAAAGTCTCAGAATCTTTTGAAAATATTCTAAATTTTTAAATCACGACTTTACACTTCATTAAATACTTTGCATGTTATTTTTAGCATTTATACTTTATAATGGCTAATTTATGCAACAGTAATTATTTTATAAATACTCAAGGACTCTATGTAACATTTTGATGAATACATATTACATAAATCCTTTGATTCGCGGAAGTTTATTTTTCCATTTATATTCATGAAATTATCATGTTATTTCTAATTGGAAATGTTATAAAAGTAAAAGAGTACCTTAATCTCTTACAATTTTTACGATTTTATTGAAATTGGATAGTACTACCTATACCGAACAGCTGTTTAATTTTGAATCTGATCTTTTGTACCAAAGATTAAGTGTAATTTCGATTTGCAGTAAATACTAGGGGAATAAACTGTTTTTCTTTTATCTATAGTTTTATGTCGCATCAACTGCTAAGTTATTAGCGACGTCATGAAATAAATCAGGATATACTTTTGTTTGACTATTTTTGCAAGATTTTCTATGAAGATATACTGTGGAAAAAGGAAGGAAGCAATTTAGCCAATTGCGACGTTGTAATTCATAAGGTAATTTTCCGTGATACTCGAGCGTGTATATTTTCCAAGAACACAGTTTCCTTCTTCCCTGTCCGTATAATTCGTAGATTAATCTTTTCCATAAAATTGTTGCCATTCCACTACGCTGCAGCGTACTGGTTAAAATGAATCAGACAGGTCCGGATCTTTTTTCGTTCGGCGTAATTATCGCGAGCAATTAAGACACAGAACTTGGGACCTTGAGGTATCGTGCGGCACGAAATGTTTCTAACCTCGGATTCCGTTCACTAGAAGATAATTTAACACTTTGATGAATGAATGTTGCAAGTTTGCTGCAAGAGTTGCAAAGTAAATTAGCTGTGAACGAAAATAATCTTGGAACACGCGAGATTGCATTTTTTTGAGACATTAAAAGTATTTCGATGAATGATTTGCAGATGTTAAGACAGCTATAGTATATCTAATCAAAACTGGAATTAACTAATAATTTTAATTCGGTAAAAATTTATTGAATGTCAAGTAAAATGAATACTGTTAGTCGTAACATTTATTCTATTTATTATCTTTCCGGATGTAACATATAAAATATATGAATTTTAAGTGTAACTTCAAATGCACATGAATTATTTAATATTCAATTTTGTTATTTGAGATAAGCAAGGTTATTATCGACACCTTTTTTTCAATTAACTAATTAGAATTTGATAACAGTACGTCTGCTAATTTGATTAATATAAAATTTTTGAGGTGTGGGGTTAATAGCATTCTACATAAAAGCGTTTTCAATAGTTTCTTGATCCATAAAATTTTTTGGAGAAATTGTAATCGGTATATAGATGCCTTTAAAAAATTTATTAACACCAGGCCTCCGAATTATTATACAAATGAAATTAGAATTATATCTTGATATTCATATATGTATATTATATAATATATATGTATATTGGTGTACAATAATAACAAAATTGGATTTCTTATAATAATAAATTTCAAACTACATTGGAATTAAATCAAATTGAAATTGGACTTGTTATAATAATAAACTTTACATTATTTTAATATATGCTTTATTATATTAATATGTGCTTAATACATGCTATAATATGTTCTTAATACATGCTATAATACAGTGGTCGAAATAATGATAGGTTCACTTGCCGCATCGGCTGGTTTGCTGCTTCTAATTTTATTTTCGTTTTCGGAAGTATACTGTGGCATTTGTTTTTATTTCGCGAGAATGTATTCTACACATTGTGTAAGCAATCAGTCGACTATCAACAGTATTAGTGCAAAGACATACCTGTTTCAAAAATACTTTGAAAATTATCGAGTACAAGATACGAAATAATCTTAGGTTCACGGAGAAATATTTAAAAATTACTATTGATATCGCAATCGTTTGAACGTTTTTGTATGGCAAGTACACAGATTTATAAAGTTCAAAAATTGTAAAAAATATTTTATGTTTGTTTAATATTATTAAAGCACGGTAACACGGGGAAATCGTTAAAAATGATAACGAAAAGGGCCAAATTATTGCTTTCTACAATATGAGTCTCTCTAACAGAGAAATTGCAAGAACATTGAAAAGGTCATTAAATGTCATAAACAATTCTTTAAAATTAAAAGAAAAATGCGGCAGTAAAAAATCTACAGGCTATCCAAAAAAATTAACACATAGGGAAAAAGGTAAAATTTTTCAAGAAGTACGGCGAAATATGCTTAGTGCCTCTAAAATAAAAATGGAATTAGACTTGCCAGTTGGTGTTCGACGTGTACAGCAAATTCTGAGATCGAGTGGGACACTTAAATATTCTAAAAAAGCGAAAAAACCTCCGCTAACTAAATTCCACAAGGAAGAGAAATTAAAGTTTGCAGAATATCATATGTCATGGACCGAAAAGTGGAAGATGATGATTTTTTCTGATGAAAAAAAATTTAATTTGGACAGCCTAGATGAGTTTTAATATTACTGGCACGATTTGCGTGATAAAAAAATGTAAAAGTGACAAGAGTCCATGGAGGAGGATGTATAATGGTTTGGGCTGCATTTGGCTGGAACGGTAAGACTCCGATAATGTGGTTCCCCCCAAAAGTCAATGCTGAAAAATATCAGGAACTATTGGAATACGTACTGAACGAATATGGCGACAAGATTGGTGGACCTAATTTAATATTCCAACACGATAATGCAGCAATACATAGTGCAAAAACAATTAAAACTTACTTTGAGAGGGTAAAAGTTGAAGTTTTACCCTGGCCATCAAGGAGTTCGGACTTAAATCCGATTGAAAATCTTTGGGGAATATTAGCACGAAAGGTATATGACAATGGAAAATAGTATAGCACTGTTTCAGAATTGAAAAATGGGATTAGAGAGGCATGTTCTGAAATTAAGAGAGAAATATAATTAATAGAAACATTATAAAAATTAATTCAATCAATTCCACGCAGAATATTTGAAATTATAAAACAGAAAGGAGGTTCAACTAAGTATTGAATTATTTTTATTTTCTTTTTTTTTTAATTTTTTGTGTAAAAATACATAATGAACCTATGTTTATTTCGCAACTAAATTTCAAGTGTTGTAATAGAAAATTTGTAATTGATATTAATTAACATTGTGTTATTCAATTGAGCTGTGTATTTTGTTAAATATATTAGAATGAATAAATAATAATAAGTAAAATCAAAAATACTGCCTTAAACACAACATTATATCGACCACTGTATGTGCTTGAATAAATGACTTTATTGCAAACTTTCTCACGAGAACATTTTTATTACGTCAATAATTATAAAAAGAAAAACAATAAACAAGTAATTATAATGCATGTGGCAGTTCTAATGTTAAAGTTAGAACCTGATAATAGTATGAATAATATTAACGTAATAGCTAGCTATTATTAAAGCGTTTAAAAAGATTGTATGTACCTATATGTATATATTTTATGTAATATTTAGATACATTGTACATGTATATATCTTCAAATTATGAGACAAACGAAACTGTTCCTTTTTTAAATATCACCAGTGCGGGACGATTTACTGTCAGATTGTACATGACAGTCACGCGTAGAAGTAATTTCCTTCATTTGCATGCACGCGCAATATTAATGAAAATCACAATATGAAACAATTCACAGGAATTTAAATGCCGGATTAGTATAAACTGCCCGGTGGATCGTTTCCGACCACTTAAACACTTTTACCAATTTGTGGATTGAGGAGAATAAAGTGATCAATTTGCATAGTTTTGGACATTTAAAATGTCAACTTTAAACAAACTTCGTGTAGCGAAATTGACATGCACTGGAGCTGTGTCTTAAATCGCGTGAACTCATGTGTAAACATGAATAGCCAAGATTCCATATTTATACATATTGCAATAAAATAACTAATCGTTTGCATAGATATTGTTCCAGTTTGCTTTCAGATTCATATGTGCATAACTGATAATATATTTATACCAGAGTTGGGCAAACATCTTACTTAAATCAAAATTTTTTCCCAACTCTGATTTATACCTTATTTTACAGTAACGACGATTTTGTGAAGATGATACACATACAGTGAATCGCAGTAATACACTATTCGGACACTTTTAACAGGACGACAACTTTTTTATAATTGGACAATACGGCTTCAATGTTTTAGAGAAGTTACAACAATTAGTTTACTTAATGACATGAAAATCAAGTTTGAAAATATTGCAATCCGTCGGAACTACAGAAAAAATACTGACAATAGTATTTTATAACTCTTTTATGTGGGCCTATATTGAAAATTTAAAAAATACGTGTTTTGTAGATCTCAGTCAATTATAAATATTCAATTATAAAAATTTCAACAAAATCAGTCAACATGGCAATGAACTACAAAGTTTAAAGATGGTGAAAATTGCAGTTTTTCACGATTTTCCGCATCAACCGATTTTAATGGAATTTGCAGAATATGTACATACATATAACTGATACAGATCTATAAAATGTATTTTTTAAATTTTCAATATAGGCCCACACATAAAAAAGGTATAAACAACAGCTTTTAGTATCTTCTCTGTAACTCTGATCAATTGCAATTTTAAACAAAATTTTTTTCCCGTCGCGTAGTAAACTAACTGTTCTAGTTTCTTAAACGAATTCAAATCGTATGATTCAATGTTACAAAAACTATTGTCGTTTTGAAAGTGTCTGAATTACTGTGATTAACTATATGTATTGGATTTATATTCCTTTTGTACAGTTTATATGATTTCAGAAGAGAGGCGTCGATTTTTTAACGAATTCAATTTTATTTTCAAAAACCACATTTATTGGCGATAGATCCTGACTAGACACTTGGTGATACTTGTTAGTATTGACATGATTAATGGGCAACATTGAAACGTAGGCTCTTCTTACAGCCTCTAAAACCGAAGACGAATCTCGAAATAAATATTTTGGCATAAGTTCTCATTGGTTCGCGTAATTTCCACATTTAACTCATTTAGTGAATCGACCGTGACGTGGAATATTAGTAGTATTTTAATCGATTGCACAATTACGAGCTTCGCTAAAATGTTAGTTTATAAAAATGCTGGTTGATATATTACTCGAACAAACGTGACGTCCTGAATTTTGTTCTCTTTATCACGAGCAATTAAAATAATTTAGAATCCGGATTATCTTTGCACAATTCAATTAATTCCTAGCCAATTTAGAACAAAAATAGATCTGAAGATATTTGAAGAAAAGTCATTGTTAGACTGCGGATCTTTATGCAAAATAAAAATTGTCTGCATCGATTGCAACTATTGCAAGCAATAGAAATTAAATTGAATGTTATTTCTTCCCTTCATGATTTTAATAGAGGAAAAATCATACATATATTGACATCTACAATTTTAAAAATTTTTCAACAATTTTGAATTTCATCTACTCAATTTTGCTATAAATGCATAAAAATCCGCAGTCTTGTCATTGTGATAACAATTAACCATCCGTCGGGCGCAGCGGTTCTAGGAGATACATCAATCACTATTTTGCTATATTTATTTATTTGTTATTGCTTTAAACCAAGTGGTTCATATTTTGCAATATATTGTACGAATTTTTATATTAGAATTCTGTATAAATTCTGTATAAATTCTGTATAAATATTTTTAAAACGTGGCAGTTTATACTAATTTACCTCTAACTACTCTAAAATATTACTGAATTCATTTTTAAATTATTAGTTGTTCATAAAAAAGCTGAAATCTGTTGACTCATCTGTCAGATACACTGCGTCTGAACCTGTGCATATCGCCCAACCAACAGTTAATATAAGTTACATTCGCAATAACAAATGCAGTGTGTTATTTTTAATTTATACTATGTATACAATAACATACTTTAATCTACCACCGATATAAACTGTACTATTTATCGTGATAAACAGAACGAAAGTTGCTATAATTTTCTTTAGAAAAACATAATTGCTTAACAAACTATAACTTTACATTGATATCTTACATCTTATTTCACATTGATATTGTATACTGTATAGTTTCGCAAAATTTTTTATTTTATATACATAGAGCAGAAACTGATCAAAGACCAAAAGGTCTTTGCACGTGCATAAAGTTACAAACAAAAATTAAATCTTTATAAGGTGATGAAGTATCTAAGAAACATGAGCAGGTGAAACACACACACACAAAATAGTGAAAATATCAGAAGATTTTAAGAGCTCAATTATATTAATTGTAGCTCATTAAAATAATTCGTAATATATATTCCTTCGGTTACCTTCAATATATAAATATTATAAAATCGTTGACTATAAGCAGCTTTTTATAATCACAGTTCTCTGCATTTGAGAAAATATTTGTATTTACAAATGAACAAATGAATGTCACACACACACACAACCCAATATTAAGAGAAGGAATAAATATCTATACAGCTCTCTTTCTTTTATGTAAGTGTTAACGTTGCGACTGCGGAGTTTTATGCAAATTGAAATGTTTCTAATTCGATTGCAAGAAATGGAAGCTAGATAACAATGTATTTCTTCTTTCAATAATTTTTTCATGTCGAAGATAATGTAAAAGCTTTCTTAAATTCATCTAATCTTTTTGCGGATTTTTCTGCGAATCTTCAGGAAAAATAAAACTTGTCTGCATCGATTGCAAGCAATAGAAACTAAATTGAATGAATTATTTCCTCCCTTAATGATTTTAATAGAGGAGAAATCATATATTGACATATTCGATTTTTAAAATTTTTCAACTATTTTGAATTTCATCTTTCCAATTTTGCTATAAATGCATAAAGATCTGCGGTCAAGTTAAAAATGTCTAAAATCCGCAGTCTAGTCGTTAGCAATGCTGAACAATTGTTCACATTTCTATTCGATGGGTTAGCAATTTGATAGTTTACTGTCTTTGACATACAGTGAACCACGAAAGTATTTAAACGCACTTTAAAACAGTACGGGAGGGCTGTAACTTTTTGCTTGATGAAGATATCAAAGAGTTTTATATACCATTGGAAAGGTGAAGGAAATGCGCAACTTTTATACGAAAAATGTTTAGTGATTTGATCAACAAGTAAAATTTTATGGCCAATTTTCCGAGGACATGTTTTTTGGCTTCCTGAAAAAAGTGGTTGGGTTGTGAGACACTCGAAAAAATCAACTAAAAGTGGTAAAATATAAAGTAAAACCCATGTAACTTTAAGCAAAAATGAATTTTTATTTATTTTAAAGACATTAAGTGGCCAAAGAAGTTAAAAAGAATGGCAAAAAATTGATTGCTGTCAACTTTCTTCGCATAACGCTGTAACGTGCTCTTATCAACGCCATATTCTTTGGCAGCCTTTCTTATGCTTTTCTTCTCCAGCAAATGATCTTTAACGACACTAAGCACGGGCGATTTTCTTGGGGTTGACATGACTATAAATTCAAAAAATAAACCAAAACAAACATTACATGACAAATAAACACGTAATTCTAACACAAACAACGATATTTGACAGTTCTGATTCGTTCCTAGTACAAAAAACTAGTGTCTCACAACCCAACCACTATGGTGTCTCATAACCTAACGATGATGCCATTCCGAATGTGACAGAAAAGAAACTGTGTTTGTCGTATATGCGCAAAACTCAATATTTCATCGCAAAATGTAAGGAAAACACTAAATGAAAATGCATCACACTCACCTTTTTCAATTGATTCACTCAACAAAATAATGTTTTTAAAAAAATGAGTAAAAGTTTTGGAAATTGATTTTTACACACGATGTCCGTATCTAATATAAGCAACACGTCTACATATACACCTCGGTGCTAGCACAAAAACTAGCAGACGTCAAAACAAAAATTTGACAGCTGACAGATTGGAATTATCGCGATTGCGCCATGGATAAAAACGACTGTCTCACAACCCAACCACCCCCCCTATAACTTTTTTATGATTGCACCAAACGACCTGACATTTCTTGAGCAATTAGAAGAATTGATTTACCAAATGGCATGCAAAAAAGATTTTGAAAAAATTGCAATTGCTAAGAATTACAGGAGAAAGTAAAAGAGAGACCATTTATAACTTTTTATTAGAGCCCGTAATAAAAATTTAAAATATGCATTTTGTAGATGTATGTTAGTTATACACATGCTGAAAATTTCACTGAAATCGGTTGACGCAGAAAAGAACGACACGCATCGAAAGATGCAAAAATCTGTGGATTTTAAGCAGAAACTGACCAAAAGCCGCGAAAAACTATGATTTTCAGCACATTTAACCACTTGTAGCTCTTGGGTATGTTACTCGATTTTGATGAAATTTTCAGCATGTTTATAACTAACATAGATCTACAAAACATATATTTTAAATTTTCATTAAGGGCCCAAATAAAAAAGTTTTAAAAAATGCTGTTTTTATTTTTGCATGCAACCTTGTAAATTGTAATTTCTGGAAAATCATTTTTGCAGATCATTTAGTAAACCAATGCTTCTAATTGCTTACAAAACGTCAGGTTGTTTGGTACAATTATAAAAAAGTTATACTGTTTTAAAGTGCGTTCAAATACTTTCGTGGTTCACTGTAGTTTTGTTGATAAGTAGACTGCGGATTTTATGCATGTATGACAAAAATGGCCACGTACAATTTAAAGCAGTGGACATGTTAAAAACATTTAAGGACATCAATGTATTATTTTCAAGTGATTTGGATGATTAAAAGAATATAATTTTTATTTGGCTGCTGCGTCCTGCAATCAATGCGAACATTTTTTATTTTTCATAAAGATCCGCAGTCTATTGACAAGTTTTCTTCGATCTATGCACAAAATTTGCACTTACCAATTCAGTAGACACTGAGAAAGTGGAGAATTTTTATGAGTAGACGTATCGCATATTTCAAAGGAATCTGTCTACTTTATTTTCGTTGTGCACCTCGACTTTCGTTCATTCCTCTTACACGAAGAACGATCGTGTTAACAATGGTTAACAGTAGCTACGGATTAGCCAGTAGCAACACTACGGACACGTGTTTAGCCGAGACAGAAATTTGCGTGAACGGGCATGGCCGAACGTTTTCAAACTCGGTCGGGCCGGTTCATTCGCCGCCGATTTTAAATTAGCTCGTGCGATGGGACAGGGGAATGCTTGGAAAATTCGTTGTCAGCTGTGCACCGGCCTTTGTGCTACCGAATTGTTACGCGGACTGTCTCTCCCATGCTTAGAATAACTTCTATCCGAAAAAAAACCACGAAAAAGTTCAGTTCCTTGACCTCAATTCCGAAAATCTTATCCATCTATCACCAGTCTGCGAATCTCTTTTTTATCGCGAATTCCCATTTATGTAGACTGTTTCATTCGAAGTTCGAGGAAGAAACAAGATCACACTTAATGAAAAATCGTTGCGACAACAATTAATATACAGTGACTCCCACTAATATTCGGATGACTCTTAAAAAGACGATAACTTTTATAATATTTTAATATACGATTTGAACTTTTTTTGGGAAGCTAGAGCAATTAGTTTACTACAGGATGTGAAAAGAAATTTTTTCAAAAACTGCAATAGATCGGAATTGTAGAAGAAATACTAAAAATTGCATTTTACAACTTTTTTATGTGTGTGGTCTATAACGTTTGTAGCTCATTGCAACGTCGACCGATTTTGACGAAATTTTCAGAATATGTTTAATTGACACAGATCTACAAAATGTATTTTTTAAATTTTCAATATAGGCCCACATAAAAAAGTTGTAAAATGCAACTTTTTGTATTTTTTCTACGATTCCGACCAATTGCAATTTAAAAAAAAAATTTTTTTCACATCCTGTAGCAAACTAATTGCTCTAGCTTCCCAGAAAAGTTCAAATCATATAGTATAATATTAAAAAAGTTATCGTCTTATTAAGAGTGTCTGAATATTAGTGGGAATCACTGTAGCAACACATTTTGCATAATTTTCCTATCACTTGTCAGGTGAACAACTATCAGTTTCTAATCACTAGACTACGGATCTTTATGCAAAATAAAAATTGTCCGCATTAATTGCTGTATACGGAAGATATTGTATAACACACCAAAGAAATGAATTTGTTGAATAATTGGTGCATTTCTTGACAATTTCAGTAATCGTAAATTAAACATACAGTGAGCCACGAAAGTATTCGAGCGCACTTTTAAACAGTATAACTTTTTTATAGTTGTACCAAACGAACTGATGTTTTGTAAGCAATTAGAAGCATTGGTTTACTAAATGATCTGCATAGAAGATTTTCCAATAATTACAATTGACAAGGTTGCATGCAAAAATAAAAAAAGCATTTTTTAAAACTTTCATATAACATAATTTCATAAACATATTTTAAATTTTCATTACTGGCTCTAATAAAAAAGTTATAAATGGTGCCTCTTTTACTTTTTCATGTAATGCTTAGCAATTGCAATTTTTTCAAAATCTTTTTGCATGCCATTTGGTAAATCAATTCTTATAATTGCTCAGAAAAGGTCATGTCGTTTGGTCCGATCTGATAAAAAAGTTATACTGTATTAAAGTGTGTTCAAATACTTTCGTGGTTTACTGTATTAGAACCCATCATTTCGACGGATCCCGTGCTAAAAATTTTATGTGTTGCGTCGTTTAGAAAATTTTACGAACAGTATTGTCCTTGAAAACTATTTGTGTTCTCTATCGAACACGCCGTTGTGTGTTTTTAATGTAGCAAGCTACTCATGGTCGATGGAATTATTACAGGTATTTAGAAACAATGATGCACCTGTTCAAAGGTAACGTCGGCTCGGGTATATTTGCGTTGGGAGATGCCTTCAAGCATGCGGGATTGCTGCTGGCTCCACCACTTACAATCTTCCTAGGGGTGATTTGTGTTCATGCGCAACATATTCTTGTAAGTAACCGAGACATCAAAATAACATATAAGGCAACGCTCGAATGACGCTGTTATCTTTTACAAGCAAAAATGAATGGACGAACCTTTAACTGAAAATCTTTTCTCTATTAACCCTCACAAGTTAAGGCCTAATAACTAGACTGCGAATCTTTATGCATTTATGGTTTCTTGAAATTTCCAAAAATTATTCAGATATAAAATTCCACAGAATTTAGTACGATTTTTATTTATTTCCAAACTACGAAGACTACCACCATTGAAAATAAGATTTTACATGATTCCACTTTCTTCAAAGCCTACAAAAATTGAAAATCGCAGAAACATCCGCAATCTACTAATAACACATAAATAGTAAGGTGGAGTCTCTTAGACCCCCACAAATGAATTTCATAAATAGCCTCGTTTTTAATAAATTTGGGATAAAGAATAACGCAGGATAAAAAGTAAACAAACAGATTTAATTTTATTCATATAAAAATTCTTTTCAAAAATCTGAAGCTGGGGTCTCTGAGACCCCACATTACCTTGCGAAGGTTAAATTAACCCTTTGCACTCGGAGATATTTTCACTCCAAAATTAAACATTTCTTCCGACCTAGAATAATTCCATTCTATGTATATTAATTTTTTTCTTTGTGGGAATATGAAATTGATATACTACCTCATACAACACTTAAATGTTTAGTAATTGATTAAATGCCAACATATTTAATAATGTAAATAATATTATTTAATAGCACCACTCGAGTGCTAAGGGTTAAAGCTTCATTAAAACTACAACGCCGTTGCGAGAGTTTAGTTTTAACAGTACATTCGATTAATAACAATTCTGGAAGATCATATATCCTTGAAGAAACATTTAATATTAGAATTTTCATGACAATGTGTGATAGTTAGACGACGCATTTTATGTCAAAAACGAGTAGATGTAACTTAGAAGAATTTAAAAATTGTTATACTGTTGTACTATTATTTTCAACCTGTTAAACATACTAAGAAAGAAAATAAATTTCTATTTCATTCCAGTTTGTTGCAATTCAGGTAGAAAATATCGCATAAAGATCCGCTGTCTAGCGATAATAAATAAATATTTTATACATTTTCAAATATTTTCATAATTTCAATAATCGTGAAAGAAAAAATCAGAAACAAATAAAACTCTCCCATCCATTGGAACAGTTTCATTCGACTCGTACATATACTTAAATAATGTGCAGTTAACTAAAAAAAGACATATAATAGTAAAAATCAGTTAATTTTTCATCATTTTGAAGATCTTTTAAAATCGTATCATCTATGTTCAAAGTTGGGCAAAAATTTTATTTAAATAAAAATTTCGAATAAAGTGGGTTTTTTTCCAAGTGGGTTTTAAACGCACTTTATTCTAAATTTTTATTGAATTAAAATTTTTGCCCAACTCTGTCTATGTCGAACAAACTTTGATCGTCCCACTACTAAAAGTATTGGTTCGTAATAAAAAATTCGTGCGGTTATTCCAAATGTGTCTTTTTATTTATTTATGACGCAGTAAAACGTTCACCCGCAGTAATAGGTACATTTACCCTACTCACACATTTCTGTGACAAATACATAAAACCAGCAGTCTTGTAATGAGCCACAATTGAATCATCAAAATTAGAACATGTTTATATTTGCTATCGATCGAATTTGTATTACAATAATTAAGGTGGTCACGTTAGGTGGTCCACCTTGTATTTCACCGTACTCTTCTGCACGTAACGAAATGAAAATTTTGCAAAATTCTCACAGGTAAAATGCAACGAGGAGGTGACGAGGAGAGTGAACAACCCGGTTGCCGCGTCTGGGTTCGCCGGTACCGTGGAAATGTGTTTCGCCACCGGCCCTCTCTCACTCCGAAAATACTCCGTGCTTATGAGGTTTGTATGCGTGTCCGAGAAAGATGAAATACGGATCCTATCGACTGTTTGTTTAGCGTCATACCGAAACCCGTTTGATGCATCGAGTTGAAACAAAGCGTAATTCTCAGTGAAAAATAAATAACGAAGCAGCCGAACCAAGTTGTTCGATAATACTTCAAACCAGGGATCGAAATGAACAATTGTCATTTATTTTTAACCCTCGTATGTCCTACAAAAAATTTATAAAAGATCTCAGCAGAACGCTTCACCCTTTTTTGTAGCACTCTTTACATTAATGAAAGCATACGAATTCTCATACACACGTTAGAAATAGTTGCATAAATAATCTTAGAATAAAGTTGTTCGATAACAATTCAAACCTGGGATCGAAATGAACAATTGTCATTTATTTTTAACCCTCGTATATCCTACAGAAAATTTATAAAAGATCTCAGCAGAACGCTTCACCCTTTTTTGTAGCACTCTTTACATTAATGAAAACATACGAATTCTCATATACACATCAGAAATAGTTGCATAGAAGATCTTAGGATAATATCTTATGTATTTTTGCTTTACATTTTCAATCAATAAACTACGCTTTATTTATGATCGAGTTTTAAAGAAATACATCTTGCAACACAAACAGGAAGAAATCCAATATTTTGTAATATTTAAAAATGGAAAATGAGTGAATTTTCACCACGAGAAATGTATCAGAGTTGTGAAAGTTTTGTACGGATTTTTGTATTTTTCCTGTACGACTTTTATGGGAAAGAACGTTAGCCTTAGGAACTTCTTCAAAAAGTATTCTTATGGAACAAATATTTTAAAATTTGTGTATTAAAAGTTTCACGTTAACAAATTATTTTAGAAGGTTTACTAAATAGAGGCCCATATGATCATTTATAACATCAGGATGTTTTTCACAAAAGTTTTACGATGCATTTCTTAAACAGAAACTATCGAAAAGTTCTATAATTTTTCCGATCTCTGGTTTAAATATTTTTTGAAAAATAATTTCGGCTGTTTCTTTATCTGTTTCAACGGAAATATGAACAATTCGAATGTATTGTTATACAATTATTTGAGTACGGCGCATTTCTATTTACGCAAAAGTTGTATCCTTTTCGATTGGTTTCGTTTTCGAAGGAGAGAAGATTATATTGTACGAATCCCATTGCTTACTTCGTGTGTTACTCCATAGAAACTTAATTAAGTTCTAAACGTTACAGCACGCAAATATTTTCCATGTTTTCGTTAATTTGTTACGTTTCGTGAGCAAATTTTGTTTAAATGAATATCATTCCGTTTTGTTGCTGCATAAATTCAGTAAATAGAAACCAAAATTAAACGTGTGCGACGTAATTGCAAGTACGAACATCTTTTTGTAAAGCAAAATGCATAACAAATTGTTATTATTAACAATGCTTCTTTCATATCTAATTCGTACAATCATATACTTTCTTCTTTCTTGATTTTTATAACGTGCAGTAATCCCAGTTGTCCAGGATTGTGTTTTACATTTACATAACAGTTTTCGAAAATCATAATTTACATTTTCGTTCGTCCCTTTGTTCCAGAAAAATGGTTAACGTATTTTTATGTGTTACGCAACTCGGATTTTGCTGCGTTTATTTCGTTTTCATTGGCAGGAATATGAAGCAGGTGAGTGTTCAACCTTATCAATAGGCTTATATTTAAACATAATCCATCTGAATCCTTTTTCCTTTTTCTCTCCACACTCATCCACCTTCCTTATTCACTCCTCTCCTCCCTCCTCGACATCTAATACTTCCCCTACCATCTCCTGCCATCCTCTTTCCTCAGCCAACCTCATGCATACTTCCCATACATGCTCCCACGTCTCATCTTCCCATCCACATACTCTACATTTTCTCGCTTCCTCATTCATCCAATAAATTTAACAATAAATTACTCGTTAAAGATGAGGATATCCATACTATTTCTACTTCATTTTATATCTATCTTCAAGATCGGATCTTATAGCCCCGGTCTCCCCTATATCTGGATACTATCTCTTACCAAATAATGCAGAAAGTGTCTATTTTGCATAAAGATCCGCAGTCTACATATGGAATCTATAAAAAAATCTCGAAACCCAGAAGACACAGAAAACTGAAATTTGGTAAACAGGTAGCCGTCAGCCCAGAAAGGTGCTCGAATATGTTTTTATCCCGGAAATCCTTCAGAATCAAATGTTAAAATTAAATTAGTGTTGTTTAACTTCCAATTGTCCTCTGTAACGGTAGAAAAATCTCGAAACACAGAAGATATAGAAAGCTGAAATTTTGTACACAGGTAGTCGGTAGCCCAAAAGGTTGCACAAATATGCTTTTATCATGGAAATCCTTCAGGATCAAGTGTTGAAATTAAATTAGTGTTATTTAACTTCCAATATCCTCTGTAACGGTCGAAAAATCTCGAAAAACAGAAGACATAGAATGCTGAAATTTGGTAAACAGGTAGCCGTTAGCCCAGAAGGGTGCTCGAATATGCTTTTATCCCGGAAATCCTTCACGATTAATTGCTAAAATTAAATTAGTGTTATTTCTCTGTCCTCTGTAACGGTAAAGAAATCTCGAAACACAGAAGACATAGAAAGCTGAAATTTGGTACACAGGTAGCTGTTAGCCCAAAGTAGTGTATGAATATGCTTTTATCCCGGAAATCCTTCAGGATTAATTACTAAAATTAAATTAGTGTTATTTCTCTGTCCTCTGTAACTGTAAACAAATCTCGAAACACAGAAGACATAGAAAGCTGAAATTTGGTACACAGGTAGCTGTTAGCCCAAAGTAATATATGAGTATGCTTTTATCCCGGAAATCCTCCAGGATCAAGAGCTAAAAATAAATTAGTAGCATACCTCCAGCAATAAGCCAGCCGTTGATTTTTCAACGGGAACTGAGTATGCTGGTAAATGAATAATTGTAAAAAAAAGTAAGTGTATATTTAATGTATAACGTAATTTCTGCCGTAGGTATTGGACGTGTATGGAATCGAGATGGACGTCCATCAACATATGGCTGTGGTCCTGATCCCCATAATGCTAAGCACGTGGATCAGAAATCTAAAGTACCTCGTGCCCGTCTCGTCGCTGGCAAATTTTCTAGTGACCGCGGGCTACCTCGCCACTATGTATATAATGTGCCACGATCTGCCGTCCATTAGCGAGAGGGACTACGTGGCGAAGTGGCACGATCTCCCTCTGTTCTTTGGCACTGTGATATATTCTTTCGAGGGTATCACGTTGGTAAGCGTCTACACATGCTTCGTCACATTTATGTAACATTTATTTTGGCAACCGGTAATTTCGTCGCGAGCCCGTCCTACAGCAACCGAACCCGTCCGAACTTTCCGACATGTTTTCCGAAGACATTGATACGCACACACTACAGAAACTGTTTAACATTAAACCTACCGAGCCCTAAAAGTTAACTGCTACATGTTCCCTTATACATATAAATGACAAGTTTGATTTTATTTAGACTTCGTATGGCTCCTATTGTAAGACGTGCTCTACTAGAGCTATCTATACACTCATTTCCAATTAAATAATTTTTATTATTTCAATAATTGTGAAATAAAAAATCTGGAAACGGTCGCGGTCGCTGTTTCTCTTTCTTTTTCACTCGCTATTCTCTTCTATGTCCTAAAGTTACTCCATACCGTCGATTAAACCACTAAGTACAATTGAAATTATATCGTCTTTAATGTCATTTTAATCGGAAAAATGCCACAAACAAGTTGGTGAAAGTCCAATAAAATATAGTGAAAAATAAAGAAGTTTTGCAATTGGATTAGTAGTGGATCACACCAATATACCCGACCCGGTATCGGATTACCGCCGGACTATGGGACATTACTATAGCAGGAAACCATAAAGAGATATTCGACTTTTAAAGTTGTAGAGATATTAAAGTCGAAGACAATTTATTTTCACATCTTAATAGGAATCCAGAACTTTTGAATTAAATATAACATGATTAATCTTAAGGCGGTAGACTCGTTTCCAAGATTGCAAGGGTGCGGGATTCGCGTTCTCATCTCTCGATAATACAAAAATGGGGTTTTTCAGTAGTCAAAAACGCTAGATAAAAGATCGATCTAGGGCGCTATGCGTAATTTGCATTATTCGGCAGCATGTAGCTATGAAAATGATGCGCAGTTGTATGCTTCCGAATAATGCAAATTACGCCTTGTAAACGAAAAAATAGAACTTTTTGACTACTGAAAAAAACCCATTTTTGTATTATCGAGACATGAGAACGCGAATCACGCATCGTTGCAATTCTAGAGAAAGGAGTCTACTCCCTTAACCATTTGTCCCCCTCATCTTGTTACCCCTTATCTTCCTCACTTTTGCAAGTACACAAAAATGTACAAGGACAAAATGTGATTCGTGCCTTTTCCCTTTCGGATAATTTTTTTTCGAATTTTTGTGGATCGTGGACGATGTTCTGATCATTTTTATCATGGTATTATAACTGATGAGTAGACTGCGGATCTTTATGCATTTATGAAGAAATTGGTTCGGTAAAATATAGAACGGTAAACGATTAGAAAAATTTCAAGAATACTTATTGTTGTTTTTAATATGACAAAGTCATTAAGGGATGAAATCAATTTTTATTTTACTCCTGCTTTCCACAATCTATGCAGAACATTTCTAATTTGCATAAATTTTGTGCAGAAAATTCATGATCGTATATTTTCTTACTTTACTATGGAGAAATCGTCGTAGAGCTTATAAACTCAGGAAAAAATTATTTTGAGGAGAAGAAACACGAATTAGATCGGATTTTATACATCCATAGGGTGTTCTAAAAATGTTGTACCTTCAAGTGGCTGATTCCTGAGGTTATTTAAAGTAACTTTGCTTTTGCGTAAATGTTCTCCGAAAAACACGGACCAATTGGAACGCGGCTACAGCGAAAATGGTCGCACTGTAATTGGTCCGCGTTTTTCATTAATAACTCCTTAAGAAAGCGGAGAATATTTTCGGAAAGAAAGAAGTTGCTTGAAATGACCCCAGGATTCAGCCCTTCCAAAGAAGTTCAACATTTTTGGGACATCCTGTATAACAGAAATGAATCGCTGCAACTAGAAATATTATGTTAGGTTGGCAACTAAATTCGCGATCTTTTGTTTCGTAATTCTCTTATTGTATCATTATAATATCATTCAGTGACCATTCCTTTTGAACTGTATATCATTGGGAAGCTTTGAATTTTGCAATTAATTTGATATAAAATACTCATGCTTAAAAAATATATGTAAATGACCTAGTTTGAGAAAATGTGGAGGTCGCGAACTTAGTTGCCAACTTAATAATTCACTTCTGATTCTTATGACGGACGCAACAAATTTTTATTTTTGCTCAAAGATTTGCTATAAGCACTCCATTTAAATTCTAATCTTTCAGCAACAAGTTTAGTTATTATCTATTTATATGGTGTCGAATAAGAGAATTAATAAGTAAAAAAAATTGAAGCAAACCCAACATCTTCCATAAAAGTTACTTTCCGTCCGAGAACTAAGCGAGACATAAATTCTAAGAAATTTTCTTTTACAAACGAAAGATAATTATTTGTTTCGGCCTCTGCTGTAACACATTGCAAGATAAATTTGTTTATCGCCTGTAAAATGTGAAAGTATTGAAAAAATAATTAATATTATAAACATTAATTTCTCAGTCTTTAGTTGATTGAATAAACTTTTGTTTTAGGTGTTACCCCTAAAGAATGAGATGAAGAAACCAAGTAATTTCAATAAGCCGCTAGGTGTCTTAAATGTCGGTATGGTCGTTGTGGGCGCCATGTTCGTCGCGATGGGTTTCATATCTTATTTAAAATATGGTGATGCGGTAGCAGGCTCAGTCACGTTAAATCTCGAAACGAAAGAAGTGTAAGTATAAATTTATTTTCCACGTCTCTATCTCGAAAATAATATATATTTCCTTTCACTCGGCCCAAATAAATTTTTTCGTATCAATATGCTAATTCTATACGTTAATCATTCGCTAAATATGAATATTTACACGATTCGTAACACTAGAACTACCAAACCAGTCAAAATGACAGGTCCCTAATTTTTTCTCTCAGAATTACTGAAATTATAGAAATGATCATATAGAATCATCAGAAGTTTTCGAATGAACCTTTTCATTGAAGCACCTGTCACCATAAAAATTGTATAAAATCTTTGTACATACATACTATTTTGCTATTATTACAAAGCAATATACAGCGAGTCGAAAAAGTATTTCAACACTTTTCCTATTCTCGAGAAATTGTCGATATTCAAACTGTGATACTTTTGTTAAGAAAATAGTATAACAATAACATAAATGCACTCATTTTAAAGCTAGAAGCCTCTACTTTTGCTATCCATCGTTCATTTTTGCCTAAGATATATTTTGCACGATACAACGATTGGAAAACTGAAAAGACTTCTTTTGGACCGAAACGTTACGAATTGAAACGAATGTAAAAACATTGAGAAATTTTCCTCGCGAATGAAACCACCGTAGATTTAAAGATTGAAGCTTCCTCTTTGCGACGGAGGCTTAAAGCTCCACCTACGATTTTGTCTAGTCGATTGATTGAGCTTTCAATAAAAAGTGTATTGTCATCTTTGTAATTATATATACATACTATAAGGTCTTACACGACCAAACTTGTTCTTCTTGCTTGTTTTGCAAAACATAAAAAAATATCGCAGGTTAAATTTCAAGCAGTCGTTGTAAAGGGGAAGATTTAATCTTCAAATCTGTAGTAGATTTATTCAGACAAAAGTTTTTGATTTTACAGACGATTCAATTTGTAGCATTCCTCGACCAAAAACGGGCTAAACTTCGCTTGAAGAAACCAGAAATTTTTACCTTTTTTTTTATATAATCCTGTAGATTTTTACGAGAAAATGCCGGCGCAAAAACCGTCAAAAACGGTGAAAATCGCTGAACCTTAAACACTTATAACTTTTGAACCAGTGGATTCCTAAGATTAAAACTTGGATTTTCTGCATTTTATTGTCAAACTCTACAGTATTATATACAAAAGAAGTTAAAAATTTCTGATATCCACAACTGCTTGCTATGACTTGCAAAAATATCCCAGAAAAACTAAATGATGGTAAAATGAGTCCAAATGGAGAATCGGATATTTAGTCTACAAATACTTTTTGGATCCACTGTGCATCAGTGCTTTTATTAGTCGATAGTTCTGGTGTTAAATTATTAGACGAGTAAACTCGTTTCGATCACAATGTTGCAGAATTGGTAAATGTTTGTTTTCTTTTTTCGTAAAATTTAGATTTTTTTGTAAAATAGATTTTTTCGTAAAATCTCTAATGGAAATATTTGGCAAGTGATTAGCGAGAAGATTTTCTGTAGCCTAAGGATTAAAGCATAATGGTTTTGTGTATTGATGTTAAATCGAAATCGCTTTGCCGACTCTACAGTAGATTATTATGCGTCCAGGTGATAAATCGTTCTGCGTAATGAATAATCAAAATTCTCTCAAACAAATCAAACTGATACTGACAAAATAGCAAGACGCAAACGTAGTTAAGAGAAAACTCTTTGTAACATAATTTTCTGTTGCATACGAAGGGTGGATGGAAAAATCGTCGTCGTGCATTCAAGGTTTCTACCATATAGTATTTTTTTCGAAGTGCTGTATTATTCAGTTGCTACTTACACTGAAACAGAGTTTTGGTGAATTTTGTTCCCCCTCCTCCGAACAAATAATATTAACAAATAAAACGGATTTGATTCTCTCTTTTTTTCTTTCCGCGTGTTCGCCTAATCATGCATGCTGCGTTATTTTAACGTACGAGTTACGATTTCGTGATATAATTAATACATAATATACAAATATGTGAAGATATTACGATATGTTTGACTATGTGACGACATGTACACCAGAGACTTGTACGTAATCGTTTGATAAATGTGCTTCTGTCTCTTTTGCAGTTTACCTCAGTGCATAAAAGTTGCCATCTCGTTAAGTATATTGTTCACTTATGCACTGCAATTTTACGTTCCTGTCGCGATCATGTGGCCAGGAGTCGTGAATCAATTTGGTCCATTCAGGTGGCCAGTTCTGGCAGAGACTGCTTTCCGTTCATCGTTATGTTTGGTCACATGTGAGTAGAAAATATATTATACTTTACTTCCGTTCCAATCATTTTCGAGTAAGGATTTTGGAAAACGTTAACCCTTAGCACTCGAATGGCGACTCTGAGGCGCCACTAAAAATTGCTGTACCATTATTCAAAATATTGTTGAGATTATTAAATGTATCGGTATCTAATCAATTACTAAAAATTGATGTATTGTATGAGGTATTTATACCAATTACATATACATAAAATTTAAAAAATTGTAGGGAATGGAAATATTCTAAATCGAAAGAAATGTTTAATTTTCGAGTTAAAACAGCTTCGAATGCAAAGGGTTAAATATATTTAAATATATTTCCCTTAGCGGGCTGAATGGTGTAACAACCCACTAAGCAATTTGATCTTGATTTGGTATGAATTTGACACGAAACTTTGCAAGCAAATACCGACCCATCTCCAAGCATCCCTACCCAGTCAACCAGGCCTGCCTTGAGCCAAGCCGGCCTAGGGCAGAGAACGGGCAGAATATTGTCCAAGCTACGTTCGGAGCTGCTCAAGGCCGGCTTGGCTCGATTTTGGACGTCCTCCTGCGGGCGCATTTGTAGCGTTTTCTGCCGTCCGCTGGACCAAGTTTTGGACATGGGCAGAACGAATCGGCATTCAATGGGTGGGACGACAATAGATCTGGACGGGTGTTGACACAGTCAGCCCGGCGCGCCAACTGTCAATTGGCCGACTGTGCCAACACGCGTCTAGGTCGCGCTCTGATTGGTATTTTTCGTTAATAACTCCTTAACGAAGCTGCGGACGCCGTTTTTGCAAAGGAAAATGTTGCTTCAAATGATCTCAAGAACCTCCCATTTTTCTGGATGTTGAAGGAATTTTGAGACAGCCTATATACGCTATCCGTAGTGGTTCACACCGATATACCGAGCCGAGATCAGATTACTAAGTTGGGGGGGGGGGGGGGGGGTATTCTTGGTCGCATCTATCGTGTAGAAATTGTCGCGTCTACAGAGAATTTACTGTATTCTGTTCGAGCAGATTTTGCTGACTGGGTTGATGAAAATTTGCTCGAATCAGGTTGGGTATTGAGTCACCTTATCAGCAATTGCTTTGTTTGTATTTGCCTTACCTACATCTCATGTGTGGGAGTGCCTGAAAAATTCTGGATTTTTATCTCCAGAAGCCTGCACATAGTGTTTTGCAGCGTCTTCGAGTAATGTTTACATCTATGAAGAAAAATTAACGACCACCATTTCTGTTGCAGTTATACTAGCAGAAGCGATACCTGAACTGGGCCTGTTCATATCGTTGGTGGGTGCAGTGAGCAGCACCGCGCTGGCTCTCATCTTTCCACCGATCATCGAGATGGTCGTTTGCTGGCAGAACGCGTCCCTCGGGATGTTCACGATGACGAAGGACGTCGTGATAGTGCTGATCGGACTGCTAGGTTTCGTTACCGGAACGTACGAAAGCCTCACCGCGATTATTCGGGCGTTTAGCAAGTAATTAAGCTAGTGTTTGTAAAAAGTTGAATCGTTAATATTACTTGTACACACGCGCGGAATCAACTGTACATGACATTTACGTGAACATAGGCAAATGATTGTTGGTAGAGTCGGGAAATCCTTTTCTGGAAGGGACGTTCGCACAATTGTACTATTTATTAGTCGCACTCGTAATTTCTTCTTTCTTTAATTAGCACGAATCTTGCATATACTTCAGCGCGTTTCCTTCTTTATCTTTCCTACAAAATTGTTAATATGTTGCATTTTTTCGAAAGCTCTGAACTCGGAGAAAAAAATTGTACATAATAATGTATCTTTAGGAGACATTACAGTTCCATGAACAGGATAACCAATCTCAAATTTTATAGTTTCGATATGTAACAATTTTAACAGGTTCGCCACCAGCGTTTATTGCAAAATTTCTTTCTTTCTTTCATGGTTTCAATAAGTCGGTCTTTCCGAAATTCCTTTAATTTTTACACTGTTTTGAACGTCATCTACTCGTTGTTATCATAAATTGCAATTAAATCCGCTAAATGCAACATATCCTCTTATGAAATATGAATAAAAATACTGTCGCAGAAAAATTCGAAATTTTCCGAATAGAACGCAGTTTTGACGAGACTGAATAGATTAAATGCAAAACAGTGAAACATTGAAGAATTTCGACATACGTAATTGCCCTATTCTTGACTTATTAAAACTATTGGGATAAAGGAATAAACGTTTACAGCTCTTGTATGTTGTGCAATTTCTATTTTGCATAAAAATCTGCAGTCTGATTTTAATCCTAAACAACGACGTGTACAATATTAATTTGATTTTCTTTACGTGAAGTACAAAATTGCTGTCAAACAATCTGTGACGCTGGTAGGGAACGTGTCAATCCCATTCGCCAAAAGACAACGAATAGGCACAGGAAATTTGTAACGTCTTTCGTATTTTGAGAAGAAGATAATATATAGGAGACAGGGAAAATTCTTCGAAAGCTGTTTATCGTACGATCATAGAAATCGCCTGTTCAAGTGAGTTCACGATGTTAGTTGTTTGTGTCCCGAAAGCGACATACTAGCCATAAGATTATGCCGTAGATACGTAGACTGTTCGTTGTAAGATATAAACCAGATCCTATTGTAAAAATAAAATCGACTGTAATTACCGTGATACGTAGCTCTAATGAACTGAAGAAAAAAAAAAGAAAATAGTGAAGAAGTAGAGAAAAATTGAGAAAATGAACCAGACAAATGGTTTTGCAGTCGTTATGAATTTTTATTATACTCGACGATCGTGTGATATAAAAGACAAAAAAGGGAAGTCTCTTTGTTTTTTACTGAAAATGCAGAATGTAATTCTCACGATATTTTTTGAATCACATTGTTGCTGTGAGCACAGCAATTCTGTCGCGGTCGCGTTAGGGTGTCGTGTTATTCCGAAAATTTTTGTGAATTTTAATCTAAAGTTTATCTCTTCCGAAAGTGGTCCTCTGCGTTTGAATGCGAACGATCGATCACCCTGAGCGACGATTATTATTTATCGATTAGTATTGATACGCCTCACACGCATACATCCACACATTGTTATCGTTACATCATTTATTGTAAGGACTTCAGATTTTATGATACTCTTGAGAAAGCTTGCTGGACGTTTTCACGGCGGATGAACGCTTCTTTAACCCTCGGCGAATTGTCAGTGGACCACATGGTCTGTTTGGACCCGCTATAGTCATTACATAATTAATTTTCATCATATTTTCCGGTAAAATTGTTCTTCCGTTTAACGCTTGTGCACTGTTCAGATAACTGTTGAGCCATGTCCACACCGAAACTTGTTGCCTTCTTTTCCTTCTTTTTAATACTAGGTTTACGGAGCTCTAGAAATAACTATTTCACATTATTGTATAAACATAACAAGAATGTGTCTATCCAAATTTTTGGCCATTTCTCCAATAATGTATTCCAAAAGAAATAAATTTGGTAAATAATTCCTCAGGGAAACATCTTTACAATCTCAATAATCGCACATTAAGATTATTAGAAGCCGTCATTTTGACGGGTCCCGTAAACCTAGTGTTAAGATACATGCAACATTTAAATCAATTACGGGACAAATATTTGTAATTTACGACTATTGAGATTCTAAAGTTGCATTCACCAGGAATTATTTAACAAATTTATTTCTTTGGCTATATATTATGAAAAAAATGGCTCAAATTTGCATAGATATATTTTGGTTATTTTTATACAGTCGTATAAAATAATCGCTTTTAAGTCCATAAACCTAGTGTTACGTGATTATTAGACAGCGGATCTTTATGCAAAATAAAAATTTTTTACTCGATTTGCAATCAACTGGAATGAAATAAAAATTTATTTTCTTTCTTGGTATGATTAATAGGTCGAAAATAATATAACAGTGGTTTTAAATTCTTCTAATGTTCTCACTGTTTCGAGTTACACCTACTCATTTTTGTCAAAAATGCATAAAATCCACGGTCCAGTGATTATTCTTCTTTGAAAAAAAATTATCAAATTGATGTAGATTAAACAATTTAATGTTTTGCACACATGTTTCGTTATTAGGCTGCGGAGTTTTATGCAAAATAAGAATTGTCTTAGTTAAATGAAAATGTATTTTCTCTTTTAATCATTTGAAAGAGTCGAAATTAATTTAACAATGTCGTTAAATTCTTCTAATTTCGTCTTTTCAGTTTTGTATTTGATCTATTAATTTTTGTCATAACTGCATAAAATCCACAGTCTATTATGTTTCAAGAAGGTACAAATTTCTAATTTACTAAGCGTCTAATTTTTACGTAATTACCTTTAATATGTTACTTATATTAGTGCAGTATTCTCATGATGGACATGATGGAATAGTTTAGATGGCTTAGATCGTTGTGTTCATCTGGAAAAGAAATTAACATCAAAGATAATCTTATGACTATGGTTTTCCATTGTACTAAAATAAAATTTAATATAAATTTGTACTAAATTTTATTTCAGTACAAACTTTATTTTGTACTTTATGTTGTAATAAAGCAAACAAAACGTATTTTGATAAATTGTTAAGACTCTTTTATAATGAAGATTTTAATCTCTTTAAACGATAAAATGTGCTTATTGAAAATATTCTCATAATTCTAGTGTAACAACTAAAGCTATATTTATCTAAAACTATATTAGTTAATCCTGCATTGAAAAATCATAGAGGTCTTTTTTACAAAATACTGTTTCGAGAAAAGTGGTTGTAATCGTTGTAATTTTGTATATAATGTGTCATTCATTAGAACTGGAATAACAATTTTGGGAACATATTGTTGAGATGTTAAGAAAATGCAAGTAAAAATTCCATTTTTTAGGCCTTTAATAGAGAATATCCTGTCAAGGAAGAATCCTTTTTATTAATTCAATTTATTTATTGATACCGATTGCAGTATATGATATAAAGTATTGTTATCAATTTATATTCTAAATTCTGTATTCTAAATTGATCTGAACGATGCACAAGTGTTAACATGTACACTATATGAAAAGAAATGAAGTATTACATACACTTGCTGTTTGTGGGTGCTATAACTTATTCTTTGTAATGATATTATAATTTAATGTAAATTTTAAACACCGTCTTTCTATTACAGTGCAACACGAAAAAATGCAATAGCGACATATCACTTAACGTGTATTAAACCAATGAATTACAGTAACGAGTCAGTATTTAATTGTAATTAATAGTAAAGATTGTAACCACACCGTATTCGTGTTTAACTCTTAGCACTCGAATCGTGACTCTGACAGGCGCTACTAAAAATTGTTTACATTATTAAATATGTCGGTATCTAATCAATTACTAAACATTTAGGTATTGTACCAATTTCATATCAATAACATTTAAAGAATCATAGGGGATGGAAATATTCTAGGTTGGAAGAAATGTTTAATTTTCGAATTAAAATAGCTTCGAGTGCAAAGGGTTAAGAAATTCTAGAGAAACAGCGCAGGATGTTTCAAACACTTGAGGAATAGTGTACATGTTTTGTTCCTACGATGCTACTAAATCAACTGTTTATAAAATAACATGATTAACTACAGACTACGGATCTTTATACGAATGTCCATTTCCATTCAAAAGAAAAATACAAGAAATTTCTTCCGATAAAAATGAAGTAAAAATGCCATAAATGTTTTTCGTGATACACGAAGACATTTTATTAAATACACGAAGACCTATAGTCTAGTCAGGAATTTAGTATAGATTCTCGACTCGACACCGAAATGCAGCACACAAAGTACATATTCTAATGTAGAATTACTATAATTGTATATTGCGAGCACACAGGGTAATAAATTATAAAAAAATCTTGCGGTCGAGAATGTACGGTAATCGTTGCGGATAGTCGCTGCATTCGTCGAATGAGGGTTAAAGGATTGAGTCGTAATATATGTAAGCGGTTGGTGTAACATCAATGTAAATTATACATTTTATTTATTTCGTTCTCTTGCAGTCTAATATGCCGTTACTCCTGTAAAGAGAAACATCAAAAAAGCAAAGTTGTAACAGCGTAAAAAAACTACGACACCTATATATGTTTTCAGATTGTAAGAGGCAAAAAAGAAAAGTTATTGGGGGGGGGGGGTGTGTGTGCTTCCATTTTTAATTTATTCATTGTACAACTATTGTATAGTCCGTTCGTAATGAAGAATGATCGAAGAAGCCCGTGGTTTTCGTCGAAGTATGTTAAGCAGGAATAGATTAATGCACAAAAAAGGAACCTGTGGAAATTACAAATACAGTTGTAAAAATAACACTTTTCAGTAACACGATCGATTTAAGGTGTTTGTTTTTCTTTTGGAAATGTTTTGATATCTTTATTATTCAAGGAATCGTTTCCTTCGATTACGCAGCTCTCGAAACCGACGATGGACTCCTAGGACTATCCGTGAGTGTATTGTACCGATATAGTATTACTTGTTTAAGCGACACGTCGATGTAAAATGTCGGGGTCACAGATTATTGTGTCCGCTGTCGAGTACAAATTCTCTCAGGGATACTTTATACACGTATACATTTAGATATTCAGACATGTTTTCTCTTTTAGGTATTAGCCGTGTAGCGTGACGCTTTTTCATTTCTTCTTGGTCGATGGGTGATAGTCAATAAACATGAAAGTGACGAAACACGCATTGTCTGTTGATGTACCAATCTGTTCAGTGCTGGCTCTGATCGGTTAAACAATACGCAAATAAATTGTTTGAAAAATTGACTATTTCTTTTGAGTGGTGGTCGAACTGTGGGGCAAATTTTAAATGTCGAAAATATCGATATGCTGTGGTTGTTTGTTTAGGGTTGCCATCTATAAAATCACGGACCCAGGACAAATGGCATAAAAACCCCGGACATTTCTGTCTGAAACCCGGACAATATACAGTAATGTCCTATTCTAAGACCGGTGAAGGACACGACTCTATGTCCCATCGCCTACCCATTCCACTGGGTGGTATACCCCGCGAGGGGCCAAGAAGCTCGAGCTGCCTCGGTCGCCGAGCAGTGTAAACATGCCGCGTAATCCGATACCGGGTCGGGTATATCAGTGTGAACCACTACTCATCCAATTACAAAACTTCTTTATTTTTCATTATTTTTTTATGAGACTTTCGACAACTTGTTTGTGGTAGTTTTCCGATTAAAAAGACACTATATAATTTCAACTGTATTTAGTGATTTAATCGACGGTATGGAATAACTTTTGGACATAGAAGAGGATAGCGAGTGAAAAAGTGTTCGTACAACTTTTATAATTGTACAAAACGACCTGATTTTTCATAATCAATTAGAAGCATTGATTTACTAAATGATCTGCAAAAAAGATTTTCTAAAAATTACAATTTACAAGGTTGTATGCAAAAATAAAAAGAGCATTTTTTAAAACTTTTTTAATTTTAAAATATATGTTTTGTAGATCTATGTTAGTTATAGACATGCTGAAAATTTTATCAAAATCAATTTACATACCCAAGAGCTACAAGTGGTTAAATGTAGTGAAAATAACAATTTTTCGCGATTTTTGGTCAGTTTCTGCCTAAAATCCACAGATTCTTACATCTTTCGATGCGTTTCGTTTTTTCTACGTCAAAAGATTTCGATAAAATTTTCAGTATGTGTATAACGAACATAGATCTACAAAACATATATTTTAAATTTTCTTCAAGGGCCCAAATAAAAAAGTTTTAAAAAATGCCTTTTTCATTTTTGCATGTAACCTTGTAAATTATAATTTTTGGAAAATCTTTTTTGCATATCATTTCGTAAACCAATGCTTCTAATCAGAGTTGGGCAGTATTTAAATAAAAAAGGATTTAAATACAGATCCAGATATAAGATACGTAACTATTATTCGTGACCCGAAGGATCGGATACAAAAGCATCTTGTATCCGACTTTTAATTAGATACTTTTGTATCCGAGGCTTCGGATCTATTTGTAACTAGTATCTGTAACTATTTTTCGGATCCTTTCGGATCCTTTCGGATTCTTTTGGCCAGCTCGCGGCTCGAATGAACACGTACCGAGGCCGGAGGGTCGAGCCCCGAGGCCCGGCCCAGAACACAATAGTAAGGCAATAAACACGGCCAGGTAACCCGATGCGACGCACAGTGGTTCAGACTGGAAAATCGTGTGCCTTTTTGCCCAAAAATGAACTTTCTCGTATTGATATCTAATATATGAACATTGCTTCCCAAATGTCCATAGACCTCGGAAATGAAGAAAATAGTACAATTTAATAAATATTATAGTTGTAATAAACATTGAAAGTTGGACGTTTTAAGAGTATTTTTCACGAGAAAAATTGCTTCTCTTTGATGCGATGCCCCGATGTTGCTATTTAATATTTTCTCTTGCTTTTTTTTTTTAGATTGAAGAGCAGTATCTTACATTATTAATTAGTCTGCATAATATATTAGAAGTCAATGCTGAATTAAATGGAGAAAATTTTAAAAATTCTTTATAATCGGTAAGGGATATCTTTCAAGTCCCAGGATATCGCAGTTTCTAACAAATTGGAATATTATTAGTACACCTTCTTCTAAATAATCGTGAAAGAATTAGTAACCTCCTCGAACCGCTTCTCAAATTGTTACTGTTTAAAGCTATTAACGTTGGAATAGCGAGCGAAGCGTCTGCCGCGTAGAAAACCCTCTTTACCTCATGAAGAATTTGTCCCCGTACTTTTTTATGACAATACTATGATAATACTAATAATAATTATAACACTAATGGCAATAATAATAATAATAATAGTAGTAATTATTATAATTACTATAATTAATATAATTGATGTATTTTTTCTTAACTAATCCTTAATCTGATAATACTACATTGTCCAGTCTAAGTTTCGCGTCCATATCTTTTACGAATTAAAAGTGGTCAAGGTACAACATAATGCAGCCACAGCCAAGTGGTGCAATAAACACGGTACACCCGCGACCAATGGAGGATTAACAGGCAATAACAACCCTAGTAATCCGTTACCTGTTAGTCATGATCGACAGAGTCAAAAAGCGAGTAAAGAAAAGAGAAGGTGAACGTAAACGTCAAGGCGAAGGTAAACGGATGTGAAATGAGTTGTCGACGAACCCAGGGTAATCCAAACCGATTTGGTCTTTAATGTCTTTCTGGTACAGCTATTTACGGCGATTACAATTGCATGCCACAACAGAAACCCTGCAGTATGCCATAGATACTGTATATTTTTGCCTTTCGCTCCAGGCAAAATATTGCTGGAAATAGGTTTTTGGAACAAAGGCTTCTGAAAAAGCAAGCAGCGCTTTTGTCGTGGCATGCAATTGTAATCGCCCAAGCGCAAGGCAGTAGTTGGGGTATCCCAAAAGGTCAATGTCAATAGTCGTACCATAAAGTATTTATGAATACTACCATAAAAAATTACCATAAAAAGACATTGAAGACCAAATAGGTCTAATCCGTCGGGATTTCCGCGTGCTCGCCATTCCCGCCACACAGTGGGCAATTTGGACGAAATCTTTGACAAAATCGAAGAACTTTCGATAGAAATGAGATAAAGCGATGAAATCTTGTTTAAATTAAAGCTGAATCTTTGCAGAATATGGTAAAAATAGGGAGATTATGATACGAACGTTTTTAAACCTTGAAAAAATTCGTTAAACTTGCAAGCGAACATTTGCAAACATTTCAAGGAAATTGTGGTTTTTCTAATACTACGCGCGGAAGAAATTTTTGGTTCACATGTCATACATCATTCCCCGTAGATTTTTTTCACGATGATATCAAATCTGGTCTCAAAAATTGGCTACAACCTACAACAAAACTAATGTAATCATTTTTTCGTTGAGAATGTTGAGATGATTTGATAACCCACTAGTTCGAAGATACATTGTGTGTGTATTCTCACATATAAAACACCATAAAAATAAATATAACAAAGTGTTTGAATGGTTACTTGACATACTTGAGTTACTCTCCGAATTAATATTCGGACGCTCTAAAAAAGACGATAACTTTTTTAAATATTGCACTATACGATTTTAACATTTTGGGGAATCTAGAGCAATTAGTTTAATACAAGAAAAATGTTTTTCAAAAATAGCAATTGATCGGAATTGTAGGAAAAAACTAAAAGTATCATTTTATGACTTTTTTATGTGGGCCTATATTGAAAATTTAAAAAGCCAAACCGAAAATTTTTTCCGCTTTTTGACCAAATGGGATCACTGTGCGCTATGGCCCCGTAAGACCCAGCACGCGGCGGTGAAGTGGAGGCGCAGTGGAAGGGATGATGGCACCGCCCACGAGGTACCGCATCGCCTATAAATATCGGTTCACCACCGTTTTCCAAATTAGTCTCAAACTGACTTTGAAAGCTTCAAGCTAAAAGCTTTGTGACCAGCCTTTCGCCACACCACAACCAACGATGGATTCGCACACTGAGGAACAGCAATATATTGGATCAGTCGTCGAAGCATCGGCCACGGCTACGACTAGTTCAAGCGGAGAAGCAGCATCAGAACCATCTCATCCAATTCCAACGATTCTGAATGGAAAGTATTTCAGAATCGTCGAAGTCCACGACAGAAATGTCGTGAGCGTGTGTCAACTTTGCGAGCCATCAACATCAAGGAACCAAATTAAAGGACAGTTGACGTCCTCCTCAAATTTCCTGAGACACCTCAAGCGGAAGCATCTGGACAAGTTTCAGGAGTACACGGCAGAGACACGAAGAGGAAGGCTCAATAACACCAACGGAAGCGTGCACCAAGGCCAAGACTTTACGACGCCGGCAACCCCTGTCCGACATTGATCAGGGATCAATTTGAAATCGACTTGACAAATTACGTGATTAACGCTATGGTCCCACTGAGATCGGTGGAAGACGCATACTTTCGCCGCATGTTGAGAAACTTGGGAGTGCCCGACTCCGTCTCCAACATTAGTCGGCGCACAGTGGGCCGAGCCATAGAGAAAATGTTCGTCAGTGTAAATAATGAAATCGCGGAAGAACTAAAGACAGTGCGGTTCGTATGCACCACAGCAGACATCTGGTCTGGAGAAGAAGTTTCTTCGGCGTGACAACCAATTGGATTTCCTCAAAGTACGAGAGGAAATCAGTAGCCCTTGCCTATCGACGCTTCGCGGGTGTGCATTCATTCGATAAAATCACGGACATGCTGAGCTCGATTCACGCCGAATTCGGGCTCACAAACGATAAAATCGTCGCGGCGGTTACGGATAACGCTCGGAACTTTGTGAAAGCATTCAAGCGGTTCGGTGTTCATGAGTTCGCGATCCGAACCGAGGACGAAGAAGATTACATCGCGACGGGATCGTCGCCAAGGGAAGAAGAGGAGTACGTAGAAGAAGAAGAAACAGAAGAAGAAGACGACATCACGAACAGAACGTTTATGGATAACATACTGCCCCGCCACATCAGGTGTGCTGCCCACACCTTGAACCTGTGTGTCACCACAGACATGGAGAGTGCAATCGAAGGTGAAAAGTTTCTACGGGCGATGCACAGGGAGGTGATGGAGAAGTGTAATGTTTTATGGAAGGCGACAATTCGACCAAAAGCGGCCGAAGAAATACAAAAAATAATTGGCCATGGTCTGAAGAGACCTGGAGAAACCAGGTGGAACTCTCTATATGATTCCCTGAAGCAGTTGTCCGAAGGGACAAAATTGCAGATGTAGGAAGAGCCCTTGGAGTAAGGAACACTCTGAGAGGGAATGAGTTCCTATAGATTGAAGAGCACTTGAAGTGCACAGCACCGATCGCCGCAGCAATAGATATATTGCAGGGGGAGAAGAACGTTTTCTACGGCACGTTGCTGCCCTGTCTTCTCTCACTCAGAAGGAAACTGACAATTTTAACGGAGAATACGTGGACATTTTGTGGATCCTTAAGTGTCCACTCTAGTGCTGTGCTCTAGTGAAGTGCTCTATAGTTTAGAAACTAGATTTCAAGACAACTTCAAATTCCTCACGACAGAGGCGGACAACGCGGGAATTGCGGCAATGACCCATCCGCATTTCAAGAATCGATGGTTCAACTGCATAGAAGAGAGCCGTCGAGATGCGTTGATGGCGTTGTTCAATAGGATAGAACGTACAAACATGTAACAAAAAGCAAAACCAAGCTTTCAAGGAGTACAACCGAGGGATCAAAATAAATGACAATAACGATACATATTTTAATCATGCATATATTACCGCATTGATTGCACTGCACAATATCCATACTACTACACATATGCAATTACACGTTAAGTACAATTTTATAATTTACAATTAATTTGCATTAATTTTTTTTCAATTTTTACAATTAGATTTGTCCGCTGTTGCTGTTCCGATTCTTCTTTGTCTTCTACGACGAAACGTCTTCTTCTTGGCAACAGGGGATCAGCGGGGTCCGCTTTCTCTTGGAATTTCCTTCTGTTGTTTTTCCGTTGGTCCTCGCCGTCGTCCTTTAGTCTCCGATAACATGAAAAGAAAAACGTTTTCGCGTGAAAATCTGTTTGTCACACGTACAATTGGAGCTTTAATGTAACTCATATGTAAGTCATGTCATGTTATAACTAACCTGGCGTCTTGTCGCCTTGCGCTCACCTCCCATACTGCTGTCTGCGATAACATGAAAAGAAAAACGTTCTTGCATGAAAATGTGTTTGTCACACGTACAATTGGAGCTTGCCTTCCACGTTGCTGTCTCGTTGGGGGCTGTTTCGCGGTTCCTGGTTCCTTCATTTCATCCCCTCTCCTTCAAATTTGCTTTCAACAGCACTCGCCTTTCAAAGTTTCCATCAGAAAGCCGATTCCTCTTCGGGGAGTTAGCCATTGTCGCGTACGAAAATAGCCTCTCCACCGATCCTGACGACGGCAGCGACGTATTCTGTTTGATAAATATGGCCTTAATGGCCGAATATTTTTCTAGAATTGCCCAATCGTCCGTTTTTTCCTTCAGGAAATGTAGTATCTGTAGAACAAAATTTTTTAAATTTATATCATGCATACTGCATGTGCCGCATTAAATTGGAACAGTGTATTGATCAAGTAGGCAACATTTTACTAACCTGCAACGATGCCTCGGATGCATAGTCCATAGTTTGTTCCGTTGGGGTCTCGCCGAAATCGAAGAAATTATGATTGGTCGTCGTCGTTGACGATGTTGTTGGCACGTCTGCGGCTGGCGGGTTGCTGATCTTCAGCTCCTCGATAACTTTCGTTCCAAACTGAATAAATCATATATATTCTGCATAAACCGTTTTCACCTTGTACTATTTTCCTTTTATATTTTCCTATCCATATTTTCGAAAATTATGAATCCAAATCCTTAGAAGAAATGTCCCATCGGAATCGGATCTTTTCGAGATTACATACAGGATTATAATCACTAGACACAGCTCGATTTCTATTGAGTTTAGTCTTGTTCTAATCATAAGGATGCCGCGAACCCTGAATGAAGAAATTATGTGAAATAACCAAGTTCAACAGTTGCATTTTTAGCGGTTTCCCATCGATATACCTGGCCGGCCGTCGGGTTGCCCGGCCGCGTTTATTGCACCACTTGGCTGTGGCTGCGGAGCCTAGCCACCTCGTCTCCCTAGCAGAAAATAAGTCAAAGGATCTTATTAAAGACTTCGGATCCTTCGTCGCCCTAGCAGAAAATAAGGCAAAAGATCTTTTCGACGACTTCGGATCCTTTCGCGATTACATTCAGGATTATAATCACTAGACGCAGCTCGATTTCTATCGAGTTTAGTCTTGTTCTAATCATAAGGACGCCCCGAACCCTGCTTTCAGCACTGAATGAAGAAATTATCTGAAATAACCAAGTTTAACAGTTGCATTTTTAGCGGTTCCCCATCGATATACCTGTCTGACCGTCGCACATTGGGCCGGATTGGGGTTAAGTGTGTGACATTGCCCAACTTTTAATTCGTAAAAAATATGGACGCGAAACTTAGACTGGACAATGTAGTATTGTCAGATCAAGGATTAGTTAAGAAAAAATACATCCATGTTATTACTATTATTATTATTATTATTGCCATTAGTGTTATAATTATTATTAGTATTATCATGGTATTGTCATAAAAAAGTACGGGGACAAATTCTTCATGAGGTAAAGACGGTTTTCTACGCGGCAGACGCTTCGCTCGCTATTCCAACGTTAATAGCTTTAAACAGTAACAATTTGAGAAGCGGTTCGAGGAGGTTACTAATTCTTTCACGATTATTTAGAAGAAGTAATAATGTACTAATAATATTCCAATTTGTTAGAAACTGGGATATCCTGGGACTTGAAAGATATCCCTTACCGATTATAAAGAATTTTTAAAATTTTCTCCATTTAATTCAGCATTGACTTCTAATATATTATGCAGACTAATTAATAATGTAAGATACGATTTCTGATCGCAAAAATCTGCTCTTCAATCTAAAAAAGAAAAGCAAGAGAAAATATTAATTAGCAACGTCAGGGCATCGCATCAAAGAGAAGCAATTTTTCTCGTGAAAAGTACTCCTCTTAAAACGTCCAACTTTCAATGTTTATTACAACTATAATATTTATTAAATTGTACTATTTTTAACTGACTTCGAAAAAGGAGGAGGTTACTCAATTCGACCTGTATGTGCCTTTTTTTTTTCGCTTTTTTCTATGTATGTTCACCGATTACGCCGAGATGGGTGGACCAATCGGTACGAAACCTTTTGCATCTTGTAGAGTATGTCCCTGGGGTGGTCCCGTTATAAAATTTTTTGCATTTTTCCATTCCTGACGATTTTTATTGCAAAAAACGTATATTTAACAGACTTCTTCGGCGTTTGCTCAGCAAGGTTTGTACCGATCGCGATGAAACCTTTCACATTTAATTGGAGATACTGCCGCGATGATCCCACTTGCAAAAATTTATAGAATTTGTTATTATTAATAAGTATTGTTATAGCAAAAAAAAACCTATTCGTTGGATTTACTCTGCAAAAAATGTACCGGTTGCGATGAAACCTTTCACATTTAGTAGGAGATTTAGTTACAAAAATTTATAGAATTTGTTATTGTTAATAACTATTGTTATAGCAAAAAACCTTTCACATTTAGTTGGAGATACTGCCGCGATGATCCCACTTGCAAATATTTATGGAATTTGTTATTGTTAATAACTATTGTTATAGCAAAAAAAAAACCTATTCGTTGGATTTACTCTGCAAAGAATGTACCGGTCGCGATGAAACCTTTCACAGTTAGTAGATGTATCCGCGAAGATCCCACTAGAGATGGTTCAAACCATCTATGGTTTACCATCTAAATTCGGTGAATATATTTTTGATGATTATTAGCTAAGGAAAAAAAATCACAAAATCATCTCACGGTATCCTACAAATACTGCACGTTCTACTAAAAAGTGTGAAATAAAATAACTTTGAACAAAAAAAAATAGTGCTTTTGCTTTTTCACGTATCAGTTGCACGCAGCTGATTTGGACTGTTTCTTCGTAATAGGAATCGTCGCAATCTTTCCATTTCTGCGAATACTTTTTCATCGTGCGGTTTATTGAGGACTTTGTTTGGTGCCAAATCAGATAAAACTATATCGTCTAAACTTCTGACACGACCAAGAGCGACATAAATTTGGCCTTTTGCAAAATTCTTTTTGCCGAGATCAATTACAGCTTTATTTAGTGTAGTTCCCTGTAATTTGTGCACCGTTACTGCCCAACTTAGGATAAGTGGTAACATTCTGCGCTCGACGTCTCCCTAACCTAACCTCTTGTCGCTTGAAAGGTTGCTGTGACTGGAGATATTGGTATGTAACCGTCGGTATCTTTGAATCTATTTCCAGTTGATTCCTCATCAAATTTTATCAGTACCGAGTCCGGCAATTCTCCCTGTTCCAGCTGATCTCTTCGAAGTGCCGGCCATTTAAATTTCTTTACTGTTCCCATTGCGCCATTTATCAGGCCATCAGAAATGGATATATTTCGTCGCAGCATGATTCGCGATCCCTCAGCTAACGTTATTGTGTGTAACAGTCCGCCACAATTATTTACATTTGCGGGTATAACATTTTCTGGTGGCCTTTTTCCATACGTGGCTGCCTCACGGGATTCGTCCACTGAATCAATGACGTACATTCGACGTGTTTTTGCTAATTTATCAGTCATTTTGTTGTTATATTCATCCACTAATTTTATAGTGGGGAATATTCTTACAGCTGCTCCATCCTCAAATTCTCCGGTTACGGGAATTCTTCTTCGTTCGCATAGAATTTCTAGTTGAGCAGTTATAACTTCTTCAAACCGTAGGTTATTCAATAAGTCGATAAACTCGACGTCATCTTTTTGTCGCATATTCATGGTGAGTTCACAGAATGAAAATTGGTGCCATAGATTAATTTCGGCAGTACACCACTGTGGCTATACAAAACACCAGTGTCCTTTCACTGGAGGTAATTGCATGTCGCCAAAGAGAAGTACATTTATACCACCAAACAGTTTATCATTGGTCTTGAATTCTTGTAATCTTAAATGAATTATTCGCAAATTCTCATATGATACCATTGATATCTCGTCGATAATCAACCACCTCGTATAACGCCACTTTCGTCTCTCCTGTTCAAGCCTTTGCCCTGTTAGCCGGCGGTAGGTCATTGCAGTATCTTTTTCAATAGGCAACGAGAAAGTGGAATGGAGAGTTTTTTCGAATATTTGGCGGGCGGCGACGCCAGTCAGGGAAGCAACTTCGATGAAAGATGGTTTTATCATCGTATCAACTGTAGGATTATAGCAGCGTTTGACATGTTCGACAAGTAATTTTAAAATAAACGACTTGCCACTACCGGCTCCTCCGGTAATAAAAAGCAACATTTGCTCCGTGTTTTCATTGTTATTTTTATCAATATCTTTTTCTATTACTGCGGATACCGATTTAAATAGGTCTTTCTGTTGAATGTTCAGATTTCATGTATGCATCATCTTGATCGTAATATATTATTTCGTCGGCATGAATCTCGCCTGGATCTCTGACATGTACATTAGTTTCGTCTTCGTGAACAACTTGCAGAGCAACAGCCTGGGCGAGTGCCCCTTGAATAATTTGCTCTGCGTTCGTAAATTGTTCGACGGTTGCATTTCTCAACATAGGTTTCAACTCGTGTTGCCGTCGAAGGAAACATTGTTCAGCAGATTCGTTTCCGGACATAAGCATAGTTTCATTACGAAATGGAATGTGACATACTATTAAGTTATAGAAATATCCTTCTCTATCACTGTTCAAGGTATAATATCGGTGGCGGAGTACAGCTGGTTTATTCCTTATTCTCATTCGGGTATTGTCCTTCAATTTTATATACTTCGACCTCGTAATTTCTTCATCGTCATTTCTAAGTTCTGCGTCGCCATCCTCTTCCACGTTCCTCTTGAAACTGTTTCATACCTGATAGCAAATTCTGCTAGACTCAAATCCTTCAGGTTGTCTGGTCTGTTCACGTAACGATCGAATATGTTATTGAAAAATGACGTTTCGTTTCCCTCTAATCGTAAAATTCTATATCTTTGCTCAGGCCGACAGCTGTTTATAAATACAGCTTTCCGTGAACTCATTTTGAAAGGTAGATGGCATAATCGATAAGCACATTCTGCAGCGCTAACAAGACGTTGGGACAGAATTGCCATAGATACCGAAAACAGTTGATTCCAAGTGCTACCGTTCCGGCGTTTCGCTCGTAAAACGGCTTCTTTAATAATATCTCCTGTATTTTGTGGTTCACACTTACTTGCGTACTTAGCAATATAGTATGCGACAGCTGTAACGTTTCCGCATGGTTGAATATCCATGTTTGCTTTCCACATTTTCAATAGAGTTGGGTTGTAATTATTCACTGTTGGAATCCAACGATAATATTATACAGAAACAGGCTATGGTGCGACTTCGACCGAAGGAGCACAGATTTCGTTGCCTGGCTCAAGTGGTTTACAACACCCCCACTTAGAAAAGGGACTGAAGGTTTTCCCGGAGACGAACCAGCTCAGTCGTCGTCCCAATACAGAACAGAACACATCACAGTATCTTTTACACTACATCATTAGCTTTGTCTTATTTCAATACAGTCTGTCTCTTTTTCCATTCACATTAGGATCACTATTCAATCCACTTTTGTAACTTTATTAACATTGAATAAATAAAGACATCTTATTTAAAGGAAATAAAGTTTTTCAACAGGTTATGGGCCCAGACCCTAGTGTGAAGGACTAAAGTCAAAGTTAAAGTGAAATAAGGACACGTTAAGTTAAAGTGCAACAAGGACACATAAAGTAAAGTGAAATAAGGACACGTTCAGTTAAAGTGCAACAAGGACACATAAAGTAAAGTACAATAAGGACACGTGAAAGACAGTGCTGATAGTGTTAAGTAAAAATGGCAGATTTCTTGCGACTAACCGTTCAGAAGTTGAATGGTGAAAACTATTCAACATGGTGTCAAAGAATTGAATTACTGCTAATAAGAGGAGAGCTATGGGATGTGATAAAGGATGAGATGCCAATACCTGCGGACGCAACGTGGTTAAGGAAAGACGACCGAGCTCGTGCTACCATTGGTCTTCTGATTGAAGACAACCAATTGGTGCACATTCAGGGTGCAGAAAGTGCACGGGATGCTTGGGAGAAATTAAAGAATCACCATCAAAAGGCAACGCTATCAAGCGTGATATTCCTATACAAAAGAATATTTAAATTGCGTTTGCCGGAAGGTGGGAATATGGAAGACCACGTGTCGGAAATGTTGACACTCATGAATAAGTGGTGGCATTAGGTGAAGAGCTAAAGGATAAATTAAAGGCCTCGCTACTTCTAAGTAGTATTCCAGACTCATACAATTCATTGATTATAAGTCTGGAGAGCAGAAATGAGGAAGACTTTACTCTGGATTTTGTCAAAGGAAGATTAATCGACGAATATAAAAGGCGTAAGAAAAACCAATGTACAGTGAACGACCATCAATCGGCTTTAAAGACGTCTTAGAAACAGGAAAGAAGATGTGTTTTTTCTGCAAAAAGTCAGGTCATTTCAAAAAGGACTGTTTCAAGTATAAGAATTGGAAAGCGAAACAGGAAACAGCTAATAAAGTGGCAGAACAACTCAAGGCTGTGAACGAAGTATGTTTCGCAGCAAAGGAATTTGAAGGGTCCAAGACATCTGGAAACGCTCTTGGGAAAGCGTACTTAAGCAATAGGCCAGAACAGACTAAAGTAAATACCTGGTTCGTCGACTCGGGCGCTACGAGCCATATGACCGCGGCGCGGGACTTCTTCACGGCGTTCGACCCTAGTGAACAAGGCTATGTCCAACTAGCCGAAACGAACAAAAGAAGTGAAGTGTGCGGAAAAGGTTCTGGGGTCATAAATTGTGTTGTCGGTGATCAGGTAAATGCAGTGAAAGTGGAGAATGTTCTTTACATTCCGTCTTTCGGTTCAAATTTATTATCTGTAAAGAAACTGGCTAAGGATGGGTACAGACTAAATTTTCGGGACAATTTTTGTGAAATTGTGAAAGACAATACAGTTCAAGCCATCGCGCGGCTTGGGAGTGATGTTCGGGATTTATACAAGTTAGACATAAGTGGAGAAAAAGTTTGTGCGGTAATGAACATTGATCACAGTGACAATTGTCAACATGTCTGGCACAGGCGTTTCGGCCATCGAGACCCGAACGCAATACAGGTCAGGAAGGGACTAACTGCAGGTATAATCATAAAGGATTGCGGCAGGCGTGAGGTATGCGAGTGCTGCATAAAAGGAAAAATGGCAAGGAAACCTTTTCCAAAGGAATCGCTAAACAGGACGCATGCAGCTCTAGATTTAATACATATAGATGTTTGCGGCCCAATGCAAACTGTTACACCAGGAAAAAAGAGGTATGTTATGACCATCATAGATGATTTCTCGCGATATACAACTGTCTATCTTATGGAAACCAAGGATCAAGCTACAGTTTTCATAAAGCAATATGTAGAAATGGCGAAAACACAATTCAAGAAAACTCCAAAATGCATAAGATCGGATCGAGGAAGGGAGTATGTGAATGCGGAATTGCAAAATTATTTAAAAAATCAAGGGATTAGGATACAATATACGGCCGCATACTCACCGCAGCAGAATGGAGTTGCCGAGCGAAAAAACAGATCATTATTAGAGATGGCACGATGCATGCTATTGGATGCCAATATGAAAAAAATATACTGGGGAGAAGCTGTAAATACAGCAAATTTCTTGCAAAACAGATTACCTACCAGGACAACCGGAAAGACACCTTACGAATTATGGTTCTCAAGAAAACCGGACGTCAGGAATTTGCATATTTTCGCTTACGTACAGATTCCGAAAGAATTACGTAGAAAGCTGGACGATAAAGCGGAAAAACTAACTTTCGTCGGTTACTCAGAAGAGTCCAAGGCTTTTCGACTAATAGAAAAAGGTACGAATCGATTGAAGGTTAGTCGAGATGTCATTTTTCTTGATAAGAAACAGTCGGGAGAGGTTCTGATTGATACGGCGTATGACGAAATAATTCAAGTGCCGGAGGAAAATAATGAAGAAAGGCAAGAAATTAACAGCGAAGAGGAAATAGCTGAGGAATCAAGTACAGAAGAAAGCGGATCAATTGACGAAACAAATAGTACAGAAGACGATTCGTTTTATGAAGCGAATGGTACTGAAAACAATGAAATACAGAATGAATCAGAACTCAGAAGATCTGAACGATTAAATAAAGGAGTACCGTCCGACAGATATATGGCAATTTCAAGTCTAGCAACAGCTTCAAAGGAAGATCCAAGGACCAGGAAGGAAGCATTATCAGGAGACAATAAGGAAAATTGGATAACAGCGATGGACGAAGAAATAGATTCCCTAACAAAGAATAATACATGGAACATCGTACCGGCGCCAAAAGGGAGAGAGATAGTTACCTGCAAATGGGTCTTTAAAACCAAGAAAAGTGCGGGTGTAATTTCTCGCAGAAATTTGGAGTCGACTATGATGAGGTCTTCGCACCTGTGGTAAGGCAAGCAACCTTTAAAATGCTTCTAACAATAGCAGGTCAGCAGGGTCTTATTGTCAAGCATTTTGACATAAAGACAGCATTCTTAAACGGTGATTTAAAGGAAACCGTTTACATGATGCAGCCGGAAGGATACGAGACACCAGAAACAAAAGGTATGATTTGCAAATTAAGGAAGGGATTATACGGATTAAGACAAGCTGCTAAGTTATGGAACGATAAATTAAACAGCATATTAAAGGATTACAATTTTGTGGCAAAGTAAAACAGATCCCTGTTTATATATAAAACAAACTATAAATGGACATATTTTCATTATTATTCATGTTGATGATTTCTTAATTGCTGCAAAGAAAATGGAAGAAATAAATAAAACAGCTGAATTTTTAAGGACACATTTTCAGTTATTGGATTTAGGTGTTGTACAGATTTATCTCGGAATTGAAATAAGAAAGGATAACGAAGGATTCTATTGTATAAAACAGTCAAAGTATATCGATACCATTCTAAACAGATTTGGGCTGCAGAATGCTAAGTTTTCTAATGTACCACTCGATACAGGCTACTTAAAAGCACGAAAAGACCAACCATTAATGGAGCACAAGGAAATTTACCAGCAGTTTATCGGTGCATTACTATATTTGGCTGTAAATACAAGACCGGATATTGCAGCTAGCGTTGAGATATTAAGTCAATTTAACAAGCAGCCCACATCAGCAGATTGGACGGAAGTAAAAAGAGTTGGTCGATATTTACAAGGAACAAAAAATTATGAACTAAAACTTGGTCAACTTAATGGAAAAAAGGGGCTCGTTGGATATGCGGATGCTAATTGGGCAGAAAATACAACTGATCGGAAGTCAAATAGTGGCTACATTTTTAAGTATTTCAATGCAATGATCAGCTGGGGATGTCGAAAACAAACGTGTGTGGCACTATCATCGACGGAAGCCGAGTATATTGCATTGGCAGGAGCATGCCAAGAGGGTTTATGGCTGCGTCGTTTAGTTGAAGATTTTACGTGCAAAATACCAGAAGTCACGGTCATTTTTGAAGATAATCAAAGCTGCCTGAAGATGATCACCAATAAGAAGTTTAGTTATCGGACGAAGCACATAGATACCAAATTTCATTTTGTAAAAGACTTAAAGGAAAATGGAGTGATGGATTTCAAGTATTGTCCAACAGAACACATGCTTGCGGATATGATGACAAAACCATTGCACGGAGTGAAATTGAAGACAATTGCACAGAATTGCGGTTTAGTAGCACAATAGGGAATATTATCATTGAGGAAGGGTGTTGGAATCCAACGATAATATTATACAAAAACAGGCTATGGTGCGACTTCGACCGAAGGAGCACAGATTTCGTTGCCTGGCTCAAGTGGTTTACAACACCCCCACTTAGAAAAGGGACTGAAGGTTTTCCCGGAGACGAACCAGCTCAGTCGTCGTCCCAATACAGAACAGAACACATCACAGTATCTTTTACACTACAGCATTAGCTTTGTCTTATTTCAATACAGTCTGTCTCTTTTTCCATTCACATTAGGATCACTATTCAATCCACTTTTGTAACTTTATTAACATTGAATAAATAAAGACATCTTATTTAAAGGAAATAAAGTTTTTCAACATTCACCATAACTTCATCTGCGGTTCTCTTAAGCACGCAGAAACGCCCGTTGTTGGCGAGTGTGTCGTCTGGACCTAAGCACATCGTTGTTTCGCTTATCGGTCTGGGGAATCCAAATTGACAACAACGATTGTTACGATCTTTGTAACAAATACGTGAATGTTTATGAATTTGGACTTTTTTAACTATGTTGTTCATATCTTGATTTACTGCTGCAATCGAGCAAGAAACAACTTTCTCGATCATGTTCCGGCCTTCGTTGGTTAGGAAATCCGGTACGTTTGCACACCAAATAAGCATGTGCAAATGTGGGCTTCCCCTATTTTGAAATTCGATTCTGTGCCAAAAGTCAATAACAACGCCACCTAAGCAATCTGAGTTTTTTAAATACTGCATTAATGCGTTGACACGTACTGTAAACTGTCTTGTTATAATTACTGGGTATCTCTGAACCAACTTTAATCGATCTGCAAAAGTTAGGTTTTCAGCTTCGATAGTGGAACGGTCTTCAGATATTAGAAACGCTTTCAACATATCAGGCCAATTGAGGTCGTTGCATGAAAATGTGGCAAACCATGTGGGCGGACCAAGACTTCGGACCATGGCAATTAATTCCGAACAGCACTGTCTCCATCCGCCGATCCTCTTATGTTTCTCATCGTTAGGTGCATATTATCTACTAATCCCTCTGGAGTATGTTCGCTTTGGCGCATTCTGCACGATACTGATACGCTAGCTTTTGTGCGGTAGTATTCAACAACAGACAATGCAAAGAACAAATAATCTGTTCGTTGGAACCGTTTGTCATTGCTCAAAATACGTGCTTGGAAGTAATCCAGTGGGGTTATTGGGATATCGCGATATTCTCCGAATCCATTTTTTCCATCCGGATACAGGAAGAACCAACACAGTTCTTCCATCCTTCTCTCCTTTTCTATGTTCAATGGAGGCGCTGTTTTTCTTTGTATATTAGCCAGCTTTATCGGGACATTTCCCTCGTTATTATCATCATTGTTAACAGAGATGATAGTGTCGATATTGGGAATATTTTCGTCAACCGAACGTAACATGTCTGTTGCGAAAATAATTTCAGTTTCATCAGATTGTCTGTTGGGGGTCTTGACTGATAAATGTTATGCCCTTTCTACCAGTGGAGATTGATTCCTTTCCGGTGCAATTGATAGAGGTGTTAATGAATAGACATTCAGTAAATTGCTATTGCCTTCTTTAGCACGTAAATTGCGACGCAAGATGGCGTGTAATTCATTAATATTAGTCATTCTCATGCAGCACGCGACGCCTCGCGACGGTGCTTTATATCCTTTGGGACCTCTTGCATGAGAATCGAACAACCAATAGCAGGTAATCTCCGACTGGTTGCTGCATGATACAGCTACTGATGTAAAATTCGCAGTAAGAATTCCGTACATATGCTGTTGGAAGAACACAATCAAACCGTTTTCTAAATTTGGAAATCCTTCTTCTGCGTTATCAATATCGACATGAGCATTTACAGCTATTTCATATCCTACGTTAATATTGACTCTGCTATTGTTAAATGATAGCTGTGGCAATAATTCGGTTACGGCTAAATATTCCGTATTCATCTCTGTGGGGTAAGGATTATTTCGTGCTTCAATGCAATCTTTATAATATTTATCTCCTACTAATACAGCATAATCGACATCACTAGTAAACCACGTATTAGGATCGATCAAATTAAACGCAACACAAGCAACTGCAACAATGGCAGTACATTGGTTACCGCGAGATTCGATACTGAAGCGATCGCTAGCTTGATGGCACGAACCTCGCAAAATACCTACATTATGGCCCACGTTTACAAATCTGTTTGATTCAATATTTGTTTCTGTGACTTCATTTTCCTTTGTTACATTAGCAGGCTGTTCGCTGGCGTGAACTATTTCCAAAATGTTGTTGGTAATATTAGAGAAACATGGTCGCACATCTTTGTACAGGGCATTATTTTTTAATAGCCATCGTAAAGCTGTTCGAAGTTTGTCGATGTCTATTTCAAATTGTTTTTGTCGCTCCAAATTTTCAAGACTTTCTATTACAATCATTATACCGGTTTGGGCTAACCTGACCGGCAGTTGCTCGGCTACTTCGAAAACATCGCGTGCAAATAGGACTACCTGTCTTTTGCACCAATCTTGGCTGAAACGATTTTGAATTTTCATGATTCTCAGAAATTGCACTATTCGGCTTAACATTTGTTTCTCAATTTCCGATAAATTCGCTATTTTCTCCGGTACAGACATTACTTCCATTTTATTCCAGAATGCCTGCGTTGGAACTTTGTGTTTTTTCAGGTGATGTAGGCAACGAGAGCATGTTATTATTTTCTCTGATTCCATTAGACTTGCAGGGATTAGTCGAGAGAGAGGTTGCGTTTGTAAAGCGTGACGTTGCTGCGGATATAAAGTTTTGTGACACACCGAACACGGTACATCAGCAAAAATATTAATTGCTGAGTTAAAGTAGTTTTCCTGAAGGAATCGTTCTTTTCTTCGGTTTTTAGCTAGTTCCCTCATATTCCTTAACCGTGTATTCCTTGATTCGGTCTTTTCTTGTAGAAGTACTTCCCGCTTACGATTTCTTTTCACCTCGGCAGATTGGTTCGCCAAACGCCGGCGGGCTATGTGACCGTTCTTCAGGAGTTTCGTTGGCTATGCGTTTGCGGATTAATCCGATCCGACGTGACCGTTCCCCAGGAGTTTCGTTCTTCAATTTATTACGAATATTGTTATGTCGACGATTCTTCGCCTCTTCCGTTTCACGTGACATTTGTGTTGCAGCATATTCTCGCATTGCAGACAATCTTGATTCACGTTCCTCACTGGTCTCATTACATCGCGCCGCCGCATTTCTTTTGCTATTTTTGTTAAGACGTAGATGTTTGGCTTTCTTGGACTCGTTCAATCGAATTTTCCTTATTCGGGATGCAGACTTTGTAGGTCTACCCATAGTTGCGTATTAACTTCTTACTTACCGATGTAATGACCCAATATACTTGATTAATCGTATATTGGATAGCTAGAGAAGAGATGTTATTAAAAATGTACTGACTGTACTAAGGGTTCTAAAGGTCTTGTTGATTATTGGAAGTCAGGAATAGAACTTTTTTGAAATGTATATACACGATTCAATGTACAAATCGTGAGTGACGTGATACGTGCTGTTCTATGTCTGATCTCGGAGTGAGGTTTCTTGGTCTCTAGCGTTTTCTATAATACTTAGGGAAAGGTCTGCAAAAAATAAAACACTATTCGCTCGACGAGAGTTCGCACGAGGAACTCGTAGGTACCACGCGGTGCTCCCACTACGCGCTACACGTCTTCCGCGATTGGCCAAATCGTTCGACGAAGACAGCAAACGAGCGTATTAAGTGTGATTGCAACAGAGCGATGTCGCGTGGCGACGCGACGCTGAGCTCAGAACATTGGCGTAACTCTATTGTGCGTGCACGGAAAACAGGTCTTATGACTTTTGCCTACGGGTCCGGCAGCCTAAGGAGACCGTTTAACCTAACGTTTAACCGACTAACTTTCCGTTAATCTTTCGAATTGTTTTGCACAAAAAATTAATGCTCTAATCCTTTTGAATCTTTGAAGTTACTTTATTTAACATAATGACAAGTTAAAAAAAAACGATTGGCTCATTATTTTTTGTGTAAAAAAATCCTAAAAATTAACGAAAATTTAGCCGTTTACACAAAAATTTCACGGAGTGTAAGGCTTTATAAACTATAATTTATTTAATGAGAATTACATCATGTCATGAAATGTTAAAGTTTAACATCGTTCCGGAAAGATAACAATTGTTATAGCAAAAATCGTGTACGTAGAGTCCATGCGCGACAGAAGTGAAACTTCTTGCTTAAATGAAATAGATAGAGATATATAATAATAAAAATTATATGTTCTATTTAGTTGTTTTTGTATTATTAACCGACTCAATTCGATCAGTATATTGTTTATTTGTATATTATTTGTATATTACCGAACCAATAAGACCGAAAAACCAACCTACCATGTTCTATAAATTCTGCTCGTTCCACTAAAAAGTGTGAAATAAAAAAAAATTAAAAAAAAAAAATAAAACCGACTTCGAAAAAAAACGGAATGAAAATAAAAAAAAAAACGGAATGAAAATAAAAAAAAGGAATGAAAACAACAAAAAAACAAAAACGAAAATGCACTAAAAAGTATGACATAATTTCCATTTCATTTATGTGTATACACATGAACTGTCAATATAAAAAATAAAATATTAAATACCACATTAAATACAATTTAATTTCCTTTTGATTTGTATGAATACACATCAACTGTTAATAAAAATCGCAAAATCGAAAATTTTCATATCACAGATGTTGCTGATTATGATTTCATTGGAATATGGTGTACTTGGAAATCAGTAGGTGAGAAAAGAAGATACATTATTATGTGAAAGCATGCAAAAGCATTTGAGGAGTTCTTCCGCCGATACAGACATAATTCCATTCTATTCCAGAATGCCTGTGTGCGAAATTTTTCAAATGACAGATGTTGCTGAATTTAAGAATTTTCGTTATGTCTAGTGCCAAAAATTTTCGATTTTGCGCCGCCTCCGAAAAGATTTATTGTGTTTAATGTGGTATTTAATATTTTATTTTAATCAATTTTATTAACAGTTGATGTGTATTTATACAAATCAAAAGGAAATTAAATTGTATTTAATGTGGTATTTAATATTTTATTTTTTATATTAACAGTTCGTGTGTATACACATAAATGAAATGGAAATTATTTCATACTTTTTAGTGCATTTTCGTTTTTGTTTTTTTGTTGTTTTCATACCTTTTTTTTATTTTCACTCCGTTTTTTTTTTATTTTCATTCCGTTTTTTTTCGAAGTCGGTTTTATTTTTTTTTTTTAAATTTTTCTTCATTTCCGAGGTCTATGGACATTTGGAAAGCAATGTTCATATATTAGATATCAATACGAGAAAGTTCGTTTTTGTGCAAAAAGGCACACGATTTTCCAGTCTGAACCACTGTGCGTCGCATCGGGTTACCTGGCCGTGTTTATTGCCTTACTATTGTGTTCTGGGCCAGGCCTCGGGGCTCGACCCTCGGGCCTCGGTACGTGTTCATTCGAGCCGCGAGCTGGCCAAAGGATCCGAAAGGATCCGAAAGGATCCGAAAAATAGTTACAGATACTAGTTACAAATGGATCCGCTTCGGATGCAAAAGTATTTAATTAAAAGTTGGATACAAGATACTTTTGTATCTAAATCTTCGAGTAATTAATTAAAAATTTTGTATCTATTATTCGTGATCCGAAATTTGTATCTAAATATATATTTTGCCCAACTCTGCTTCTAATTGATTATAAAAAATCAGGTCGTTTGGTACAATTATAAAAAAGTTATTCTATTTTAAAAGGTACACGAACACTTTGTACACCCACTATATGTCACAACACAGAACTCAGAATTGACTTAGAATGGGACATTACCGTATTTCACAAATTTTAAATACGTACATTCAAAAAAAAAGTCTTCGAGTAGATATAACGACCTGAAACGAAAAGACAATGAAGTTAAAGTTTTCAAATTCTTCTAAAAGACAACTGTATTGAACATTTTTCTAACAGGTCGCTTAATGCAATATCATTTAATTATTAATTTTTCGTTGATATTCTTAAATCATTTAATTAGTAAGTTTTTAGTTTGCATAAGAATTTGTTGTCGGTTTGTTATGCTTGTAGTGTAACTGAATAATCTACACATTATTTAGACCACTATAAACATTCTGAAGTTATCAACCATTGATTAATATCCTCTATCGACATATTTCCAAGTTTGACACAACTCGCCTCGGTGTTGATATCTAACAACAAACTGATATTTTCTACATGTACAATACTAAACTAACGTAATATTTTCCTAAAAACTGAGAGTATAATTTTTATTTGAACAAAAATGGATTGCATGATGAAGGTATATCTGTAACTTAAAATTACAATGTTCTTGCTAATCATTATCGTTTCCAGTTCGCTAAAACAAATGTCTTCCAACTGAATATTATAATTCCATTAATAAAAATGTTGGACATATATAAAGTCACCAAGCACGAATTTGGTCCTGATGAATTCTGCATTGCTCTGTTCGCTGGAGAAGAGCCAAGTGAAAAGTGTCAAATCAACTATAATTCGGTTCAAAATTGTCTCAGCCATCCGGAAGAGTTTAAGGTTAAAAATGCCGTTACGAAACATTATTAATAAGAATGTGTAATTTCATACTCATTTCCGCAGAGTTTACCGGTTTCGATTCAGAACATTATCATCGATTTATTTATGAATGTCGTCCGTTATGAAAATTTCTTCGAAGGAATAAGCAATCATTTTTTGAAGAAACATTATGGTCAACATGGCGATAAGATTAATGAAACTATGGGTATGTAATTTGATCTTATGATGGCGTCTTATAAAAAAAATTTATTCAACTCAATTTTGATAAAGTAAAGATTTTGATTCCACAAATAAATGTTTAATAATCGTGCATAAGGGAATAAGAAGACAAGAAAACATTTACTTTACGTCTTAATTGACAATTACAGTAATGTCCCATTCTAACTCAATTCTCGGTTCTGTGCTGTGACATAGATCGGAACAGGACACTATTTTTTTGTGGCTTCGTCGACCGCGCCGAACGTAGAAAAGGACCGGTGAGACAAACTAATGCAATATTGAAACTTCTTTATTTTTTACTTATTTTTACATTTTTCTGATTAAAATAACACCAAACAAGAAACAATTTGGCCTATATTTACTGTATATGTAAAGCATAAGTTACAATTTATTATATATTTAACATCTCGAAAACTATGTTCTCAAAGAATTAGACTAGAACTTTGCAAATTAGTGGAGCTACAGCCCGTTGGAGGGTTGAGAATATCTTGAGAAAAGTTGCATAAGAAGAAAGTTGAAAATAAAAAAGTTATCATCGCATTGGTATTTTAAACAATACAATAAGTGTTGAATTTTCGCCGACCGTCGCGGTCGCTGTTTCTCTTTCTTTTTCACTCGCTATCCTCTTCTATATCCAAAAGTTACTCCATACCGTGGATTAAATCTAGTGGTATTCTCAATACAGTTGAAATTCTATCGTCTTTAGTATCATTTTAATCGGAAAACTACCACAAACAATTTGTCGAAAGTCCCATAAAAAAATAATGAAAAATAAAGAGGTTTTGTAATTGGATTAGTAGTGGTTCACACCGATATACCCGACCCGATATCGGATTACCGCCGGACTTAGAATGGAACATTACTATAGCAGGAAACCATAAAGAGATATTCGACTTTTAAAGTTGTAGTGCTGGAGATATTAAAGTCGAAAACAATTTATTTTCACATCTTAATAGGAATTCAGAACTTTTGAATTAAATATAACATGATTAATCTTAAGGCGGTAGACTCGTTTCCAAGATTGCAGGGGTGCGGGATTCGCGTTCTCATTTCTCGATAATACAAAAATGGGGTTTTTCAGTAGTCAAGAACGCTGGATAAAAGATCGATCTAGAGCGCTATCTCTCTCAAAAGTCCTATTTTTCAGTTTACGAGGCGTAATTTGCATTACGCCTCGCTGCATTACGGCAGCATTTAGCTATGAAAATAGCTACAGTAACTCCCACTAATATTCAGACACTCTTAAAAAAACGATAACTTTTTTAATATTGTACTATACGATTTGAACTTTTTTGGGGAAGTTAGAGCAATTAGTTTGCTACAGGATGAGAAAAATTTTTTTCAAAAATTGCAATTGATCGGAATTGTAGAAAAAATACTAAAAGTTGCATTTTACAACTTTTTTATGTGGGCCTACATTGAAAATTTAAAAAATACGGTTTGTATATCTGTGTAAACATATTCTGAAAATTTCGTCAACATCGGTCGACGTTGCAATGAGCTACAAACGTTTAAAGATGGTAAAAATTGCAGATTTTTACGATTTTCGGCCTATAACTACAGTAAATCTACGGATTCTTACATCTTTCAATGCCTATCGTTTTTTACTGCATCAACCGATTTCGATGAAACTTTCACAGTGCATATAATTCACACAGATCTACAAAACGTATTTTTTAAATTTCCAATATAGCCCCACATAAAAAAGTTGTAAAATGCAACTTTTAGTATTTTCTCTGTAATTTCGATCTATTGCAATTTTTGAAAAAACTTTTTTCACATCCTGTAGCAAACTAATTGCTCTAGCTTCCCAAAAAAGTTCAAATCGATTAGTACGATATTAAAAAAGTTATCGTTTTTTTAAGAGTGTCTGAATATTAGTGGGTGTCATTGTACATGCGCAGTTGTATGCTTCCAAATAATGCAAATTACGCCTCGTAAACGAAAAAATAGGACTTTTGGGGGCGATAGCGCCCTAGATCGATCTTTTATCTAGCGTTTTTGACTACTGAAAAACCTCATTTTTGTATTATCGAGAAAGCCTTGCAATCCTGAAAAAAGTAGACTACTCCCTCAATATTATATTACAATTTCGGTATATTAAATATGTGAAAAATATCATACTCAATATGTATGTATTCTTTATTTGGTTGCCCTTAGGGTTACAAATTCCTTATCCCCTTCCCTCCAATTCCTTTCTCCATTCTTGTCGCTCTTAAATTCTAACCTTACTCCTAACTTATAACTAACTTACATCTATACTTAACCTAATTTGCGAGAGAGAGAGAGATTATATTTACAAAAGATATTATTTAATGTCATGCTCAATATAATTTTCCATATTTCTTTACCAGTGCTCATGTACATCCTAGCGTACCGGATATCCAATTTATTCCTCGAAGACTCCATTGAGTGTTTCAATCACTTTAAACTGACGAAAATGTTCTTCCTGGTTTCGTACCTTCTTCGCTCGAATACACCGAATGTCTTTCACAGAATAGGTTGTTTGGACTTCGACGAAGATTTCGTGGAGCAGAAGCTGATCTTCCCGCTTTTAGAAGCGATACCCTGCTTAGAGGTTTCACTCCTTCAATTTTTCCAACAGAACTTTACAAAAACTAAATATTTCCATAACTAAATCATAAGTGTTCACCGGTAAGGAAAAATTTAAATAACTCTTCGAAATAGTCTACAACGACTATGAGGAATACAACAATTGTCGTGTAAAAAGAATGAAAGAATCATGGAATTGTTTTGAATACAAATTTTAATGGTTGTCATATAAAAGATACTTTTCTCGATTTTTGTATTACAGTGGCTCTCAAAAATATTCGAACACTAAGTTTCCGATTTTTAGGAAATTGTCGATATTTAAACCGATATAATTTCGTAGAAATGTTGTAAACAAAGTCCCTATTTTCGTAATTCATCGTTTATTTTCTTTTAAGATGTTTTTGCTGACACAGTGGGTGAGACTGAAGACACGCATTCCCTAAAAAATGTTATACACTGAACCCTACAAACATTGAACAATTTTTTTCATGACTAAGTCTATCATAGATTTAAATTAAGATTAGAAATAATTAATTGTTTTTAGAAACTTCAGAAGAATCTGAAAGAGATGATTGAAAGCACGAAACAGCAGAAGAAGAAAATTACTATTCCCGTGTTCATGAATGTTTTAAATCGTCCGAAACTACGAATCGGTGGGCCTCCCGCTACACCGGAAGTAAGCAATTTTTCGTTCTTGTGAGTCGAGAAGTCTCAGATGTTCACAGTTTAACTTAGTAATACTCTATTTTTACTTTAAATGTTACTTTGGTTAAAATTCACTTGAGAAAACCAGAAATTTTTATCATTTTTAGTATAATTCAAGTATCTGCAAAAGATAAACATTATTAGCCAAAGAGTTCCGTAATAATCATAGTCATTTCAAAAATCCTTATAATATCAGGTTGGCAAGAAAGTAATTTCGATATTTTAAGGTGAAATAAAACCGAATTTCTTAATTCAAGCGATGAACTTTAATCAATCAAATGTGTTCTTATTTATTCTTTTTGGCAAAAGATCATCGAACAAAAGGGAAAATATCTTATTTATTAAAATTCATTGCTTGAATAAAATAATTGGGCTCTATTTCACTTTAAAATACCGAAATTACTTTCTTGCCAACCCAATAAAATACTGCTCGTCTCGTGAACAAAACGAAATTAGTTCAACAAGAAACTATAATGCTTACAAATGTATAAAAATGGAAAATACATATATCTAAATTCATAACGTTGGTTGCCAATGACCATAATTTTTTACTGAAAATTAGTAAAATAAAAGAACATACTATTTGATAATATCAGTTTTGTCGAGAATATAAGAAATTCGTTTAATCTGCATTTTTATTCCATGTTAAGCGAAGAAGACGTGCGCGTAACAATTTAAACATCTTAAATTAACGAAAATTTAAGGTTTCTTTTTTTGAAGATTCCTCGTATACTGGATAGGAGTTGGTGGTGGAGAGATTTGCGCGCAAAGTTCCTATAACGAATTACGTGACGCCATTGACGCAAAGGAAATTGGAAACATTGCGAGCTGTGAACAAATCGCATGCTATTCAACTGCTCAATGATGCGAACGAGAATGCTCCGAAACTATTGCGACGTGAAAAACTTTCAAAGGACGCAAAGAAGCTGGAAAAACCGAAATCTACGTTCGTGAGAAAACCAGTTCCGACGTTCAAGGTACTCCCGAAGTAGTGTTTATTAACTATTTTAAACATTTCAATATTTACGTAATTATATATAATTTTCATTAATTTTATATAAAACATATTTTTGTCAGAACATAATATTTTGTTAATAAGACGCGCTTCATTTGTCGGTAAAGTCTTGTATTAAAGGAATAAATGCAGTCCTCAAAGTTGAGGTTTAATTAAAAAGATTTAATCAAAAAGGTATCATTCATCAATTAAAAACTTTGAGATCGGCTTTCGTCATATTTCGGATCAGAGTACCTATGGTTCTGACATTATTATCTACCTATCGTTCTGACATTATGTGGTATCGAGTGACCAACTTCAAAAGAAGAAGAGCGATATAACGATTTCCTTATTTCGGAGCAATCATCGTCGTCTTATATCGAAACAAAACTATTCTTACAAGTAAAAAGAATTCTGTTTTAAAGTCAAGTGATTTTTAATTCAGATTATTTAGCTTAGGACTATTTGCATGTTTATTTATCAATTTGTTCAAACATAGTTTTTAATTGTTTTCTTTCAATTGTTTTACTGTGCCTAATGTCAGACTCTTAGTAATAAAAATATTAAAATAATGAATAATAAAATAACAATTTTTATACCCTGGGTGAAAATAGATCTGGGCGCCCGTTGAAGGGTTACTCAAGAAATTCACTTCTATATAAAATAAAAATACTGCATCAAACGCAACAATATGTTTCATTTTAATTATAACGTCTCATGAATTCTTATTTATCATAGCAGTCTCAATACATTTGATATGATCATAATATTAATTCCATTGCTTCCAATTCTCAGCCCGTCGAGATTAAGCAAACAACAGCGTCCATATTGCGGGAGTGTGCTCGCGTGATCACTGACGAGGAAAAAGAAATAAAAAAGTAATTCAATTAATCATTTATCGTACGGAACACTATCTTATTAGAATCTAATAATTAGATCATTGAACTGAATCTTATTTTGAAAGATTTTTTGCTAACAAAATTGTCCAGAAAAGTAAGTTGCAAAACTTTTATTTAAAAAAAATGATATTTGGTCCCCTCAGGGTTTCAAATCCATTTACTACTTCTCCCCCTCTTCCACTCTCACTATCGCCTAATTTCAGCGGGACCTACTTTTTGTCACGGTGGGTTCCGAACCATCTAGCAAAACTTTTATTATATTTTCTTATTACTGGAAGAATAAAGATGAACTTTTAAATAATTGTATATACAGTAAATTCTCTATCGCAACAGCCTCGGGGGGATTGGATTGCGTTGATCTCCGGCGGGTAACTATTTTTTGAGCTTCAAAGGCCGAGCCGAACGTGGACAAGGACAAATTTTCAATTATGTCGATTGTAGATAGTGCAAATAAACAATTTAATGATATCGGCGCTACAGGTTCGATCAAATGTTACTCACAAAGCAATTTTGCAATTTAAATTTAACCATGGTTTCAGTTTAACGTCCACCGGCATAATGTTAACTAGTCTCAAAAGCTCCATCATTAAATATATATAATCCGTTTGCACTTAGCAAACGCAAAAATTTCTCTTGAAAATGATCCACATTGGGATTGAAACGTTGAGAACAATTTAAATTGCAAAATTGCTTTGTGAGTAACATTTGATCGAACCTGTAGCGCCGATATCATTAAATTGTTTATTTGTAAACAAGGACAGCGCGTGTAAAGAGACGCGCGTGTAAAGAGACGCGCGTGTAAAGAGACGCGCGAGTCCGAAGCGACTGCGACTCTCCGCATCTCTTTCTTTCCCATACGCTGTCCTTCCTTGCGCCCGGAACGTTCACCGTCAATTAAACCACTAAATACAGTTGAAATTATATCGTGTTTGGCCTTTTTTTAATCAGAAAAATCCCACGAATATAAAGATAAAAGTTTCATAAAAAAACAAGTAATAACAAAAATGATTAAATATTGGTGTTATATTGTGAGGATGGACTTTTGAACTGTGCCGACGACTGCGACTCTCCGCGTAGCACGTGGTTAGTAGTGGTTCACACCGACATACCCGAGCCGAGATCAGATTACACAATGGCGGCGGTATCAGGGTCTCTGGATCACGTGCGAATGAGCCGTGAGACCTTGGTACATAGAAGTTTGCTGAGTCAACTATTCCAGGAACTACGATTTTTAATGTTGTGACGTAGCGAAAAAACGTTGCGGCCATGGAACAAATTGTAGAAATTGAACGTCAAAATTGTCGGAAAGTCATTGACTCCCGAAATAATTTTCCCTACCGGTTCTATTGGGTTGGCAAGAAAGTAATTTCGTTATTTTAAGGTGAAATAAAACCGAATTTCTTTATTCAAACGATGAACTTTAATCAATCAAATATTTTCTTATTTATTCTTTTTTGAAAAAGATCATCGAACAAAAGGGAAAATATCTTATTCATTAAAGTTTATTGGTTGAATAAAAAAATTGGGCTCTATTCTACCTTAAAATACCGAAATTACTTTCTTGCCAACCTTCTTACAAGTACTAAGCGCGTGGACTCGACGGATTTTAAAAATCGATTTTCTCAGAAACAATGTCTCATAGAAAAGATTCTATTCTACATTTCCGACTTATTTTTTTATGCAGAATCGCCCCTTTTCGGTTATACTATCAGTTATTAATCACTAGACTCCGGATGTTTATGCAAAATAAAAAGTTTGTGCATCAACTGCAAAATGCAGGAGCTAAATATAAATTTATATTCTTCATTAATCATTTTAACAGCAAACCTACTAGTCACAATGACCGGTTCCAGATTGTTTATTTTACAATTATTGATATAATAAAAATAATTTCATAAGAAATGATTGTATAGACATCTTTAGTGGAGCATATACATATTTATAAGGGATATCATATCATTTTTATAAGGGAACATGTACCAGTTACTTTTAAGACTCGGTAGGTTTAGTGTTAATATGATGAAAATAATATATTAATACTCTCAAAATCTTTTAATATTTTCACTGTTTTAAATTGCACTTGCTCATTTCTTTTAATATTTTCACTGTTTTAAATTGCACCTGCTCATTTGTATTAGAAAAGCATCAAATTCGGAGTCTACTAATCACCCTGTATAAAATCTTGCAGATTGAAAATGTTAACCGAAGGTGGATTCGATCCAGCCTCTATTGTACGACTCGAAGAGGAAGAACGTCAACAGATGAGAGTCAAAGAATTGTCGAAGATACAAGAGAAACATTTATTAGCGCTAATAAGCCGCGAGGGAGCAGCCATTGCGAAGCAATCATTGCTGGATGACGTTAAGCAGCACGCGGAATGCGTGCGAAAAGAGGTATGTAATTTTCGTGACTTGCGTCCAAAGGTGAGCATTATTTTGCGAAATAAATATTTGAAATACTATTTAATATTTTAGATTTTATTTTGTTCAGAGAAAATAGTATTTTAAGTAACATTTACAATTTCGAAAATAAAATATTTTTATTTTAACAATCTGAAACACGAAATAAAATGTTTTACCTTTTGCGTCGTTATAATACTCTGAGAAACCGCATTACTTATGGGTGATTTAATATTTATCTTAGCAATAATTAAAACAAGAAATGGTACGTATTATGTATAAGAAACTATATAAAATAATATGCAATTAGATAAATACACATTTGTCATTACTGTTTATTGATAAAAGATAATGAAAACACACTTCAGTTTTCAAATTTCTGATTTTTGATTTTGTTCTGACATTTTTCTAAACTTTTTTTGAAAACCGTTTGTTTTACGAAAAAAAAGTAATATGATATAAAAGACACAGTCTGCCCAGATCTACAGGTTTTGTCGAATATATTTTTCGATACAGTCAATAATTTAGATGTTCGAGAAAAACGATTTTATGAGCATTTAATTAATTATTTCAATGTTTAAGAACCTGGGGGCACGTTTTCTCATTATCCGAAGAAAGGGCCACAAATTAATTTGTACACCGCGTTTTTAATTATAGATTAAACTAATTAATCGTCAAACAGATAATTATCAGAAATGTAAATAATTAATAATGTATCGCATCTCTCGCGCTAATATAAATCTCTAAGATACTCCGATAGACTTAACGTGGAATTCTCACGATAAAAATTTTTATAGAAACAAGAACTTCACGAGAAGTTGGAGAATGAAAAAGAGAAACACGTCAAAGAAATGGCTGAAATGTATGAGCGGTGTCGGATAATTGAACAAGCTTCCCGCGATGCCTTCAATGCCATGATTGACGAAAAACGACAGAAAGGTGTAACACACTGATACGAATAAATTATTTGTAATTTATTATTAGACTCTTTTTTTATATACAAAATGAAAATTGTCTGCATCCAAGCTATAAGAGCTACATAGAAATTTAATTTCTTTTCGTTATAACTTTAATAAGTTGGAAATGATAGATATGTACCCTTAAATGTTTTTACTTTTTGTATTACTTATATGTATTATCTAGTTTTGAATTATCTATACATTTTGCACTTGATCTACTCATTTTTATCATAAATTGATTTTTGTGCAAAATAAAAATTGTCTAGGTCAGTTATAGGAAACAGGAATGAAATAGAAATGAATTTTTGCTTTCAGTAATTTTAATAAACCGAAATTAGTGTAATAATCCTCTTAAATTCTTTTAACACTTTACCATTTTTTTCCACTTTAAATCAACGAATTTTCTCGAATTTTCTCAAATACATTTCATAACATCGATAGAAACAGATCAATAATTATACAATATGTGAAACAAGTACTAAATGGGAAAGTTTTCGCCCTGAGGAACATATGAGGATTAATGTCATCGTGTCACAATTTTGGATTTTACTGATTCATTTTTTCAACATTCGCAGTCTACTTATTACTAATGTGAACGGATTATCTTCCATAGCTGCTGAAGTTTCTCAAGAAACGCGCCAACTGAAAGTTCAGATGACGAAACAGAGAGAAGAGGAAATGCAGAGAAAAATCAAATTGATTCAAGAGATCAAAACCATTCAGTCATTGCGAACGTTATCGCACAAGGACTTTGATCCGACGGAGTCCAGTGGTTTGGGTCTGCTTTGTGAAATGTCATTGGCAGAGGTACCGTGAACTTTGATTAAGCAGAGATTAAGAAACTCATAGCCATTAGAGTAAATCATACACGTTGATGTTTTCATCAGTCTACTCTCTATTTCCGAATCGAATGTTACTTTACAGTCACAGTACGAGCTCGATTATCCGAATATCTGTTGTCTGAAATCGCTGAAACGCTTCAAATTTAAATAGCTCAATCTAAGGCGATCCATAAGCAACACTATTTACTGTACAAACCAATAAAGATTGAATCTAGCATTGTAATTACCCAGTCAGCAATCCTCTCTTGATTTAGTATGAATTTGGCACTAAACTTTGCAAGCAAATACCGAACCACCTGTTTCTGCATTAGGCTCGGTATCTGCCTGCAAAGTTTGGAGGCAAAATCCCATGCCAAATGGAAGGTGAAACAAGGGCAGACCCTGCACTCGTGTAGAGGGCAGGTCGGTCGCACTAAGAGCGAACCTAACCTTGCTTTAAGAGTAAATATCGGGCAAAATCGTTATTGTCATTATTTTAAGATTTGTAAATATTTATACTATTGAAAATACATGAAACTTAAAATTATATAATTTAGAAATTTCAACAAAATTCGGTTTTACCTGCAAGGTGAATTCCGATTTTGCTCGATATTTACTATTAGAGCAAGATTAGGTCCGCTTTTAGTGCGACCGACCTGCCGTCTACACGAGAGCAGGTTCTGCCCTCGTTTTGCCGTCCATTTCGCATGAAATTTTGGCACCAAATTTTGCAAGCAAATACCGAACCACCTGTTTCCGTATTAGATTCGGTATCTGCAAACGTTTGGTCGAAAGATTCAGGGCAAATAAGGACCAAATCCTGTTCGAAAGACATTAGGTCTTAATCTGCTCGAACAGAGTTTGCTGACTGGGTAAGTAACTGCTTGATTATACGAAATTTTGTTTCACTTTTTAGTTCGAATAATCAAGGTTCTACTGTATTTTATACCTATTTCATAAATTGCAAAGTCAAAAACAAATAGCGCTACTTAAAATAATGTCAATGATCCTAAAGTAACATTAACAACTTTGATCTTGACATTATTGTGGATATTTGTTTATTCTTTATTACATTCAAACTGCCATAATTTCTTATTCTAAAAGAGTCAAAAAACGTCAAAAACGTAAGACGATATTAAAGGTACACAGAATATTAAAAATATTATAAATATTGCAGAGTAATAATTGATTAGAGTAATACAGAATGGGCTTTCGTTTTAGTTGAAGGAGAGATTGTTCTGGATGAAAATGAAACTGAACGAGGAGATTGAAAATCGAAAAGTCGTCGTACATCGAGAACGTGTGAGGCAGAAAAATATGATTAAAGACACCCAAAAAGCACTTGAAGACTACAAAGTTAACAATAAGTTAGTTATCGGTGGTTTTACCCCATTGTTTACATTTATCGACGAAGGAAAAACCAATGATTTACACGATTTACATGATTTACATGATTTGAAAAAGGATGAAAGATATGAATGACAAAGTATATAATTTAAATAATTTTATACTGTTTTAATATAGAGAATAGTAAAAATTTTCCTGAGTACCTGATATTTGAATGAAGAGAATTTTTATATATTTATAACGTTATTTATGTTTGATAGATATTTTGCGTCGATTTATGTCCGTCTGGATTTATTTATCAAATTTGAGGTAATTAATTAGCTATGTGAGTTTATTTATTAAATTTCAAGTAACCAGCTGCGTGAATTTATTTATCAAATTTCAAGTTCTTTAGATTTGTGAATTTACTTATTCCCGTTAGAAGATCTATTGTACAAAACATAAATTGGTGGTGAGAAAATTAAACAGTTTTTATTGGGAATGCAGTTTTTCGTTTCGAAACATATTTATCTACATTTCAGACGAACTGTCTCATTGTCAAAGGATCTGCAACAATCGGCTTGTGCAACCATGTCACCGGAAGTGGATGCTCTACGAAGGCAGTTGGAAGAACGAAAAGCTATTCGACTGCAAAAAGAAATTGCTCTTCGTTCAAAGTAAACAAATGTTGTGACAGATTCTGTCGTCGAGTGCTTATAAGAGTGAAAGTAATTCGGTCCAAATAAGTTGTATGCTATATTGTATTGTTATTACTAGATTGCGGATGTTTATGCAATTTTCAATTTTTGTAAATTTTAAGAATTTTAAGAAATTTGAATAAAATAGAATTTAATTTTCCGTGGTAGTAGCCTTTTTAGATCTGAAATAAATTAAAATTGTACTAAATTCTGTCATATTTTATATTCTCTGAGAATTTTTTGAAAATTTTCAGAAGCCATAATTGCATAAAGATCCGCAGTTTAGTTATCATGCTTTGCTTTCAACGGATATCACCTGTGATGTTTCTCTAATATTTCGGTGATCGTAATTATTACATATGAGAATCATTTTGAGCGTCATTTCGAAATGACGAACACTCGAAATGGAGCTTCCGTGATTGCATCATTGTATTGATTTGAGTGGAAAGTTTCTTCGGTCAAACAGTTAGCAAGAAACGGCACGCACCTTCAACTCGATATAATGGCGTAATCTTATCGATTTACGGTTTGGAGATTGACTAATAATAAATAACAGTACACCTGTGTCACATGCGCAACGAAAGATAATTTGATTCGACCCCGTTTTTTATCGACAGAAAATGCATGTTACTCTTGGAAATGGGTGTAAATGAATGTACACTGGTACTTTTAAAATTAGACTTTATTTCACGGCGCGGAAGGAAGCTCTTTACCACGAGATGTCTTAGCTTCGACTGACTTTATGAAGAAAAGAATCGTTGGAACCCCCAGAAAGGAAACCAGAGTCCCTTCGTATCTCCAAATTGTTTAGGTTAGCCCCCCCACAGTTCGGCTCTTGAAAGAAGGTATACTTCTGAGAACGTTCCATCGATACTTCGTAATTTCTGTTTAAGAATACGATTCTGTGATCGTTGATTCATTTTTGTAACTTGTTGATAATCCAACAGTTACTAATAAAATATATAACCAAAAAATTCAATAAACGTGATAAAATATGCATTTTGCACAAAACGATTGTTACATGAACCAATTTATCAATGGTCCTTATTGTCGATATTGGAACGAAATATATATATTTCTTTCTTTTACTATTTAACAACATTTACGGTAGTTGTCCATCAAACTTTTTATTCTTTTAAATATAGTATTTATAGAAAGTAATTGCAAATCTGTATGGCTATATTTGTTTATCAAACTTCTATCTAACAAAAATCTATTTTTTTTAAATATATAATTTAAAAAGTGATGCGATACACCTGAAATAATAGTGGTGATCAAAATAGGACAAAAATTTTATTGAAATAAAAATTTCGAATAAAGTGGGTTTAAAAACCAATTGGAAAAAACCCACTCTATTCGAAATTTTTATTTGAATAAAATTTCCCATTCTCTGGTCAACATTATTATTTAAAAACCAAATTGGAAAAAACCCTCTTTATTCGAAATTTTTATTTAAATAAAATTTTTGCCCAATTCTGGTGGTGACCAATCAGACGGTTTCTTTGCGAATTCATTTCGCATTCCTTACGAGTACATACCCCGTTATGAGACAGTGACGATAGAATTTTCTTTCTGATAGTAATAGTCTTTACAATGAAAAAGTACCTATAAGGCTATTGGGAGACAATAAAATCTACTCAGCATAAAGATCACGTGTAGGAAAATAGTAGGAGAATATATATATATATATATATATATATATATATATATACCACACCAATAAATGTATGTATATATATATATATATAAAGGATGATTGGTGTGGGCGTTCGAATGAAAACAACTATTGACGGTGAAGCCGTCCGCCAAGGTAATCTCTAGTCCTAAGGACCCCTTGTTGCCAGCGTTGTCGCTACCTGCACATATGTAGGTACGCGTCGCGCTGTCGAGCCGCACGCTGCCCACACTCGACGTTCCGTTATTCGATATTTTCGATATTTCTTACACATGTGTATCTGCCGAGAGTAGATTTCTTCATTTCTTCGAGATTACGAGTATCTCTATCTCTAACGTAAACAGGTGATGGACGGCTTCAACAAACATGAATCAACATCGTCATGTGAGTGAATATACATATCTATATCTATTAATCCTTATACTTTATTGTTTTTGGAAAAAATTTATCAGAGATTTAAATATGTATACATATTACATCTTGAATACATCTTATCAGTACTGAACGAGGAAAGAATAACACAACTGTTTTTTTTTTCAAGCAACGGACAATCTCTAATGAGCAGTGTAGCAATGGACGCGTGCTCTCGATTCAACGTCTTGGGAGGAGCTGTCATCTTTCTTCTTATCAACAACAACGTCAACAACCTCGCTGACCGAATATGTACCACAGTATCCATCCGGCGGTCGACTTCTTTCGATCTTCGTGACATCTTCAAAATATCGCAGCGGGAGGCAACTTCATTTCATGTCGTCGTTAGGCTTCGTACAGACTAGAACATTTCGACGAACTGCGCCGCGAACCGCGCCGCGAACCGCGCATTTCGACGAACATTTCGACGAACGCTGCCGCGCGCATTTCGGCGCGCACGAACGCGAACGGGTGGCACTTACAAATCTGTTTGCAGCAGAGATACCATGTCCTAAATATTCATAATAAATGTCAAGAAATAGACAGAAATTTATAAACAAAGACATCGGTGATTTAAATTATCCGAAAAAATTACATTTCTACTTCATAATTTTTCTCTGAAATTATTAAAGAGGCCCTTGCTATGAAAGCATTGCATTTTTTCCCGGATATTTTACGGGAATTCTGAACATTTTCGGGAATCTCGCACACCCCTGCAGAAATCCCGAAAAAATTCACGGGAAACCCGAACACCACCGGGAATCCCGAATATTCTCGGGAAAAACTCAGGATTTTTGGGATCCCGTCCCGACATGATACGACGCTGCCCATCCCGTTCCCGGCATCGGGATTCGAGAATTCTCGGGTTTTTAGCGGGGTTGCCTCCAACTTTTTCTATAAGAATCCCGTAAAATATCCGGGATTCCCGATAATATTTCCCGAATAATTTTCAGGATTCCGTCCCGATCCCAAGAAAAATTCCCGTCCCGACCGAAATCTATGAAGTAGAAATGTAATTTTTTCGGATAATTTAAATCACCGATGTCTTTATTTATAAATTTCTGTCTATTTCTTGACATTTATTATGAATATTTAGGATATGCTATTTATCCTGCAAACAGATTTGTAAGTGCCACCCGTTTGCGTTCGTGCGCGCCGAAATGCGCGCGGCGGCGTTCGTGGCACCGTTCGTCGAAATGTTCGTCGAAATGTTCGTCGAAATGCGCGCCGAAATGCGCGCCGAAATGTCATAATATCTCCAAAAATTCAAGTCATTTAATCTCGAATCTGATGCTTCGTACAGACCTGAACATTACAACTCAATAAACTGCCAACATTTTCTGTATTTATTTGTGTAGTATACGCCGCTGCAGCTCCCATAGTTGTTCCGCAAGGAAATCTGGAAATAGCACAAATCCGTTCCGATCGCCGTTCGTCGAAATGTTCGTCGAAATGTTCGTCGAAATGTTCGTCGAAATGTTCGTCGAAATGCGCGGTTTGCGGCGCGATTCGCGGCGCAGTTTTTCGAAATGTTCTAGTCTGTACGAGGCCTAACAATATTGCATATATAACTCTACTTCTGTCGATTAGTTTATAGATGTTAAGGGAGTGCGAGTACCCGAAATTTCGGGTTCGGATCGGGTCGGGATCGCGAAAGTTTATAAAGTTCGAGTACCCGAAATGATAATCGAGTCGGGGTCCCGAAAGTTTGCAATATTCGGGTACTCAAAGTTGGGGCAAGTCTACGATCAAATCAGCGATAAATAACACTGTGCATACCGTACGATGTCTTGTTTGAAACCGAAGTTTGATAACCGATTACACTAAAAATACAAAAATCGTTTTGAACCTGCCAATGAAAATGAAACATTGAACTGAGGAATCATAAAACAGCATTATTATACTTACAGTGGGTGTACCAAGTTGTTCATACACCTTTAAAAATAGAATAACTTTTTTATGATTGTACCAAACGACCTGATTTTTTATAATCAATTAGAAGCATTGGTTTACTAAATGATCTACAAAAAAGATTTTCTAAAAATTACAATTTACAAGGTTGCATGCAAAAATAAAAACAGCATTTTTTAAAACTTTTTTATTTGGGCCCTTAATGAAAATATAAAATATATGTTTTGTCGATCTATGTTATACACGTCCTGAAAATTTCATCAAAATCGATTAACATACCGAAGAGCTACAAGTGGTTAAATGTGGTGAAAATCACAGTTTTTCACGACTTTTGGTCAGTTTCTGCTTAAAGTCCACAGCTTCTTACATCATTCGATGCGTGTCGTTTTTTTCTGCATCAACCGATTTCGATGAAATTTTCAGTATGTGTATAACTAGCATAGATCTACAAAACATATATTTTAAATTTTCATTAAGGAACCAAATAAAAAAGTTTTAAAAATTGCCTTTTTTATTTTTGCATGTATCCGTGTAAATTATAATTTTTGGAAAATCTTTTTTGCATATCATTTCGTAAACCAATACTTCTAATTGATTATAAAAAGTCAGGTCGTTTGGTACAATCATAAAAAAGTTATTCTATTTTAAAAGGTGTACGAATACTTTGTACACCCACTGTAATAACTATGTCCACTTTGAATATTGCCGTTATTTGTAATAATACGAAAAAATGTTGTATGCAAAACTTACATAGTATAGAGGGGAGCATGTGCTGACACAAATTTTTTCGGCGTGAGTGGAGGCATAGAGGAGATTTCAAGGTCACCTTGATCTTTTTAAATGGAAAGACCTACTTTCTGTATCATCAATCGATAGTCTATCGAATTCTGAGTAAAAATGTATTTACCTCCAGATGTCCTCAATCTAATAGTTAACGAGATATTACCGAAATAATTTTCTGTCTTCTTTGGATAATATCTTGTTAACTATTAGATTTAGGACATATGAAGGTCAACACTTTTATACGTAGAATTTGATACTCTATCGATTTGTGGTATAAAAAATAGGACATTCCATTTTAAAAAATGAAGGTGGCCTTGACAATACTTAAAAAGAAAGAAATTTCGAACTTTTTTGCATTGCAATGTGCAGCCAATCGAAAACTGATCAACTTTTGTTGAAAATATTTTTCATTCATCGGAAACCCAATGCTTAGGACGGGATGGGAAGACTCGTATCAGGTCGGGACGGGATTTCGAAAATGTTCGGGTTTCCCGTGAATTTTTTCGGGATTTCTGACCGAATACGGACTGACCGTACCGAATACGGTTTTCGGGAAACCCGAACGGTTTTCGGGAAACCCGAACGGTTTTCGAGAAACCCGAACATTCTCAGGAATCCCGAAAGGCCTGGCTGACTGGGCAATTACAAAGTACAATGTAATTATGAATTATACATATACGTATATAGTTCGTTATGTACATGAATTGTCAAATACATGTATAATTCATTATATATATGAATTTTCATATACATGTATTCGATTTATACATACATATGTATGAAAAGAAAAAGAGGTGGAAAAAGAAAAAGATTAGTATATCAGAGTGATGGACGTGGAATTATTCATAAATCCATATTGCGTGATCAATAATAATTTGTTTATTACGTCCGTTTCAGAAAAGAAATATAAATTGGAGGAAGACATAGAACACAATTACTACAGAAGGAACTTATAAAGAAAGAAAGTAACACTATTTAATAGAAAAACCCCAAAAAAAAGAACATTCTTCATGTGGCACTAATCACTTAATTATGCGGTCATATTCACTGACCGCAATTGTCAGCAAGTTCAAAATGAATTTTAATGAACACTCTTTGTTTAATCATCTTGTGGCTAAGATTGCTGCATTTTCCAAGGTTGGTCATCGTTGCGTAAGAAACCGTCCTCATAAACATGAACATAAAATTGCGTTGCTGTGAATGCAGGACGGAAGAAACACGGATAAAAATGAAAGATTCTTTTTACATTAAGCGAGTAATATTTCATTTCAATTACATTGTATTTCGATTACACTCATGACTCGCGATAGCGCCCTAGATCGATCTTGTATCTAGCGTTTTTGACTACTGAAAAACCCCATGTCTATTATCTACTATTTGTATTATCGAGAAATGAGAACGCGAATCCTTCAGCCTTGCGATCCTGGAAAAAGGAGTACTAGTCCTTTAAATTAGCACAACTCTGTACGAGAGTCGTCCTAATGCGCCACGCGCAGTTCATGTGGTATGGGCTTGAGGTGGCTCGAGAAGTGGGACTGTCACTAGAAACAAGACGCACAATCGGATCAGTAGAGCATAGTCTTCGAAGATGCCTCGGATCGAGCAGTTAATTCCCAAGCGTCGTCTATGGAGGTGGGGAGAGGGGATCAGAGGTTTAGAAAAAGACGGAGGCGTAACAGTACTCAATGACTCAATGACCACTCAATGACTCTTCTTATTGCAGACCGACGAGGTCGAGTGTCAGTCGTGCGCTCTGTCTCTCGTCGAAGATCAACATGATAGAGCCTACGGAAGAAAATGTAAGACATCTGTTCTGCCAGTGATTACAACCATAAATTCTAGTTGTTTATTAAACTATATGCTTTGCATAATTTTTGACAATCTTGTTGCCCGCAGAAGCCATCCCAGAAGAAATTCACTATTGAAAACAATGTGCTCATAGGGGAAAAGGTGGCGCACAATTTGAAATATGGATCCGTTGGAGAGCTCGTATACGACACGATGAAGAAAAATCCGAGTTTTATAGGACAGGTATGATTAGTGAATAGTTGTCATTCTCTTCGATTTGAATGTGTAAACTGTCTCGCGTTAATGTCGTCATGAAATAGACTGTCGGTTTTTATGCAAGATAAAAACTGTCTGCGTCAATAGCAACAGACTGGAACCAAGTGGGCATTTCATTCTTACTTCAATAATTTAAACAGGATAAAAATAATAGGTTGCGATCCTGAAATTATTTTAACTCTTTCTACTGTTTTAAGCTACACCTACCCAGTTTTGCCATAAATGCATAAAATTCACACTTTAGTCATCATGAAATTTCAAAATTTTACCTTGAACTTTGCAAAAGTTATCTCTCAGACGAACGTTAAACTATATTTGCGTTTACATATAGCGACTCCCATTAATAATAATATATAAAAATGATAACTTTTTAAATATTGGATTATACGATTTGAACTTATTTAAGAAGCAATCGGAAGAGATTTAAGCGAAAATAGTAAAAGTTGTATTTCACAACTTTTTAATGTGCGGGTCTATATTGAAAATTTAAAAAATATGTTTTGTAGATCTGTGTCAATTATATGCATTGTGAATATTTCATCGAAATCAGAATGTGTTTAACCCTTTGGCTACCATGGACGATATCTCGCGATTCAATGTTGTTCGTGCAATGCCACGGACGAGATATCCCGCTGGCCTGTTTTCCAATGTTTACAGCTAAATGTCATTTACGAAAATTTCAAAGATATGTTTTGTAAACTCGTATAAATTACATGCGTTCTGAAAATTTCATTGAAATTGATTAATTGGTTTACAAATTATAAACGATCAGAAGTGGTAAAAATTGCAATTTTTCATGATTTTCGGCCTATAACTGCCATTTTTACCACTTTTCATCTTTATAATTCGTAAACCAATTTCAATGAAATTTTCAGAACGGATACAATTTATACGAGTTTGCAAAACACATCTTTGAAATTTTTTTTTGTCGTCGACAAATGTCTGTGGATAAAAAAGTGCGCGGATAAAAAAAGTATCATACAAAAATTATTCTTTTTACGTACAATAAGATCCCGTAATAAAAAATATAGGTTTCCATTTGAAAAAACAAAGTTGACCTTCAAATCATCTTGAAAACGCCATCCAAATAAAAAACTGATACTGCCTCCTTCTTTCGCCCTCGAAATCTTTGGACACGTATTTTACACTTTTTTAATATCTTTTATACTTTTCGAGATATTTGGCTGGAAAGTTTTCAAATGAACACCCTGTATAACATATTCGAAAATCATCGTAATCGGAGAGGAAGCAGCTGTTCTACAATTTGACCAATTTTTCAGTGTTCTATTTCCTTTTTCTTGGGCGGGGGGGGGGGGGGGGGGGGGGCCCTGGGGTTTTGGGGGGGGGTGGAGTGGTGGGGTGCGGTGTGGGGGGGGGGGGGGGGGGGGGGGGGGCAAGGCCCCTTGGCCTTGGTGGGGGATGTTAGAGTATGGTCATGCTACTGGAATGGGATAGTGGAAGGGGAAAAGGAAGAGAGGAAAAATCGACCAGTTTTGGTCGATTCTGGCGACACTGCCCTATTTCACATGTACACGTGTAGTAAACGAATCCGATTTTCAATACCCGTGTATTTCTGTTTTACGGGTACACGTGGCATGTGAAACGTGTCAAGAATCCGTGAGGGCGGATTCTTTCGGCACATTCGAGTCCAGCGACAAATGCGTTTGTTTTTCTATCGAATTCTTTTTGTCTGTTGATGTTAGAAGTGAGACGTATGCGAGACAGCATACGTAATACGTAAATTGTTCGAAGTTATATCACCGTGTATTAAAATACACGACTATTTGTGAAATTATAACGGACAACTCTGTATTTAACATTACATGGATTAATGTCCGGATGCGTTTATTAGTTTTATTACACGTGTACACACTACACACGTATTTGCATACACGTGAAATAGGGACCTCTAGTTGGCACTGTAGGACCATGAAGTTATCGGTTGGTCCAACGCCACAGATCCCAAACTTAACTTAGAAATTAGTTAATTTGAATGTAAATAACTTTATGCACTTTATATAATAATTTTATGATCACGACTTGTTTATAAGATATGTATGGAAGATAAGATAACCAGAATAATTCCGCGATCCGTGGGTAGCTAGATAACTGATAATGATTATATCATTACATCTTAGGATTTTAAGGCTTTCAAGTGCCTAATTGACAAAGTCACTACAGGTCTTTTGAACTTTCGTTATTCGAGAAGTCAAGAGGGAGTATCTTAATATAATAGTTGTTTTCTGTTTTGCTATTTTTCTTCACCTTGAAATTATCTTATCATTAATACCGCATAAACAATATTAACCCCTTACCCTACGATTTATTTTACGGTTTCAATGATTAGAACTTTTTTGTAGATCATAATTTCCTAAAAAAGGAGAAAATTCATATCTATTGTATGCCTATACGTTCTTCAATAGTTGTACATTAACAAAACCAGAATAGAATTTTATTTCGGTTTGAAGGAAATTATTAACATATATTTTTATCAGAATCTGTTCAGAATGTTCATCACGAGTCAGACACAATATTGTAAGGCAAGGGGTTAAGGGTAATTGTACTTTTCGCGATCATACTTACAAAAAGTGCTTTTTGTACTACCAAACTACCGAATGTATCGGTAATACCGAACTATTGGGATTATTACAGGGTAGAAGTAATTAGATTCACGTGTAACTTTATATAATGACTTTAATACAATATAACCTCAGTCTCTTTGATCTCTCTACAACGACTTTATGACGACTGACAATCGCTGCATCGGTTCTCGTCACAGTGACGATGTTGTTTCTACATATCTCTCGCAAGATGGCGCGTCTGGCATACGATCTCGCCAATACTCCTCCTCAACATTGTCAGTGGTATCAATCCACAATCTTCAATCAACTTTTTTAATCTTGTGCATCGTAAAGGCTTCGTCAGCAAATCTGCAAGCATGTTGTTAGTATCG